>CM055974.1:47070000-47477500 GCA_029531755.1 Holothuria leucospilota
ACACAGACCAAATTTTGTCATAGTTATCTCTGCAGTTTGACCGTTACACTAGTCGGTGTCGCAGAGCACACACTTTAGCTGTCGTAAGATCAGTTCCGAAAAATCGCCCTCTCGTTACGTGCCATCCTAGCTCGTCGTGCTCTTTATAGGTCATTGCTTCCCTGCAGTTTGTTGTGTACCGTCCTAAATCATCTACTGATGTACATTCTCCAGAGATAGAACATACGCCGACATAGTCATCTAACGGCAAAAGAACAAAAGTATGAAGTTGAAAAAAGTTATATTACCACATACATTTAGGAGATCGTTAAATTCATGTGCCGTTATCATCTTGTGCCTTTTCGCTTTTATTCTAAAACTTTATTCCCTTTGACGCAATATAATTTAACACCAATTTAAGTCAATAGGCCTACATAAAAGAGCAATTTAGAGACAAGCCGTTTGCTGTCCATAAGGCACACAATAGCTTGTTTTTATAGTAAGCAAGACTTGAACTCATGTAATGACTTCCAGTGTGGTAATTTTGCCACACAAACTGCTTCCGAACAGAAGGAATTTCGCTTCGGACTCGAGCATCCACCAGTGTCTAAATGCTGTTAACCACTTTATCTTTGAAGTTATAACCATGTCTCGATAAAAATCATACCCTACCTGCAAGTCGTCTCGTACACCCCCGTCCTTCCGTCTCCACTTGCTCCTTCTCTCTGCCCCCTCCCTCCATCCCAGGTCCTAATACCATTTTAACTATAAGAAAAAAAAACAAGTAAAAACTTACTCTTCCCCGTGGAGATGACCATAAAACATCTATCGTCTGTTTCGGAACATTGTTGTACTGTCGCTGTGCTGGGAGGTTTGTTGATGTCTTCTACGTCATCACAAGCAGCTTGGTAGAGGTATCAGTCCACTGGCACTCCGATGTTTCGTATCTGTAGCTCTGTAGTTCTATCACTTTGGAAGGCAAAATCTGCTGCTGAGTGGAATTTGTCAAAGTTTGAGGAATGAAAAAATACAGTAAACGCTCCCGATATATTTGTATCCCCCAAACCAGAACTATTTTGATCTTGTTTGCATATTTGGCTAAGGAAACTAAGTTCTGTTTGCTTTTAAGGAATGTCATGATGTCGAGCCATTTTATGTTTGTGTACCATTGTAGTAGATACTTGAAAAACGAGAACTGGCCTTTATCAGTTATTTCAGTTTTTTCAGTTTCAACAACTTTATTTCGGTCAGTCATTTTGCATACCGTAGAGTAAATTCAATGTGAATATACATAAATAAATACAAGTGACATTTAAAATATATACTTTCAACAAGACCAGACCAGTTAAAGGTTTTCTATTACCCAAATGAAAACATCTTACTTAATTAAAGCTACTAAAATTGGTGTGAATTTGATTATTCCACCAAGACGCATGCTTGTTACACCATGAAGCTTAGTCCTGTTGCTTTTGCATACTAACCTATCTGTAAATATCTGTAAATATCTGTAATAGGGGAATTAGGGAGACAAACAAGACGCACAACGTCCACTGGACCTTTGTGATATCTGTATAAAAAGAAAATTTTTGTCATGATATTACATATTTGGATGATTGAGACAAACATCGAAAGTTGATGATAAAATGAGACTGTGTATAGGTACCCCATTTTATCATCACCTAGATATGAATACTGACTATCATTGTTTCGCCCATTAATGGATATTGTCTCTGCTTTGTATATCAAAGTATTGTGCATGCATTACGAAAGGAAGAAGGCAGACATGAAAAAAGCATTTGGGACACGTTCAAAGAAATAGTCCAAGACCTGTGTTCACATTCCATAAGCGGCAAGTTGCCTGACCTCGATCTGATGGCCAGCCCGTGAAGTGAAAGTGATTTGTTACCGTGTAACTGTTAGCCTATAATAAGTAATAAGGGATGAGTCACCCCAAGCTTCGAATTCTTTAAGTTCATTTACCTTAGAATAGCTCTCCGCTCTGACCACGTCATTTTAGTTTCGTTTATCTATCTTTAGTTTCGATTACCTCTCTCTAGGAGCTTGGCCCAGTTTGTGTTTGTAATTTATCATTATTATTTATGCGATTGACCACCTTACATTATACCTTTGTATATGGCGCCTTCGTATGAACTTTGTTAAAAGACAAACGAAAACCTCGGAGAGGGGGATTCGGCCGAGTCGTCGTCGTGATTGCGACAAAATAAACCGGTAGCTTAATAAGTCAGAAGATTGTGTTTTCTCTTTTCTCGGCATCTCTGGTTGTAAGATTGAGAACCCATGTCGCGGGGACGGCAGGACACCCCCCCCCCCGAGGCCAACCCCGTAACAGATTTAAATGTTCATATGGACAGGACTATGGATTCGTGTTTGTCCCAAATCATGATTTCATGTCATACATGTTATGAAAGGTAAACACAGGCAAAATTGATGGTTTCATTATTCACAATAATCAAGTACATTAAACCTCCTAGATGACTTTACAAAACCTTGTCGCCTTCCGGTCACCATTTTATGACACGTTAACTGCCTGCCAAAATGTTCTCTGATTATTGACAACAAAAGTTAACATAATTTATTTAAAAAGATTTTTGTAAGGGCTGCAAATGTGTATCCTGCCACTCCGAAGAAGTACGCAAAAGCAAATGTAAGGACGTAAAATTGTTTAACTTAAATTTATGAATCATTACAGAAAATTCAAGTAGTCACTGAGGTAACGACAAAAAAAAAGGGGGGGGGGGGAATAGTGCAGTATTTTCTGTACAAGCAATGTTGGCCTACTCCCTTTTATTGGAATCTCTGAAGCAAAAATCCAAACTTGTAACCATTCCTTATCCAATTGTCAACAAAATAAATCAAGGTTGTAGTACACCGAATGATGCGGTGTTTATGTTGCTATTCACGACATGCGCAAACTTGAACAGAAACCTAGCATGTTGCGTGGACTGAATAAATTTATAACAAAAGGAAAAACACACACAGTTCTCTCTTGTGTTAAGTTGAGTAGAGACAAATGCCATTTTATCCGCCTACAGCTCAATGTTTTGCCTTTTGTTGTTCTTTGCCGAATGGAATGCGATGGTGATGTCATGTAGGGGTTTGCGTGTCTGTGTGTGTAATACTTAAGGTTTGATCGTAACATCTGAAGAAGGGTGACCTTGGTGGTGTACAGGTGACGTGGAGTGTGAATACCCCTCGTTGAGCAGATGATCCCTGATGGTTTGGTGGGGGTCAAAGTCATTTGGGGTCAAATTGCTAAAATTTTGTAAACTCGACATCTCAATAATGGATACTTTCATGAAATCATACTTGGCATATAGGTGCCCAATACTAAGCAAACAATTTCCATTGGTGTTTGGCGAAGATCAAAGGTCATGTTGAGTCACTAAAGATGAACGGTGTAAACCATGAAAACTACTCGTAAACACCATATCACAAGATGGTGCCCTTGACTAATCTCACTCTTGCCATGTGGATACTCTCCTTGAGTAGATTGTCCCAGGTCATTTGCGTCACCAGAGATCAAACTATGAAAAGTTTGTTTACAAGACATCTCAAGAAAGAAAATTTTGATGAATCTTGTGCTGGGCTTGTGATATGGGTTCCCCTTAAAACTGCCCCGGACAATTAACCTCGGCCAATTTCTTCTAGGACAACTTTCCCTAAGACGTTTCCTTCCGGACAATTTCCACTGGACAAATTTCTCAGGAAAAGTTCCACCTCAGACAATTTCCACCCGGAAAGTTCCCATACAAGACAATTACCTCTCCAAAATCCCTACTCCAGTAAGGTTGTAAAGTAAAGAGTGGGAATTGTCTTGGCGGAAATTATCCGAGGGAAATTACTTTTAAGCGACCTTAATACGACCTCATAACAAGCTTAACAGGGGCGGACTGGGAGTTTGACCCGGCCGCGGCAACTTGCAGTGAGCGGCCCTTTGAGACTATCTAGTTAGTCAGTCAGTCAGTCAGTCAGTCAGTCAGTCAGTCAGTCAGTCAGTCAGTCAGTCAGTCAGTCAGTCAGTCAGTCAGTCAGTCAGTCAGTTAGTTGAGACTATCTAAGTGGAGTGCCACTATTAGTTGGCGCGTAGCATCAGGAAATTTTGGACAAAAATAATTGCTAGATCCCAGGAAATGACACTTTCCAAGCCCCTTTTGAACATGCCACATTTCAGTCAAAGGGGTTTAAAGAGGTCAAAGTTACTTAGGTATTAAAATAAAAGATCAGCTAGGGGTTATTTTGGCACAAAGGCGTCATTTTGGGACAAGAGGACAAAAGGTTTCTTCGACTACAGATTGATGATCGAAACATGTGGTCAGTATCATCATTAAACAATGGTCCTGATGGTACATTTAGGTTGTCCTGCAATTTGAGGGAAAAGGTCATGTTGTAGTTATTTTAGCTAAAACTGGCAATTTTAGGGGTCAGCTCACTTGTCTTCATCGATTCTCACGGCACTACCATATAGGATATTGTAATGAATGCAATAGCGCATTGCAGCCGGCAGGCTTTGTTGTTTGGGTTCACAATAGATTATGTTGTAATGCTCTCCTCAAATCCCTAACAATCAGTGTAAATTGTGCATATGCGTACCTGCCATGGGTTGCACCCACGGCTGGTCCTTTTTTCGTCCTAGGGGAGGGGTGTAAGGTTTGGGGACTTCCCTCCCTTCGAGAAATTTTTTTCGTTTAAGGTGTTTTAGATGTAAAGTGGTGCTGTTTGGGGCAAATTTTTGAACTGATCAAATGTCAAAAGATACGTATAATTCAGTGAATCTTTATTTTTGGTTGGGTGTAAGATAAGGGTATGCTATCCAAGCGGAGGGTTGGCGACTCCTTCCTTTGAGAAACTTTTGTTTGTCTTACGTGACTAAGATGCTAAATGACATTACCCTCGGTATATGTTAGATGTTAGAACTACAATAATTACATCAAAACATCCTTAGAAATTCTTATTAATTAGTGATATTGTGTCCGTGGCATGGCACCCGTTCTGCAAAAATGTGTAAATACATACTTCCAATCTTTCACATCACGCTACAAATATTACTAAATAGGCTACTCGTGATATGAGATTGCTCTAGGATCCTCCTTTCATGTGTTGTCCTTTCTGTACAAAGGTTGGAGCTGTAGGCCTACCTCTGTTTTTCGGAACAGGGTATTGGTCCGAATATTATAACCATGTGGTCATGAGATGTGGAGTGCGTACCGTGACGAATGCGCGCAAAGCGCGCCGAAATTTTGCATTAGAAATCTCTTCCATGACAAAAGTCCCATGCGTACTATTCACCGAGGGACTCTCAATTCTCTAATAAAATTTATCTGCCACTCAGGGGTGGCTCCAGGATTTGCCTGACAGGGAGGCCAAGCTCCCGACGGGGGGAGGGGGGAGAGGAGGGCCAGCAGCCCGAAGCCCCGACAAAGACCAAAAGTACTAAAAACGCAAAATTTTTGGCGCGCCGAAAAATTTTTGGCGTTTCTTACAAAAAAATTGAAAATTTGGGAGTTTTATTGAAGAAAATTTGAAAAATTTGGACTTTTATGGAAGAAAATTATAATATTTGGGTTTTTTGTAAGGAAAATTGGAAAATTTGGGGGTTTTATTGAAGAATCTGCCCTTCCTATGAGCAAAATCAAGCAGATCGTCGAGGCGACTTAAGGTCGTTGGGACTTCATATTCTATCGTACGTATTAAGGCTCCCCTACGAAACTGGAAAATTTCCCCAACGGGGGGCCAGCCTTTACGAACGGGGGCATGGTCCCCCGCCCCCCCGATGGCGCCACCCCTGCTGCCAATTAGACGGTTAGTGTTTTTCCTGGTTATTCGTAAAAACTTTCAGTCTTCATGATGCTGTGCACGAACAATCGGCCTAAAAAACCTCACCATTGAATATTGCGAATACTTCTGAGACGGTAATGATATTAAGCACAGAGCCATGAGGCGTTTCTGGGAACGAACGTAGCGCGCAAAAATTTTGATGGCTTGCGGAAGATTTATGAAAATTTCGAAAGTGTCAGAACAACTTGTGATAGAAATTGCAAAAATCCATCAATCAGACAAAACACACACCTCACCCCATCTCATCCCTCAAACAAAAAATATATGGCTTAAAACGCATATAGGGCACATTTGAGAAAAATATTCTAAAAATTTTCAGAAACCGATAGGCCCTGTGCAGGCGCCATTAAATAGTATACATATTGAATACCTAGTCAGACAAGACGAAGTCGTCCCAGCTCACTTATCTTCTTTGCCAATTGGTCTATGACCACTGTAAGGCCGACGGTAAAAAATTTCTAACGTCTTTTCAGTGTAACGCGGGGTCCTTCTTTGGGAAAATTGTGAAATTTTGATTGCCTGAGATTTTCAAGAAATGTTAAAATTTGTCATGACCCCACACGAGGAAGGTGTGGGGGGGGGGGGGATGCACGATGTTTTCAAGTTACTATTCACCTATGCTTCCCTAAGCCGTCTCAATGAACAGGGGTCAATGAAAATGAAGCAGTGGCCTTTTGGGATGTAGAATCTGATGGGGAACCTGTAGATGCCCCAAGCGGCTAGTGTTGAGGTTATCCAGCATTTCTAACCTCAGCCCTAACTCTCAAACCGGAACATTGTTTAGTTTCAATCTCGTGGGTTCTCATTTCCGTTCATTGGCCCAAACGTCTTAGAAGGGCCACCGGTGAGACAGGGAATTAATGCAGGGAGCTATAGGCCCTTAGGAGCACAATAAGTTCCCGAACACATTTCATTACGATCCTGTGTTTCACCTTCTCTCCATTTTTCACAATCTGTCTTTTCTCTTCCCTGCCTTAATTTTTTCTCTCTCTCTTTCTCTCCCTCCATCTTTTTTCTTTGCATCCGGCCCAAGGTAGCCATAAACCGAGCGGCCCATGTGGCAATCGCCGCATCGCCACAACGGCCAGTCCGCCTATGAAGCTTATATACTATGTTTTCTACGATCCAAACAACGCATAGCGTGCTAATCATGTAAATCGTAAATATTTCGTTCTATGTACGATGAAGGGTGATCACATGCACAAGACAAACAACCCCCGTCAATGTACAACACAAGAGCACATCACAAGTCATAAGATGACGATGCAAATTTTACACCGACCATTTGTTTTCCTGCTGATCGCCGACAAGCACTACACATTTAGGACATGACATTATGTACCATTTGATGTGGAAGTGCTACCTCGGTCCGACGTAGACTGGTGTTTCCATGGTCGAGCCTATTACAGAATTTGCGTGTGTAAAGACGTTAGTAAAAGAACTTTGTCGCAATGTCAGGGCTCGTTTTAAGTAACCAGGGTAACCCTGCCGCTACTAAACGTGTTTGCATATGGTCTTTTCACTTTAACCTCGACTTCAGGGAGTAAAACGTGAAGAAAGTCACTTCGCACCCCACAAAAACCTGGAGGGCCAAACAGGGATAATAACTCTCATCTGATATAAATATCCTTATTGTAACGGTCTGAACCCCTCCCCTACAAATTCTAATTCTTTCCTTGTTATCGGGATCTTGGCAGATGGAGGGCGCTGTTACAAAACGTCATAAAGTTGTAGCTGTGTTTGGATTCTTTCAAACAAATGCCTCTCGTCTGTTCTTAACCCGTTTAGGTAAGTAAACACCCTCATTCTACTCAAAATGATGGTAAAAGATGGGCTAAGGAAAGACAATAGCATTCTTTACAAGAAATAAGAGTATTTTTGCATCATACCTGTAGTTGGGATGAAAAACTTACCATTTTTGTGTGATCGTACGGCAGTTGGCGTGGGCAGAATTAGCAGGCCATATTATTGTTCAACCATTTCAAAGAGTCAGGGAAGATGTATTCCCAGTTACCAAAGAACAATGTTTGCATTTATATGTACATACATGACCACTGGCTTTAAGAGTGTTACGGGTATTTAACATGTAATTTTGTCACACTGAGAGAGTGCAATCGAGAGACTTTGGGATAGTATCTTACTGTATGGGTGTGCAGGCCTCAGTTACTATGTCGCCAAGGGCGTCACGTGACGTTTTTCTGCATGTAGTGCTAAGGGATCAGCTCAACAGTGCTAGTGTAAACAAATGTATACAGGATAGTCCATTGAGGACACAGCATGTGAAATTCAGGGATCATCTCATCAAATGTTATGATAATAGAAATCATTGTATCTCTTTAGGAGACTAGAGGGTCTCGGTACGTGCTATTATTACGTGATATCTTTGAGGGTTTTACCTCATATTACCTCACGTTGTGAGACATTTAACTTGAATAAAGTTGTAGCTGTTGTTGGATTCTTCCAAACAAGTGCCTCTCGTCTGTTCTTTACCCGTTTAGCGTCGATGGGGGTAACATTATAGTTGCAAATTTAAAACCAATGAAAAACGTGGATGGAACACAAGCTTCTTTTGTACCACAACAACATATCTTTTCGTTGAAACCAGTCCTTACCAAGAAGTCAAGTACATGAAAGGATGATAGCATTTGCTCTATACCTTGCTGAAAGCCTCACGCCTACATCATCGTACATGAACTTAGTACGATGTCAGTGTTATTGGTTGAACTCTTCAAGTGACAAATAGCGATAGCGCTCCTCATAAATATCTATATTTAGACTCAAAGTAGAGTTGAGGGGACTTTAAAAATAAAAAGACTCAAAGTCCTGGGTGGGACTTTAAACTGCATCTGGTTGTGGAGTTTGTTTAAACATGGGAGTAATGAGGTTACCCTTTGCCACAACTGCCTCCGGGGCACCCTTGGGTAAGGTGCACCTGTATTTGCCCAGTGCTTTTTAAGTGCTGTTGCCTTTAAGCGTAGTGTTGCCATCGGGCTTAATGTTGCCTTTGGGCGTGGTGTTGCAGTGGCAGTTTTTGAATCTCAGTAGTAACAAAGACTCTTTTGTTCCCTGTTGCATGGTGTGTATAGTTTGTTTGGCATTGTGTTTGTGATTCGACAGGGTTTTTGTTTGGGTGCGGGGTTCTCCTTTAGTCCTCAGTGCCTGTTTCCACGTACCTAAAAAGCTCTCACTCAAAGCTTTTACGACGGCGGAGCTCCCAGGGTAAGACCTGTCCATTGCACTGACCTGGCGCAGGAGTATCCGTGATCACGACGGCGGAGCTCACTGGCGGAGGCCTTCTATTCAGCCAGTCTAGAACGAGACTTCGCACGTCAGATAGTTTGGTAGTTCTGGTTGAGTTGAATTGTCCCTTGAGGACGTATAGCTCCTTCAGGGAGAATTGTTTGGTTTTCGCTCCTGGCTCTTCGCCAGAGAGTTGAGAGGGCTTATGAAAAAAAAGGCTCAAAGCTCCACCTTCACAGTAAAAAGGAAACAAATCCTGACGTCGAGGTATAAGTGGAAAGACCAAATGCAAACACGTCATCTCGCGAGAGGGCTACCCTCACTACGTTTGAGGCTATATCATGTCTAGCACAAAGAAAGTCGGCACCTGACATTGGGACAATTAGCAATATGTAACCAGGGGGCGGCGATCCTGCGGGATGGGGATGAGGGATGTATCCCCTCACCAAATTTGTGGGTGGGATATGTGAAGTATACCCCGCCCCAATAAACTTGGATGAACGCATTGTTAGTCTTACACACTTTGCTTGGGCTCGATGCATTGCGAGATTCTGCAGATTTTGTTCCAAATTTCAGCAAATATTTTTGCGCTCTTCGCAATCTTTACGGATAGTTCCGTCTTCTGTTATAGTTTGGATTCATACAGCAAAACAGAGAACCCGTACCGATTAACTACATATTTCGTAGCTAACACCGTTTCCATAAAAGGTGGGGAATGGGAAACTCATCCTCAATCGTATAGAGTTATCCTCTTCTATTTGTTCCATAGTACATATCCCAGAGACTCGAGCGTCTCGTCGGTAGACGATGAATACGACACAATGCAAGTTAGCTCCGATACTAGGCTTCCTCCTGAACGGTTGAACTGTTTCTTTCCTCAACGATTACAAATCCTTCTCTTTATCCAACCTTTCAAACATTACTTGTAAATTGGGACTAAACATCAAGTAATTACATTGTGCCAAATATGCTATGCATCCCCCGTAGCCAGTGATACAAGATACTGAAAGGGGACAGATTGTTTGGGTGCGGGGATACGTTTTTAGGGGAGGAAAAATGTACCAAAATGGTGCTTTTATTTTCTATAGGCAAGAAAATTTTACAAGGGTGGCGAGCCCCTTAACCTCTTGGATACGAGCTTGCCTATTATGTGGTAGCTTTCTTTGCGTTTTTGCCATCCCCACCTTTCGGTCGTTTTCCCTACCCAATCCCGACCCTACAAATTTGTACGAAATCCAAGGTAGGTTCAAACTCTTTAAAGGGCAACCGTTAAGGAAACCCTGCCCATTTGCCATGTCCCAGAGATTAAACATGGTAAACAATATTGTTGCTCGTAGCAACTTCAAGACCCATAAAAATTCTAATCTCTAGCGAACGCTTAGGATATGCCTAGTTTCTAGCTTTCTTTAATTCACAATTTCAGACACTTTTAAATAAAGTTTTGTGTTCAGTTTCAAACGATCTAAGTTTACAACATACTCTAACCCGATTCTTTTACACTGGAAACGATAGGCAGAACGATGAAATTTTAAGCGTTATTAGCTGCGTTTTGCTATGCAGGCTGCGTCTGTAACAAATTTTGCTGTCAGTCGTTATACCCATAGAACAAACCAGGTGTGACGAGACCAGAACGCCCTATCCACACAAAGTAGGAAGTTCCATGCTAAGAAGTAGCCAGTCCTAGCATAAATGAACATCAATTGGAAAAGTTACGTTTTCTATACTCCTTAAGTTATATTGAGTGAGAGATGCAACATTTTCTGTGTTCATTTAAAAAAAATAATCCGATTTTTGTAGGAAAAGGAAACAGGAACCTTTGTGTTTGCTACAATTATTAACGTTACATGTATAGGCGGAGATCCATATTCGAAAGTTGGGGGATATGATTGGCCCGACGGAATGAGCTTACGATGAAAGTACCTATAACAGTTGCTTGCAAAGGGCGCCGAAGAATGCACGTTTTAAAACATTTCAGCAATCCAGAGTACCATACACTGCATTCCCGGTTTTTGGCAAACGATAAACGTAGCACTGCATATTTAAGATAAGTACCAGGTTAAATGGGGGACAAGAGAGGAAAAAAATGGGGGAACGCATACGAAGTAGCTCCACCACTTATGTCAAGAAGGTCTATGTCAAGAAAAAAGAAATACATAAAGCAATTTTTTATTTATTTATTTTTCTTTTGCATGTGTCCTACTGTATATTAGAGTGTGGGGGTACCACGTTTGAGTTACAAACGACACATTTTGCAGAAATAACGCAACCATAAGATAGGAAGAAAGTGACAGACTAAACCGCAAAATATAATGTTCGATCTTTCTGACAGTGTTCTCCACTAGCTGTTTTGTTAGGGTGCTGCACCCGGACAAAATTTGCAAAGAGTGCTCAGCACCCGGACAAAAAAATGTACCACCTGAACAAATAGTTGAGCTACTCGGACAGAAATTATCAGTTCAAAAACCTCAAAACAGAGCAAACAGCAAAAATTTCAGTGTGAACAAGTTGAGTAATGATAATTAGTCATCAAAGAAGGCCATAATTAAATTTATCGTCTATTTTTGCAAACATTTTTCAAAGAGAGCACTCCCTCTCTTATAGACACCAATCACTATTTACCTTTAACCTTCAGAGCACCCGGACAAATATTAAATCAGAGGAGAACACTGTTTCTGTACATTTTTTTCTGACAACTGATTAATGCCACAGTACGACAACACAAAGTAACCATCTGAGCGCGAAGTGCGGGTAAATTTATGGTGTTATGTGCTGTCTTTGCTGAAGATATCCTCAGGGACGTAGCGAAGGTGTTATCTTTGGGGGGGGGGGAGGGTGGAGATTATGTTTTGCCGACGGATTTGGTAATGCGTAGCGCGAAAACGAGCTTTAGCCGGTGGGGTCCTGGGCCCCGCCTAAGGACCCCTGGCTGGGTCCAGGGGGCGCAGCCCCCGGAAGCTCTGAGGTTTCAGTATATTTCTGGGTGAAAAATTAAGTCTCAGGATGGATATATTTTGGTTCATAAAGCATCATCAAATACAGACTAGATCCACTAATTTTGATGTATTAGGCTATTCCTCTCGCCAGACCGCTATAGTTTTAAGCGGTTGGGATCAAGAGGTCCGCCAGTGCTTTAGCTAGGACGTTTTCTCAATGCGACATTTACTGATCTGTGGCCTGGGGGAGGGGTTTAAGGGGAAGGGGTGTCCCCCTCCCCTTTGGAAATTTTTGGAATTTGCAAGTTACCTAGTTCTCAAATGGTGCAATATTTGAGTGGATTTCTGCCCTAATAAGGAACCTCAAAATTTACACCCGGGTAGAATTAGCATGTCAGCTTTTTTTGTCCGACATTTGTTGCCGTTTATGCGACATTGTCGCACAAATATGGGCTGGCTAAAACACTGGGCTCGCCTAGAGAGATTCCGGAGGGCGAAGCCACCGGAAACTCTGAGGTTTAAGTATATCTCTGGGTGGAAAATTAAGTCTCAGGATGGATATATTTTGGTTCATAATGCATCATCAAATGCAAAGATTCCCACTAATTTTAATGTATTAGGCTATATCCCTCTTGCCAGGCCGCTATACTTTTAGGGGGTTGGGATCAAGAGGCCCGCCAGTGCTTTAGCTACGACGTTTTCTCAACGCGACATTTACTGATCTGTGGCCTGGGGTGGGGTTTAAAGGGGGCGCCCCCTCCCCTTTGGAAATTTTTGGAATTTGAAAGGTGTCTAGATCGCAAATGGTGCAATCTTTGAGTGGATTTCTGCCCTAATGAGGAACCTCAAATTTACACCCCGTGGGTAGAAATTGCGTGTCAGATTTTTTTGTGCGACATTTGTCGGCGTTTATGCGACAGTGTCCCACAAATATGGGCTGGCTAAAACACTGGGCCGGCTGTAGGGCCCCTGGTGGGGGTCCGGGGGCTTGGACCCCGAAAGCTCTGAGGTTTTAGCATAATCTCTCGGTAAAAAATTAAGTTTCATGCAGGATTTGTAAATTTTGGTTCATGATGCATTATTCAGTGCAAAGATTCCGGTTAATTCTTATTTGTTAGGCTATTCCTCCCGTCATGCCACTGTACTTCAGGAGCTGAACCTGTCGTTCAGAATTGGAACACTATTTGTTCAGCATTTGAACACTAGACGCGTCAAGCGTTCAAATACGATAAGTGGATAGGCGTCCAGTGTTCAAAAAGGGAGAAAAGGTGTTCAGAATCTTAACACAAGGGTTCAAAATATGCTTTGAACGCCAGGATCTGAAGATGGGTTCTGTATCTGTTTCACTTCGGTGTTTAAAAGTTAAAAGCCTGAGATTGCAGTGAAGGCAAGAAAAGCGCGGCACGCATTATTTTTTGCCCTGGATGTTTGTGGGTAAACCGGATCCTCAGAAGTTTGCCAAATGTGTTTGAATTCAAAGTTAGTGTTTAGAAGACGGGCTAAGGATACCCTCTCTATGGGTAATCGGGTGCTGCTCCCCATGGTGATGATTAAAGTGAGGAATAATGTGCAGAAAGTGGTTTTTCAAGAATGTCATATGACCCGAAATAGTGCACCTACACGGAAGCCGTTAATTTCCTTTCTTTTCCCGAGTTCCCGACGGACTCAGTCACTCGTCCAATTACACCGAAGGCCGTTGATACGGCCGTATAAGGCCGTCACATGCATAATCAATTTGCCGACGGGCCTTCAACTTGAATGGACCAATTAGATGAAGAGCCGAAAATCGAAATAGCCGATAACAGACTGGCCCGTTCTCTCTTTCTCTTTTTTTCTTTTCATTCTCCGTCTTCCCTTTCCTTCCCTTCCTTTCCCTTTCTTTTCGCTTCTTCTCTCTTCTTTTCCTCCTCTTCTCTTTTCCTCTTCTCTTCCTTACCCTCTCCTCTTTTTGCCGACAGACCGAAAATTTGCCGACGGGCGACCAAATATTGAGGGGTGTGACACCCTCCCACCCCTCACTCGCTACGGCCCTGACTAGGTCCTATTTCTCCCTCACGTAAAGGTAATCAGTAACTCGACAAAAAGAACTATGCTTGGTCTCTGCTATATCTTCCACACCAATACGCATTTTTTATGGATAGTTGGCAAGTACTTTGGTCCGCGTAACCGCCATTGTCCGCAGGACAAAAGATATTGATAACAACATATGCGGAGAACAATTCCAACCTGGGTAGCAAGGGTAGCCAGAAGGTGTGAGAGTTACACCACGAAAATATCCATGAAAAGTAATGACGTTCTTATTGCTTTTCTAGTCCCGAAAAAGTCACCTCCTTTTAAGTTCCCATGGCAATCAACAAACAGTAAGAGGGACGTCTCACCCTCCTCCTTCAGAAACTACCTGGTTGCCTAGTTTAACACACAAACATACACTTATACATACACGTTTTGGGGCCAATAAGGGTGGCGGAATGAGAATGCGATAATTGGGGATATTTCTAGTTCGCTGGAGTGGAAGTTTAGTTGCTAGCATTCCCATTTGACGCCAAAAACATAACCAGACACTATATTTTGCAAATAAGCACACATATTCACTGATGCAAGGCATGTAACGGAGAACTGGGAAGTAGTATAAGATGCACAACAAAAGTTAAGGGTGCATCATTTAGATCTTTACTTTGATAAAATTCTAATCAAATTTAGCCCTCCAATAGAATGTAACTGAATTAGAACATTGTTAAGGTTTAATTTATTTCCCATATCAATTAAGTAAGTAAATCGTTAAGTAAATTTTGATCACCATCTTTTTACATGAACGGTTAACAGCAACTCCTTTAGAAACAGAACTAAAGTCGACAAACTCAGCTTGGTATTATTTATTTCTTCAGTACTGTTCTTTTTCGTTGGTGAAACTTCATTTCCTCGTTTTTTAAGATTGTTTAGGCAGAACTCAGGTCTGGCTTTAGGAATCGATAGGAAATAACACGAAAGGTATGGTTTTCTTAATTTATCTTTGAAAGTGAAAAGTACATGAGTCAACCGTGTCATTGAAAAGAAACCAGTGTAGGCAAGTTCTCTTTGAGATAAATATTGCTTGTGTTACTTCATACTGAAGGGCCCTCTGGTGGCTTGAAATTGTGTTTCGTTTTGAGAGGTTACGTAGGCTAATGAGTTATCTCAGGTGCTTCATTCCAGGGAAGGCTTGTGTTTTGGTTATGTGAAGGGAACGGGGTGAGTCTCACCAGGAAGTTGTCCGTAACAACTCCCTGGTCTCACTTGTCGATTTGCTTTTGTTAGGGTTGTGTTCTTCCAAGGAGGTGTTACAACTCCCTGGTTCTTCGTAGAGTAATGAAAGATTGCAGAAAGGTTTTGAGTACCTTCTGTGAGTCTAAAAGGTAAAGTGCATTTTGTTTGTTAATAATGAATCATCACTGTTAGGCAAGTCACTTTATTGAACTGTTTGCATTAAGTTAGGCCGAGAGCACAGCCCTTTTTGATTATCTAGATTTCCGTTCTGTTGTTTTGTGTCATAAACACCTGACTTTACCGGGGTCAGCCCTCAGCTGCCCCCAGCAGACCCATGGCCCTACCCTGTGGAGTGCTAAAGTAAGTCTTTTTTGCCTGAAGACCGACTTTTGAAATGTTTTCCGTAAAGATTAAACTAAATTCAAAACGATGCAAAGAGGAGTTTGTTATTGTGTGGACAGGAAGATCATTTGCATGCCATATCGTGAGTTTGCCACTTGTTTAACCATGATTTGCAATGCATCTTTAGGTTTACTGTGTAGAGTTTTTTAACATAAATTGGCCAACGCTACATTTTAAAAGGTTAGACTACTTAGTGGAAAAAGTGGTGATGTACCGATAGTCTGCTACTCTGCTGTCTGGTAGCCCACATCAATGCGTGTTTCTATTGTTTTCACTCTTGTAAAGTCACGATTTTCTGAGTGATGCTAACTATACCACGTCTTGTCGTAAGCCACTTTAATACTTACATTAAAACAAGTAGGACTTATTGCACCTTACTGTGAGACGAAAAATAAACCACTGTAAACATTTTCTTGTACAGAATTGCACTTAACTGGAAGTCTTTGTCAAAGTATAAAAAAATTCAATGAGTGAACGGGTAAACCCGGTTTAGCTCACTAAAGGATCATCACAGATTTCGTCGGTTTGAACCCTGGACATTTATACTTTGACCTTGATTTCCAAATCGGCACCAGTGTAGTGACGTATTTTTTAGGTTAACCTAAAGATACTGGGCATCCATCTTCAAAACAATTCTAAGGATTGATTTGTATTTTCACGTATGATGTGACTAGAATCTGATTCAGGCGCTAAATTAGTTATTTGCGGTTTCTATCATTAAAAGTCGTGATGCCCAGTTTCAAGGGGCGGATTTCTATAATGTGGGCAAAACCCGTTACTGGCGTTCTTAAAAATCTCGTAACGTTTTGTTACCACATTTATCAGTACTAATGAACCTAGTACTTGTTTACTCATCAAATTCGTCACAACGGAAAGGAGTGTTTCCATTCATCAGTTCACCAACATTTACGAAATACAGAAAAAAAAGACAACCTGTTAGAAACTGAGCCGTAAAACCTCATCTAAGGTAACGCTAACGAAATACAGCAAGAGAGATTCTTTTACGTTCTAAACCCCTTACAATGCTTATGTGCAATTTAATCTTCTACAGTAGCGCAGCATGTGCCATAGGGTGGAGGTGAGGAGCAAGGGAAACACAATGCTTACCAAATTGTCTGCAATACCAGGGACATTATATATACAGCACTAAACTAGTTTAAATATTAAAAAATTTAAATCTTTATAAACTTAAAACGAGGACTAGTAATTAAGATCCTCTCCTGCTGGTTGGTAAGGTCTGATCTTCATACTTTAAAACTGAAAATACATCGTTACAATCTATACAATGTTTTTACATCTTAACCAAGTAATTAAGTCAATGCTTTTCTGGTTAGTCAACGTTTATGTTGTCACACCTAAGACACAAATTGTTGAAACCATGGAAATGGCCAGCAGATAATGATAAACAACTGAAGTGCCTTTCCATTTCCCCTCATATTTTTGCTACCTATCTCTGTCAAATGCTAACGCATTCCTTTCTGATCCGGATGTATGATGGAAATTACAGGTATAAGAGTAAGAGCAACATATTTATCAAATTTAAAATGGGCTTTCAAAAAGGGAAAACTTAAAACTCCTAGGGGACATTTTACTTTATGCTAGGGACATGGTGACCCTGAAACAACGGTTAAGAAATAGCAAAAAATCTGTTCTACACGAGGTATAAGACAGGGTTAACAGGAATATTATTGGACCTAAAACTTGTAAGGAGAAAATAGACAAAAGTAACCAAACTTTTATCCCACAGTGGTATAGCATGGTGGTTCATCAACTCGATTCTAAAGCTCTGATAATGGTTCTCATTATACTTTTCCTCTTCACGTTTTTCGTTGCAGAACGTCTTGGTTTAAAATATTTGGAAAGGAATCATGAAGGATCTTGTTAAACTTACAAGTTGCTGCTGTGTGGATAATATCAAAATATTGGAACAAACTTGTCTTCAGCAAGTCCAACGGTCAGCACAGACCAGGCAGCAGTGTCCTATTCAAGTTTAGGCTAAATGGGTAGTGTACATTATTTTACATGTATTTCTTTGACAAGAGGCATAAAAAGGAGGACGGTTAAAAAAAGTTCTGCTTAATATATATAAGAAGGGAGCTGTCTCGGATCGAATAAAAATTGTCAAAAAAGAGAAAAGTAAAAGAAAGAAACAGCAAACTGTATTCTACTGTATAATGGAAGAACGATGACGATGGAACTGTGCAATAACTTCACTTCTCTTATGTTTATCAGAAAAATGCACCCTTTCCTCAAGCTAGTGCTTGTGACAAGTTGATCATTACATATTTTAAAGAGTGAATTTTCAAATAACTTATTCAGAATTTTTAAAATATTTTGAGATATTTTATAAAACGAAACATCAACAAACGAATGTATATTCGCATTAACCGTATCTCATCTAACTTTATTTAATGCTACTATTTCATCCAATTGAAAAGTTCTAACGAGCAGAAAAAGAAATCAGTTTCATAAGTCACGTTTCCGAATGCTGGCTCTATTCATCCATCGATCAATACCATTCACTTAACAATCAACGTAACAGGATCAGAGTACGGTCCATCTCCCTCCTTAGTAAAAGCCTGTACCTGCAAGGTGAGCTGGCTTCCAGGGGCCAAGGTTTTGAAATAAACATACGTATCTTTTGTAGTATAATAGGAACGCTTTCCACCGTTTATCTGTATGTAGTATCTATACTCCACGATTTTTCCATGACACATGTCACACGGTGGCTCTTCCCATTTAAAACCCTTCATACCGTTGTTTTTCACCACTGGTTTAACATTACTTGGTGGCGCTTCCGGAGCTGTTAAAATATTAACAAAAGTACTAACAAGGAGATATTGTAAAATAGCGATGGTCAGATTATTATTTTATATATGTTTGTCTGATTTCCCCCATGATTCGTTCGTACTTTATTGCAAATGTTAGCAGTAACAAAAAAGGACAAAATGTGATTCAATTAAAGGCATTATTTGTACCTAAAATGCTTTTGGGACATTCAAAAAGGCAATTAATTTTACTTAAAATGCTTTTGGGACATTAAAAAATGCAATAACTTTT
Organism: Holothuria leucospilota; assembly: GCA_029531755.1. Classification (NCBI taxonomy): domain Eukaryota; kingdom Metazoa; phylum Echinodermata; class Holothuroidea; order Aspidochirotida; family Holothuriidae; genus Holothuria; species Holothuria leucospilota. The sequence continues at coordinate 47,088,714 of CM055974.1, forward strand.
AGAAAATTGCCCTGAAATGCCCTTACCGTGGCTACCAGCCCGGAAAAGTATAATCTTGTTCAAGACGTTAGTTGGGGAGGGCGCATGCAATTAAATGATGCAATGTTGTGCTCACTATACTTAGTACAAACCAGGAATCCTAAAGTATACAGAGCGGACTTTACCTTGGCCAAGTAAAATACAACAGGGCTAACTTGCTGCCTAGCAAGTGTTAATTAAAACTAGCAAGGAGCTGCCGTTACGGACGAATGAAAAAGGGTTTCTACTGTATAATATATATAATAAGATGACGGTGGCTCTGTACAATAATATCACTTCTCTTGTGTTTGCCAGAAAATTCTAGTGCTTGTGACATGTTGATTAGTGCATATTTGTAAAGAGTGAAGTAAGTTTTTAGAATTTGTAAACTATTTTGAGACACTTCATAAAACGAAATATCATCAAACGAATGCATTTTTGCATAAACGGTGTCTCTTGTAACTAAGCGCTTCATGTACCTATCACTCCTAATTGAAAACTTTAGCCAAGCAGAAAAAGAAATCAGTTTCATAAACCGTTCACTTTACAGCAGGTGTCGAATATGTACTGCTTTTTGACGTACATACTCTACTAGTGCAGCCAATATAGGTGCAGGAGTACACGTCCGCCGGACGGGCAATATAAACCGCGTCTCATTTGACTATTTTTAACGCTAACATTACATGGTGGCGCTCCCGGACCTGTTAAAATATTAACAAGGAGCTGTTGCAAAACCGCAATGGTCAGATTATTATTTCTGTGTTCGTAGTGTTCATTTATGTTTGTCTATTAAACTGACTTTCCCCATGATTCGTTAGTACCTTCGTTTATTGCAAATGTTAGCAGTAACAAAAAAGGACAAAATGTGCTTCAATTAAATGCATGAAGTTGACCTAAAATACGTTTTGGGACATTACAAAATGCAATAAGTTTGACAGAAATTGCCCTAAAATGCCCGTATAGTGGCTTCCAACCGGAAAAGTATAAGCTTGTTGAACACTCTGAGAACTGTCGGCTCAACGTTGAACCGACTAGGTTGCGAGGGGCAACTGACCGAAATCTGGTAAATATCTCAGATTTGGTCCAAAATTTAACCAATTTCGTTTCATTTTGAACGATATCTAACCAAATATCCAACCAGATTTAGTTTCCCTTCCCACCCTTGTCTGTTCAAATTTGAACCGAACGTTTTCAGAATGAAGACGTTTGTTAGCGAGGGTGCATGCATGTAGCTATTCCGTAATAGCTCCATGGCGCATGCACTTGAACTGCTGCAATGTTCTGTTCACTATACCTACCGTTACGGAAAAAAAGTGTGGCATGCCAAATGTGAGCACACATAATCACATTTGGCAGGGCATGTGCATAAGGAAATAAGTGTGGTAATGAGTAGTGACACATGTGATATTGGAACCAATCTGATTCACAGAACATGCTTTTCCCTGCATGATTGAAACACCTTGGAATCTGGTTCAAAGTGGGGAATGCTGTGTCAAGTTGACACATGTGGCAAACCAGGGCAAAGTGTGACAAACAAGGCCAGTGAAAGAAATCGAAATATTGAGTTTACTTTACTCGGCAACACACCTCTCCGCACATTTCCACACTTAACCTACTTTACCCCAGTTTGCCACATGTTACCTAAGTGTGTCAAAACGTGTTTCTCGGCTTTCCTCTTGTGCAACCTGTGGAAATGCAGGTCAATGCATGGCACTTTAGAAATATGTGTCAACTGTTTATTAACGACACATTATCATGCAAAAATTTACAGAAAATTCACGATTCTTCACACCCCACCATAGTTTGACACAGTATGTCGCGTGTGGTATTGGAACTTTTGCCACACATTTTTTGTAAGGGTAGTACAGACCAGGAATCCTGAAGTATACCAGGGGGATTTACCTTGGCCAACTATAACGCAATAGGGCTACTTGCTGCAAGTGAGGGGTGGCAGAAGGAGATAAAGTACTGTGGCCATAGTTATTATGATAAGATGATGTTCAGCACGCGGGGATGTCACCTGTCTGTCGTCATCACTTACCTGTTTCTGCCGTACGTTGAATTTTTGATAATGTATAAACACCCAGTGGGTAAGTCACTTGTAGGGTGATATTGAAGTCCCAATTAGGCCTCAGGTAAGAAAATATTTTCTTCTTCTTGCGTGGTACTGGTCTCAGGCGAAGGAAGGGTGCAGCCATCATGATCTAACTGTTGTAGTGTAATTAACTGTTGGCTGACCGCACAGGAATCCGGCAAGGTACGTATTGTCCATGTAGCAATGATACGTGAACTACCTGTTCTTTTCGATTCGGTGGTAAGGAGAAGCTCCGAGTCGTTAATGTCTGTACAGAAAAAATAAATAAATGATACAAAAAAATTCTGTAATAAGTACCACAACGTTATCGCTCTCCAAATACTCAATTTTATTTTGCAGCACTCCACTATGGCTACAATTATTTATTATCCAGGAAACGTAGAACACTTAAAGTGAACAGAGGTGGGACTCGGAATGTCTTCTACGTGCTATCTTTGAGATATTATTTAATTTGTCTCAAAAGAAATCAAAATTATTGATCATACTTGACTTAATTCAGAAGCGTATCCACGGGGAAGGAGAGCGTTGGGGCGCACTCCCAACGCACCCCGACTACGAAAATGTAAAAGTTGGTTCTCTCTCACATAGGTCGCTACAAGTTTGTTAAAATGGGGAAGTCACCCCATCCCATCATGAAAAGAACCCTGCATCCGCGAGTGTCGCTTTATGATCATTGTTTTATAGCCGGTGGCATCATTTTAATTACGTTAGAGAACCTTAATTGTGCATGCTGTAAATCAATGCCATCTCAAGTGCGTTCAGATTCACTATGCTACCACTCTCATACCATACATGTTCAAGCGAAAAATTAGAATATTCAAGAAAAAATATTCAACCTTAATATTAACGCTTCGACAATATTAAGGCAATGAAAATCATACGTTTTCTTAAATTTTAAGATTGGTACGGTACGAACCTCCGCAAGATATTTGGTTTTGTATAAGGCTAGGTAACCCTTCTATGGTTCCCGAGACGAGAATTATTCGGAACTGATACGTGTTACCCTCTTTGAGGCCATCAACCTGGCTCGATAAGACGGTAAAATCGTCTATTACGATGTCTTGAAAGTCGTTTCCCTGCTCGCGGTATTGGAGTTTGTATCCGGTAATAGGACCTGTTCCTGTCCCAGTTGTTTCGTCCCATACAGGCCACGTCACTGTGATACTATTATCCGTAACAATGGTAAGGTTCAAAGGATAATCCTGTATATAAGCTGGAGGCTCTGAGGAAGACACGGACATAAGATATTGCAATGTTTTTCTTTCATTTTATTACGAAAATGGGTCGTTAATTCCCAAAGCAATTAACGGCAGAGTCTCTTCGATAAGTAAGAAGAACAGGAAGCTTGTTTCAATACACGGTACAAACGTTGTGCTAAAAAGGAATCACCCCATCAATCACTGATTAATTGTAAGTGATACCAGGCGCCTCGCTTTTGATTTACTGGTGTGTAAAACATGACATTTTGGCAGAAGCACCTCACCTTGTTGAATTATGATGCGATATTTATCAGCTTATATTCCCATCTTTTTGTGGAGATTTTCTTTACTACTTCTGTTCGCACTCCAGTGAAGGGTACATTCCTTACAATCACGTTTCAGAACAGGCCTTTAAAAAGTATGGAGAGCCTTAGCCTGCGGGGAGGGGGTGGCAGAGGGGGCAAGTTCCAGTGGCGCAGCTAGAGGGGAAAGGGGGGGGCGACAGCCCCCCCCCCACAAAGCCTCCGAAGGCCTCTTTCGGAAATTTCTAGTCTCTGTCGGAAATAAATTAAAAACAATTCATTTGAAACACTTACAACACTTGTTATGTTTTTAAGCAGAATTACACATCGAAATGTGAACGTGAAAATCAAAAGTCGGTCTCAAATTGCCGATAATAGTCTGACGGGAATTATTGCTTTTGCCCCCCCCCCCCACAAAAAAATATCTAGCTACACCACTGGGGGAAACTGCTCCACCCCCGAGATTTGCAAACCGTAAATGAAATTTGACCTACTTGAGAAACAATACTAAAATGCTGAAAATTTTACTCTTTTAATTATGATTTAAAAGCCCCCCAAACCTGTGAAATCGCATTTAAGTGTTCTTTTTCCCCCAAATTTTCCCGGGGAGTTTTCCAGACCCCCACCATGGACGCATTCTTATGTGGGTTTCTCTATACCTGACTAATAAACTATTTTCCTCCTACACTCTAAAAAAGTTGGGTAATTTTTTTGACCAACACTGGGCATGTGTCCATCCAACTGTTGGTCAAATGTTGGTATATACTTCATGTAAGCCAACCTCAAACTGAAGTGAATAGACACCTACTAATCCTATTCAATTCAGGCTATTCAGCCTATTCAATTCCCTTCAGTTGTCTATTCACCTCAGTTTGAGGTAGTCTTACATGAAGTATCTCCCCAAATATTGACCAACTTCGGTTGGATAAATGCTTTACCAACTGTTGGGCATTTATTTTACCCAATATGTAGTAATCTGAAAATTACCCAACTGGCCAGTTGGGCAAAATATTACCATTTATTGGTTAAATTATCCCCAAAAGTTGGATAATTTTTTCAATAATTTACCTATTGATGAAGAATTTAACTTTTCATTTTAAGAACCCACACTGAAATATTTCAGAGAAGTTACCTTCTACAAGTTTTGAAGGCTTCCGGCATTGCCAATGCTGGCCACTTTTTTTTCCAAAAGTCCCCTGACTCTCTGGCGAAGAGCCAGGGGCGAAAACCAAACAATACTCCCGAAGGAGTTCTGCTCCCCGAAGGAGTAACAACGTCCCCAAGGGACAAACTTTGACTTAACTGACACCACCTGACAGTGGTCCCGTTCTAGACTGGCTGAATAGAACAGGTCCCACCTGGGAGCTCCGCCGTCGTGATCACGGACACTCCTGCGCCAGGTAAATGCTGGCCACTCTCAGAAGTAGTAGGATTTTAATTGGGAGTTCATTTATAATTGATTAGTTTGGTTTGGCTATTATATATATCCAGTGACACTTGTTTGTTATTATTAACGATTAATAATACAGTTTTCTTCACGATATTTCAATTTCTCCTTTTTATGTTGTATTGTACAACTGAGAAACATAATTTTCTGCAAGAATTCACCATTGCCAGCTTCAATTTATTTCAATTAGACCTGCAATGAAGGATAAACACAAATTTGCTTTAAAAAATTCGGAATGCCCCATTGAAAGGATAGGTATATAAACATTTCACAGCATTTTCAACATGCACTTTTCTCAAATTGTTGTAGCAAAAAGTCCCACAGTGTAAGTAAACGTTTTGCAAAATGTTATTGTGAATGTAAAAATTTAGAAATAGGTGCTATTAAAAGAATTAATTGGCGGCACGTTTAACCAGTGTTGGGTAAAGAAATTCACCAATAGTTGGTCAACAGGTTTTTCGGTTCTTTTGCCCAACATTGCCCAGAAAATTTTACCCAACTTTTTAAAAGTGTATAAGATACATATACGCTCCTAAAGATGAAATAGCCAATGACTACCTTTAATTATTAGCTAACTAACTTTTAATTAAAGGGCATAAGCAGTCGCCGCAAACTTATTTTGAAAACAGCTAAATCTCACAAATATCCCCTTAATTCACTTCATGTATCTTCCATGATATGTTAGAACACATATACTGCATATTCAAGGTAAACCAAGGTTAGTCTATACGTGAATTTCTTAACTCAGTGAGAAACATATTGTAACATGATTCTCAAGAGCCATCCATGAAACAGGATGCCCAGGTATACAAATTCAAATTAGGGTGACTGCATTTCCCCTTTAAATCAAATCAAACTTTTCTTCTTGAAATCTCAATTTGTTTCCAAAGCAAGAAATTTGAAAGTAAAGAATGCTAAAATGCAACTTAAAGGTTTAAAATACGTCATTTCCCCAATTTTTGCAAGGCACACGCTGTGGCTAAGCACCAACCGATGGTGGCTCCCCCAGTGTCGTATTAAGAGAGCTAGAGAGAAGCCTGCACCAGATACCTTTACCAGAAGCCTTCACCAAAGATAACACCATTTTGGATCTAGGAAAACTAAGAACACGAAAAATTTCTCAAAGAGTAGAGGTGTCATCCCTCCCCTTAGGCAATGGCAATATACTCTTCAATTACACTCTACCAGAATGGAAAAATCACTAAATAATGAAGATTCCTATACATATAATTAATCCAACGCTTTACAAAGCTTTAGAAAGATAGCACCATTTTGCACCTAAGCCACCTCACATAGACGAAAATTCCTCAGGGATAGGATGTCGTCCCCTTCTCTTAGACGGCACCTATTGCCTTCCGCACATCTACAAAGTAGGACGAATATTACTAAATATTGACCATTTGTAAAGGGGAATCCGTTCAAAGCTTTGTCAACGATAGTACAATTTTGAACCTAAGCCAGGCTTATACGTACCCCTCCCATCGCCTCCCTCAGGATGGTACCCATGAACATGTGAAATAGGAAGGCTCTGCCTGGGTGTTAACTATAAGTAGGCACGCCACTTAGTGCTCCGTTCAGATACTGTCATGAACTGCCCCCCCCCCCCCTTGAGATTTCGCCCGGTCTACGACCCTGGTATGCAATCGTCCAACAGTACAAGCACACCTCCAATTAGTATTAGTCTTGCTAAACATTTTCAGCGTTATCAGAAATTAACTTCTTGTTGCTCCAGATAATCTAAATCAAGGGACTTACCCAATATCAAAAGCGTCACATAAATTCATCGCTTACCCAATTTCTCAATTGAATTGAAATACTAAGTTTCGAAACGGGATTCCGAAAGACTGTAACTACTTTGGACTTGAAACTGGTGTAGGCGGTTGCCTCAAATTCCAACGAAGTCCTTAGGTTTAGCTGCAGATCTTTCGGAGAGCCGATTCAAACGAAAATACTGGGTAATGCAAGAACATTTAAATATCCATTTGAATATACGGATATCAACATTATGAGCCTTTGTGAATTAATGCAGGCCATGCATCTGGGCCAGTGATACACAGGAAATCCTCTCTTCTATTTGATTCTGGTTTCATCATCTCCGTCAGATTTCGCCCCGCCCCTGAATATGTGGTTATTTGTTCCAGAAGTCGGGGCCCTGACTGTGGACTAATTTTTTCATCCCGGACAGTAGAACTCTCCCTACTTAGTTTTTTAGCCCCTCCTTAAATTTAAACAAAAAAAAAAAACACCCTTCTAGTAAATGCACGGCCAAGACAAATGGCACAATTCCTACATGCACTGAGTTTAATTGCTCTAGGCAATACATATTGACACAGAATGTGTGTGAAGTTGATTGGGAACACAAATGACTGTAGCAAGTCATCATTAAATAACCAGACTGAAGCTATATTTTTGAATGAGTGCCAATCAATGTGCAGTCATCAATTGTATTGAGAACTCTAGGGCTATTCCTAAATATGTTTGGGCAGGGAATTGCTAGCATCTCCATGGTTTGAGGGATGAAATATCTACTTTAAGATGAGTCAAGTTCGAAATTGAATTGCGTTTCTTATGCCCTAAAATCAGGTCATTGCGCATTAAGTTTTCTCTACCTTATAACAACTTTGCTACATAATCCATTGGTTAAAGATAGGCCCTGTCTCATGAAATACGGATACAAGAATGCAATATAGTACATTTCTATAGATCACTCAAAGAATCACTGTGACACAAAGAATATTCATTCTTGTGATCTGTCTTACAGGAAGAGCCCCATCGTCACATTGTTTTGCAACTTTACATAGGTCTGCATATATGCCTCGATGATCTTTTTAACGTTGAAATAATGTCACTGTGTGTAGAGGTAAATTATCCTGCAGGACAATACTTTCATGTTCCCATTGGCGGCGTAACTGGGGGGGGGGGGGCTGGGGGCTCAGCCGTCAATAAAAAAAGTGAGGGGGCTAAAGGTATGTTCAGTCCCTCAATATTTGCCAAGTTAAGCTGGGTACATGCAGCTTAGAATACTCGGAAAGTGCTGTTTTCGGCCATCTGGAGGGTTTGTAAACCGAAAATTTTCTTGTCCGCTCCGCGCAACCGATGGTGGAGCTCCACGTAGATAGTCTTTCTGGTCCCCCCCCCCTCTTTTTTCTGTTCCGCCGAGACCGCATGTTCTATGTACTTTGGGAATATTAAGACAGCTTTCAGTAGATTAAGACAGTCGTCTATAAAACGAGATTTAATTGACCTAAAACTTGAATTTCAAGATTATATTAAAAGGCCAAAGTGAAACTAATTGGTCCAACCCCAAAATTCATAGGACATCACTTCGATTCTTAGACATAAATGGTGATTCAAATTAATCGGTTTATTCACTCAATGTAAAATAGCAGATTGCTCATGGCAGGCTGCTATAATATATGATGTCACTTATCAGATTTCTTTCCTTCGTTTTTCTTTTTTATAAAGCCTCTGCTTTATTAGCGTCATATGGTTACAAAGTGAGTTGACAACAGTAATCCCTCTTTGCAAAATGTTTTTCAAGAAATTTATAATTTTTTAAGTTCTGAGCATTTTGATTTAAAAAGAAAAGCAAAGCTGTGACTACCACATAAATGACATAAAACTAACAAATATTTCTAAAATATTTCTACATCTCAGCAACGGAATAAGCATAAATATGGGAACTATAGATTCACGACTTCAAGTCTTCAAGCCAGGGAGTTGGCAACTTGTTACTGAAAAAGGCAGCTCCCTCTTCAAACTCTGTGTAAATGTTTGTGCACTTTGTAACTTCAGGTGCATTTAAAATTAAATCACATTGTGTTCAGTTTATGCCTACCTGGTGGTAAAGTTGTTACAGATTGAATCATACTTGGTTGACCTTCCATAGGTGGTTGTACTCTCATCAATATTATATGAAATTTTCATCTTCCCGCTGTCAACCCTTTGCGTCCATGCTCCATAATTTCAAGTTAAGGTGTGATTAGCCATTTTTATGAGAGCACAATATGAATTTTAAAATTCTAATACTTAAATCCCATGGCTCCTAAATACTCTGCCTTTTCAATGGCAAGTAGTATGCAACAAATGGATGTCTTAATTGCTGCTGTGTTAATTTACCGAAACGGAAGTGAGACATCCAAGTAACAAGCAAATGACGTCACACCTTGTTGAAAAAAGTATAATTGTTGAGTATAGGCTTGGACGCGGGGTATATTTGGATACTTCTTCCATTGTCAACATCGTGCACCATGTTGATCTACACCTGGAATTGGGTATATGTTTTGCAAGTAATGCGCATCTCATCTCATCTCTGGGTGGGTGTGTAGGCCCATATGGTCGCGTAGGGTTTTTTATTTTTTTTTTGCGTTCATCATTGGTGGAACCTAATAATGGCTTCATATGCAAGTGATTATTAGGCAGATTACTCATATGAAACTCTTTTGCCCAAATACCAGGGCAATTTTCTCCGATTTACTCATTTGCTGTGGTACTAACATAGATTAAACGCCAGCATTTACTTGCAATTTTTGAGTACTTGACTATCGCCAGCTGTGAAGCCATCGTGACTACGTTTGTATTGTATTTTAAGGCAATAAAACTCTGTTGACTCTGTCAGTTAACCTTAAATAGAAATTTAAGATAATGTACGATTTAGCAATACCTCCATACAGAGTTGTTGCGTTCTGAACGTTACTGGGTTGACTTTCAATGTATGGAAAATCCCTGATCAGTGTGATACGAAATTCATAGGTCGTTCCGACTTTCAGACCGTCGAATTGATACTGCAAAGTGTAAGCGTCCAATAAAATCTCATCAAATAAACCTCCTTCTTCCTTGTATTGAAGTTTGTATCGGTTAACAGGGCCGACCCCGAGATCAGTTGTTTCGTTCCATGCAGGCCAAGACACCCTCAGACTATCTTCAGTAATATCCGAGAATTCTAGAGGTTCCGACTTGGTGTAAGCCGGTGGATCTGTAGAAAAGATTTTTCAAGTGAAAAATACTGGCACAAATTAATGAGGCGACTTAACATATATGATAAAGGGACAAAGACAGTGATACATGTAGTTAGTTTGATAAATACCATTACGCTGACTGTTACTAGTAACTTTCAGGTTTGACTAGCGAAACTAATGAGCATGCACACGGCGTAGCTCGGTCCACTATTGAGTGTACGTTAGCCCGTGAAGCTACTAAAGAGGAAGAAATAACATTTCCTGGATCATGAAAGACAGTGTTGTAACGAGTCACTCAATTTTGCAGTCGAGTCTAGCCATTTACTTACTTTCAACGTGACTCGAGTCGAGTCAGTGACTCAAGTCATTGTATTATTTCTATGAGACAAATTATGGATAAACAATTGCTCAAGTCATTTCCCGTTTGAAGATAAGTGATTCGAGTCATGACTCCTTACAACCATGGGCGTCAATACTGGGGGTACAGGGGACATGTCTCCCCACATTTCAATGGGTGGGAGATACAATATCAAAGGTCCCCCCACACACTTCGTGAAGAGTAGTGATGTGGCTCTAGCTGACTGGCTTTTTGAGTGGCATGTAGGTTTGTTGAAAGTGTCTCAATGCAGATTCTGAATGCACATTTTGTCAAGGAAATCTCATTTAATGAAAAATTTCGGCGCGTTTCGCGCACATGCGTCACGTTTGCACTCCATCTTATGATCATTAATAAGGTGATTATACAAGGAACTGTTCTGATCTCAACACTTTCCGAAAACAGAGATACATCTCCAAACATCTGCATAGGGGCACGGCATCAATATGGGATCCTTCAATCTAATTTGTAAGCATGATGTGGAAGGTTGAAACTTTAAAGCACGTTGTTGCCGTTATACATTTTTAAAAACTTTTACCGAGCGCTTCGCGCGAAGCCATTATCGGTATGGATGGTGATTGCTAATACACTTACGAAGAAAATGCTGAAGCGCTTGTTAGTCCTTCACACCTTTTGCTAAACCTATCAGGGAGGTCTAACATCACCTTACTGCGCCTATTCTCTCCCTCCTACCGATTCTACATTGCTGGAAGCTGTTCGTCTTGATTTTCGTTCAAAATTAGTAAAAATACGATAGATGTAAAGTGCTTAGCATCATAATCTATATTACCATTTGGATGTCAGGTAATAAGCATTACGCCATTGCCCCATTTATATAATTGATCCAGAGCTTCCAGGAGGTCCTATACAGGCATTTGCCAGCCTTAGATGCCCTTTTATAATGCACAATGAAGGAAAGGAAAATTTTCATAATAGTCCAAGGAAGTTTCTGTTGACTCAACGAAGGTATTTTTGCGGAAAAACTGCCAAAAAAGTAGCTGGAGGGGGGGGGGCTTCAGGAAGGTTGTTGAAAACGTATTCGATCAGCTCCAAAAATTAACCAAAGGTAGTACCATTTTGCATCTAAGCAACCTTAAATTTACGAATATTTCTCAAAGGGGAGGGGGCACCCCTCCACTTAGACCCTTCCCCAGGGCGGTACCTTCATTTAGTGACAAAGGAAAGATTGCCTTTTGCTGTATACAAACGCAGTTTGCATAAAAAAGGTGCAATTTGTGCGTCTCCACTGCAGTTAGTAAAAGCATCCAGGCAGCCGGAAAAATTAGAATTCACTAAATTATGGGCATTTTCCAGCCACATAACATCAGCTCCAAAAATTTCCCAAAGATTGCCCCGTTTTGCACCTAAGCAGCCTTAAATTTATAAAATTTCTAGCCCCCTCCCCTTAGATCCCTCTCCCAGGACGACACCTTTATGTAGTGACAAAGGAAGGATCACCACACCTGTATACAAAAGCAGAGCGCATAACAAAGTGCAATTTACACGATGCCACTCTGTTGGAAAAACATCCAGCCAGTCCGAATTGGGGGGACCTTCACACCCAAAAACATATGGCCCTAGCTACGGGCGTGGTTGGGGTCCATGATCTCTGACAATGATCAACGCTGCGAAGCGTGGTTTCAGCTATTTTTGGATATGATTAAAGTAACATCCTGAAGTAACTCTCTGGACTCCGTGTATTTCAACTAGCAGATCATCTGTGATGGTCATGTTAAGTTTGGAATCATTGGCGTAGACAGAGTTGAGGCATGGGGTAATGCACCTCATCGAACTCTGAAAAAAATTATTAATGGAACACAAAAATTGGCTTCAAGTAATGCTAAATGTAGCACCAGAGTGCATCTGTGGGTACTTAAATATTCAAAAATTTGGACCCCTTAGACCCTCCCCAGGCCGGCGATCAGGCCCCGCAGTTGGCCCCCTCCAAACGAGAATCCTGGCTACGCCAGTGTTTGGAATCCTAACTCTTATTAGAATAGGACGACGTCAGTCATCACAAAGAGGGGACACAGCTAAGGGCCTATAGAAAGACACGCCCTTTTCAAAAAAAGGACTTGATAGTTGGAAGCTGTTATGTGATTCTTCATACTTGTAGAATGATAAATTATTTGCCAGTAATATGTGTGTATTTGATTTCTAAATGGTTATTCCTACAAAATATTTCATAAAATACATAATAATATGTCTCCTTATTCATACAAAATACCATATAATGTATGCACCAAATCACATATTTTCACATTAAAAACACAAGAGCTTCTCACCGTGGGAGGGGGAACCCCCCTCCCGCACCCTCCTCCCCTCCTGGCGCGCAGCGCTCGGGCTCGGTCGCTTCGCTCCCTCGCAGAATCTACCACTTCGCCCCCGGACAAATTTCTGACTACGCGCCTGGTCATGTGTGCCCCCTATACTTGAATACGGATGGACGCCCCTGGTTACAACACTGATGGAAGACTAGAACTGCATTTGCTTGCAAATACGCAGAATTGTAGTGCATGTTAGACAAGTCCTTGCAGTTCGGAATAGGCCAGATTTAATGTGTGTTTGATACGGCATTTATTTAATCAAATATTTTTCACTACCTTCAGAAACGTTTGCAAAAATCTTTGCATACATAGTACATTCAAGACATAAGAAACGACTGGCACAAGGCTAACAAGGTGATTTTATTGCGCAATCATGTCTTTCTAACGAACTTCCGAGCGGCTCCGTCTGACGTTGCAGAAAATCATCTTATTTTCAAGCTAGGTAGTGTTATTTTGTGTTTTTGTACAATCTTGCTAGTTTGTGAAAAGGTAAAACACATTGCAGGCCTGAGGATTTCTGATTTGATTCCGATTTGAAGTAAATATCTTGAATTTTGGGGTTTTCGTCTTATAGGTACCTGTAACACTACTATCGAGAGGAATTTCGGTTGAGCCCTATACTGTGCACATACAGTATACCATATACTGTGCACAGTATACCATATACTGTGCACATTGAAGGTGACGCCGACCATACAAATCCAGCTCCCATCACATTAAATTTTACGACAAATTCATCCGCTGATTACTTCGTTTGCGAATTACAAGTTATGAAGGCAAGTTGTGTTAATGAGAAAGCAAGCGCAAATTCAACTTAATTTTTTCTGAAATAAAGACTGTCGGCATTTCATCAATCAGTAACATTTCACTCTACATTACAAGCTGTTTCTGTTTATGAACGAGTCCTTTGTCGGGACTAATTTAGAATGTGTGCAAGAAAGCGGTAAAAAATCATGGACAAGCTTAACATTAGCTGCCTGCACATTGATAGTACCGATAGTGAAAACGGACCGAAACCGTGTGGAACTTCCCGTTTCAACGTTCGGTCATGTAGGTACGCCTAGCTTGTCGTGCAACGCCAAGATTGTAGCGCGCACGCGCACTACAATAATAAGGTTAGTTGCAAAACATGATTTTAGTAGAATTCTGCTGAGTTTTCAAAAAAGCAGAGGCCACTGAAACCAGTAGAATGGAACCTCAATAAATCAATCCTTCGATCACTGTGGGGCTTTAACCATGAACGTCTATCGACATAAAACCGAACAATTTCAGAAATGGCACCGTGTCAATTGAGGTGTCAATTGACATGCTACGTGCGTTAAGTCCAGTCGACCATTCAATCGGCAATTCTGTGTGTGTTTTGTGTTTTGTATATACTAAAGACTGCCTTTAAATTCCTAGCAACAATTCCCACTAGTGCTTTTAGTTTTTTGTGTTTTCTGGCTAAAACAATTGTATTGGTAGGGAGATTGTGCTTGACATGGTGCACAAAGTGAAACACCTCCCTACACATAGCCAGTATACTATCTTGCCTACATGCTTGAAATGAATGCAAGCTACCTCCACTAAAGCAAGATTTGTACTGGTGCATACTCATGTGCACTGGAGGAGGGAGGTTCACCCTGGAAGACATTTCGCCCCCTATAAGTTGCCATTGCTTTGATGGATTTTAGTGTATCTCACCGCTTAAAAATATTTCGTCCCACCTGCAGAAGTTATGCCACCCCATTCAGGACCTAAGCTTGGTTGGCTACGGGCCTGCTTAGGAATGTTGTCATCCTAGCATCTGCTCTAATCTTGAAGACGTCTAGGAATACACATGACGGTAGTTACATCAGTCAGAAGTGTAACTAGAAACTTGTCCCTCAAACAAGTTTAGGCACGTTTAATAACCAGTCTGATCTGTAAGCCTAATAGTTTGATCTTGCTGACGTCATAAGCAAAGCCATGATGTCATTATAAAGTGGGAAAGAGTGGAACTATTCTAATGGAAGCAACTCTCGTGATGTAACCGTGATCACAAGGAAAAATGACGACAAGTGTCTAGGATAAAAGCTATTCCAGGAGAATGTTAAGACACTATTTTACTGTTTGGCAGTTCCAATTGGACCTTTAGATGGTGGAGTCCCAAAGATTCCGTAGACTGAAGGATCTCTAGATCAAACGTTTACTAAGAGTTAAAGCTAGCGTTAGGATAAGCATTAGAAGTAGCAATAAAACTAGGGTTATGATTAGGGTTATGAGTAGGATTAGTGATAAGGTAAATAGGTTTAAGATTAGAGCTGAACAATTGCCGTTAGTGTTGGCACGCCCCCAGCATGTTCATAATAAATCTTAGATCTCGTGGGCCTTCATTCTAGTGGGCCTTGCTATTTAAATATACCAGACAACATTTACATGTATTACCTGAAAAACATGGTGTAGTGGTATCAAGGCAAGGACGACTTTCATCTGTCGGACAGTAGATTTGTGACTGAGGACCATATCCCAAACAATCTCTTTTCCCAATCCATATCTGGCCTCTACCATATCCAAGAGGTGATTTAAGGTAAGAGTTGAAAGCAAATGGTGTCACAAAGATGAACGGCTGACTAATGTCACCGAGTCCTGCGCCATCATTGCTCACTAATACCAATCGTCCTCCGAAGGCAATACTACCACGAGCGCATCCTGCGAAATGAAAAGACATTAGGCCCTATATGTTATTGTAAAACAGAACAAATCCCTGCATTTATGTGAGATATATCCAGCTTCAATGAAACACTTAACAAACACTTTGATTCACCCGGATATTTGAAATATCTTTAGTTTTCATTACACTTTGATGACATGTTCAAATCAGAAAAATGTAAAATGTGTAGTAGTATCGCCACATCAAAAACAATTGTGTGCTCAGCAGATTATGACCGTGGGCTATTAAACTACAGATAAGTTCAGCCTTTCGTCGTTAAGTTACCAGAGAATGTTATTTTAAGTTGGAAGAGGGGCCAGGAGAAAACTTAGTTGAGAGAGTTTTAACTTTCTGGGAGACTAGTCACTCTGATCTTTAACATTGAATAACTTGTTGTTGACTTTGAACATTTACATGAATACCCCACAACTTCCTGGTGTTTCTTTTTCAGCATCCATCAAGGGCCATGTTAAGAGCCCGGGCACAAAAGTGTATTGTAACAGCCCTACTAGGCGTTTTCTCCTACATAGCTAGTGAGTAAGAAAATAATGGTCTTCCCATTCGTATTTTAACGTATTTATTCAAACTTAAAAAAGACAACAGTGAAAATTTTCCACTTTCTTTATGTTATTAAAGATGCCCTCACGCATGTTTTGAAATTAAACTTCATGTATAGAATACACAACCGAAACCATCACTTTCGATGCACGATATTCACTGTTAACGAGTTAAATATACAAATTAGTCGTTTTATCAGTTTTTACAGTTCTAAGTAATAATGAAGGGAGTTATTTGTAAAAACAAAGTACGTAAACATATCAAGCAAAACAGCAACACAGAGTTCAACAGGTGTATTTGAACAAACAGTTTAACGAAAACACTTTATGAAACTTCAAAACACTAGACTACCATTTAGAATTTATTTACCTGGTTCATATTATTGACCTTTAAATGAATTTCCCATCAACAGTCGTACTTGCATCAAGTCGCTGCGTTGGCTGCGTCAAAGGGCATATGCAGTTTTTGTGATTTTAGTTGGAAACAAGTTGTCGACTTCTTTCTATTTTTTTTTCATTCTTACTCTCAAATACACAACAGAATTTTCTCAAATTTTGGGATCAATTTTAGACTTACCCACATGAAGTCTACACATAGGCTAACGAATTCAGCTTGTGTAAGCTTATTCATAACCGTTTTTGAGATGTCCTTGCACATATCAAATGTAAACTGAGGAGTTATTCTGTATACATTACCCAATTACGGATATACACTCTCAGACAAGAGGTACAAAATCATAATCGTATGTTCAGTGGCTGCACCAAGGGGGACATGGGGGCATTAACCCCAGTCGAGAGCTTCCCCCCAGATGCCCCCATTCAGCTCCTGAAGTAAAGTGGCCTGACAGGAGGAATGGCCTAATACATTAAAATTATTTGGAATCTTTGCATTGGATGACGTATTATAATCAAAAATATATCAAAAATATATCCCGCCTGAGACTTAATTTTTAACTTAAAGATATGCTAAAACCACAAAGCTTGGCCCCCTGGACCCCGAAGGGGATCAGTGGGAGGCCCCTGGACCCCACCCTCTTAAATGTTTAGTTGCCTGACGGTAGGAGTAGCCTAATACATTAAAACTATTTCCAATCTTTGCATTTGATGATACATTATGAACCAAAAGATATCCTTCCTGCGAATTAATTTTTCACCCATGGATATGCTGAAACTCAGAGCTTCAGGGGGCTTCGTCCCCTGGACCCCACCGGGGCTTTATCTCTGGACCCCACCAGCTAAAGCTCGCGCTTCGCCCTCGATTACGCGCTACGTGCGAAAATTTTTTTGCCCCCCACATTTTCTGTTGCCCTCCATTTGGTCCCCCCCCCTCCACTTTTAATATCCTGGTGCTGCAACTGTGTATGACGGTCAAGGGGGAATCGTAACGCAAGTTACGGGAAACTGAGTTAATTCCAGTTTCAGCAGGTTCGTGCTACCCATCTATTTAGAACTTGCTCACGTATATTTCAGGATGTTATTACTCGTCTGATGATTCTACTCATTTCCTTAACAAAGTGATTGAAGTTTGAATTACAGTTCTTTGCAATGTGTTAATTCTTATTGTAACTACCTTTTTCACATTCTACACTTTATCTACAAAACCTTAACATCCGTTTTCGCAAAATGATCACATAACTTCATCAATATGAGTTATCCGTAATTATGTACTTCTTGTTTTTAAGGGAATGTTGTACCCCCGGTTTGTTTTATATGCTATCGCGTGAAATGAAATGGAACGGGATGGGTGGGGTTTGAGGGGTGTTTGATTTAGCGGCACTCTTGAAAGGAAATATACTGCCATTGAATTAAGTGTACCCTCCCTTTAAGCAGCCCTTCCACTATCTATTTCATATAAGAGCCATAACCATCTGGAATGTAATCCGCAAAATTTACTCTCAAAGAGAGTTTTGGGTAATAACCAAATTAATCCGGCCAGGGAAGTAACTTGACTCGGTTGCTTTGGTTTGTAAAATGTGGAGTATTTAAAAATTCTTCACTTTTATAACAAAGAAGAAACAAATAATAAATTTTAATTAGAACTTTACAAGGGAGAATAAAATGAATGATTTCCAACAAATACTGTGTTCTTTGGTGGGGTTGGGGGTCCAGGGATGGGTGGAACACACCAAATAACCATTTCTTCACGAAAGGCGGAGGGAAGGGGCATAGTGAGGTTTAAAACAATTGAAAAAATAGAGACTTTGACAAAGGAAGAGGGAAAACGATCAGTCTCTGACTCGCACATTGCTTCATGTAAACTACAGCAATAAAAGAAATAAGATAGAAACAAATGAACAGAGACAGGTCCATTGATGTCAAAAACTCGAATTAGCATGTTTTTATCCAAAAAGAAAGAAGTATGGATTTGATGGCATTTGATCTTACAACGAATTTTTTACAACCAATCCCGAAATTGACAAAACTTTTAATTCTAGATATTAAACCGAGGGAGTACCTTGGACTGTTGGAAAGGAGCAAAACTTAAAGGAGATTACAAGATACGACGTAAAAATGGTTGGCTTTTCTACAGCAAAATTTTCAAGGTGGAAAAGATTTGAAATTTACATTGTATTGTAAGGTATTTGTATTTTATTGAGACAGATTTCCACAATATTATATATATATGTATTTATATTAGAAATATTTACATTCATACTTAATTGTGGGGAAGTCTGAAAAAGCTTCAAAGCTTGTACATGCAGCCCTCTTTAAAAGGGTACCATAAAGGTACTTTTCAAAAGTACCCTTATAGTGAACGTCTGCCTCAGGCTTCGCCGGAGGTCGGTGGCACCACTTTAATTAAATGCACCAAAATGTTATTTCAACGACATCAAAAGTTTGAGAGATCCCCTGAATAAAAGCATTCATTTATGGTGACAAATTGGAAGGAAATTTTGACATTTACACTTATAAATTTTTCATCAATTCTCTAAGCTAATAAAAGCATGTTATGCTAACAGTTTTGGAACAACGTGCATGAACTTCACACATGTTTGGTAGAATGGAGTGTTAAAGGAATTAATCACAGATGTATCAATACTGTTTCAAAGATATCAAAATATGAAATACAAGCAAGATTGCTTAAATTTTGATGAAAATCAAAAAAGTTGGTTGTATTAGCATCGCCATCTTGTTTATCTAATTATTATTCTTAACGATAGAGTAAAAAATTGCTAGAGTAGAGGGAGTTGTGAAGTGAACTTTTCTATTTGACAGAAAATTTGATCGCAAATTGCTACCTTTGAGCTAAAGTAGTGACGTCATGAAAATCAGAGGAGATTGGAATGATAAATTGCAAAACTACATATCGTTAAACAAAAAGGGCTGTAGACTACATATCAAGATAACTATAGTTTTAAGCTAATATTTGTCTCATCGTAAGTAACAGTAAAGGGGACATCGACGTTTTCACCAGTATTGTGTTCGAAAATTTCTCATTAAAAAATAAATTGTGAGAGTTAACGCTAGAGACTTTCGATGTATAGTATACTAGGGAAGAAAAAGTTTAAAACCTCAGTCAATAAACAAAATACGACTCTCTAATTGAAGGAAGTTTCAATTTTGTAGTCAACACATGTGACGGAGCTATATTCACTGGATGTGATTCATGAAGAAGTATGCATCATTTGATATAAGATGTAAGCGTCAGAGAAGAATAAGCAATTTAGCAGTGAACAATATTAATTTCCAAAGTAATACAGAAATATGAAATACGTTAAAACTTTGTCGAAGGTTGAAAGCTATTGCAATTGTATAAGTCATTACCAATATGGTTATCTTAAGGGTATAGTCTTTTCTTTCCGACGCAATTTGTAATCATCGTTTTTGGAATATTCGGTGAAAATTGCAACAAAGAGAGAAATTATTCATACTTACCACCACTGCTCAATGAGATACAGCATTTGGAACACACAATAAATGAAGACACAAAAAGACACTCAATAAAGAGTCGTTGTGTCATACTTGGTTGAGATCCGGATCCAAAGAAAATTTATGATAGGGTTAGTATCTGTCAATCTCTTGATGATCACTGGTGGAATTCTTGATGAAAAGTGAGACCCCAAACCAGTGAAACAGATACGTCTCAGTTGTGACGTCATAGTATATAACTTTTCACACTTGCGTGTTTTGAGTTGTTCAGAATTACGGTTTGTTATCACACGTATTGCGAAATATTTCCTTCTTTGCACCTTGTAATGTGAGACATCTAGTGAATTGTGTTTACATGTTGTTACTAGTTACGTGAATATGTTTTCGTTTCAAAAACCTTTAAATATGTCTGGATGTTCATGAATGTAGAGATATGTCTATGCTATCTACAACAATGCAAAGGAATTTCACAGAAACAGTGATAGCAACACAAACATAATGCCGATGACAAAAATGACATCATGTGTATATTACAGCTGAAGTGAGCTCACTTCTTACGTGGCCAAGGCCTCAAAGAAATGGTCTTTAGCCAACTTTATCATGAAGAAATGACCGCTTAACAGGTTTTATAATGTTACCCTCGATACGTAATTATCATTTTCCGACCTGTACTTGCAAGTTTATATTCTGAGTGTAAAACATCACAAAAATGAAAAAAAAAATAAAAAAAAATACCGTACAATAGACATCCAATCACTTTGGACAAAGCTGCAAATTTCATCATTAGAAAAGGATTAGGTGCAAATCAGCAGGCATTTTACCCTGACGAGCCTTAGTTTGGGTTGTAAATCACCTTCCTGATTGTATATTGTATGTCTACATAGCCAAAGAGTGTTCTTTTTTACATAGAATGTCAGCGACCATGGGCATTCCAGCTAATGGCAGTTTGGGATACAATTCTATGCAGATATGATTTATGTACAAGTATGTAAGTAGTGAAGGTTAAGTGCCACTGATTAGCCAGTCGCCAATTGTTGATTTAAAAAAAAATCCAAATGGTTAAATTTGCTCAGACTTAGCCTGAGTTATTTTTGAAAGTGAAAAGATGGAATCAATTGAAGGGGAAAATCACCTATAGCCTATATTACAGCGTGGTTGCAGACTCCACTGTTTTTCGAAATGAGGCACATATTGATTACCGTACTATTTGACTTACGTTGAGCCTATTGGTGAGATCAAAACAGCTATTACCTATGCTATCTACCAGTGACTCTTGGAACCAAACGTCATTAACTACGCGAGCTAGTCTGGGTATGGTTGGGTATTGATTTCACATGATAATCGGGAGGTTTCATGAAGTACATCCCCCTAAATCACATCTGGTCATTGTTCAAGGTAATGTAAAATGAAATAAAACATTTTTTTTGCCAACCTCGCCAGCACCTACTGCACATCAAGGTTCTCAATATCAGGGGCGGACAGGCGGTAGTAATAATATGTCGATTGGTTTAGGGCGCCTTGGGCCTTTGGTGAAAGGAAGAATACAGTGCTAGTGTGGCTGCTGACAAACCGTATGGCCTCTTTTAAGGAATAAATGTAGAATCTAGTTCCGATTGGGTACAGTAATTTTTATTTCGAAGACAATGGAATTCTCGCAGTATATCAAGAAAATAAACTGCACTAAAGAACGGTAGTGGCCGTATACGTAAGTCAAACTGTACAAGAGTTGGTTTAGTTGTGGATAGAGTGACCGGCCTCTCACAGGCTGAATAAAGATTATCTGTTCAATATTCAAAATGACCCTCACTTTAAGTCAGATGCATTCGAGAAGGTAATTTTAATTTCTGAGAGTTAAAAGGAATGTTCAGGGATTACAGATAACATAACGCACGTATTGTTGGTCCGTCAGTATGTGTTATATTATTAATAGTCACTACTCGGTCATGTTTTTGAGTAAATTGTCCAACAGGTTTGATTCTACACTTATTGTAATACAAAATAACATTGGTATATCAAACTAAACTGTTTTCAAAGCTGGTACCGCTTTATGCAAGGAAATGCGAAGATCATTGGGCATGCTTTCTGCAAGCATAGGGTTAAATTAAAGTTAAACAATGTAACAGAAACAAACCTTAATCCCGACGTGCATGCACAGTAAGAGAGGGCCTTCCATCATCGGTATTATTGTGTTAAGGAAGAAAATATTCAGGAAGGATATGAGAGGCATATTTAGCTTTAATGCAATTGCTACAGTTAACATCCAAAGTATCACTTGGTAGCGGCTTAAAGGAAAACGCAGTCACCCTAATTTGGATAAGTGTACCCGGTTATCCTATTTCCTGGGTGTCTCTTGAGAATCATGGGACATTTTCCTCACTGAATTGTGCAATTCTTGCAGACTTCTTTGTTTACCTTGGTTATGCAATATTTATGTTCATGCATATCATGAAAGATACCTAAAGTGAAATAAAAGGATATTTGTGAGACTTTCTGTTGTTTTAAAGCAAGTTTGGGCGACTGCTTATGCCATTTAAGGAGGAAATAGGGTGACCGTTATTTGCAAAGACCATTCATTCTTTCCGCAGATTAAGGTTTGAGGACGTCGTGCGTACCACACTTCACATGGATGGCAGTTACTGGGAAAACACGAATATTTGCCTAGAATCATTTTTATTCTTACTTGCACGTATGGCAATATAAAACATTACCTGCTTAACCAGGATATCATAATATACACGGGTTATTCAAAAGAAGGCAAAGCAATCAAATTTATAATGTTTACAGTAATTACCACAAAGGCGCTTCAAGTGAAGCACACTGTTTAACCTTATGAATTCGCTGTGGTTATTTTTGTTACAAAGAACACCTACACTGTAAAAACACTGGGATCATTATTTGACCCAAAAGTGGGTCAGGATGAAACTGACCAAAACTATTAGGTCAAATAATGACCCAAATAATGTTTCATTTGACCCAAATTGGGTAAATTGTGAACCAAATTTTGGTTTAGTTTCCTCCTTACCCCAAGTGTTTCTAGGGTGTATATACATTTGAAAATCCTTGGGGAAGTCCTAACTTACAATTAAATGTTGGAAAACCTGTTGTTGTACTGCTTGTCTTGCATTAACAATAGGTATCATATTTCGCATGAAATGAGCTATTAAATCACGTCATTTTGTACTTGTTATCGTCAAATGAAACATTTTTACTATTAATTTCCTTGATTTGTACATAAATGTTATCCCATAAGTCCGCTACGTGGCTACACTACCAGAACAGGTGTTCTACTGACGCTTTGCACTGATTTAAAAATACTTAAGCGATGCATTAACATCTTTATTTTTTTACGTGAACTAAAACTTTGACTGCAGATGAAAGCCTTATAGCTTTGTTATCATTTTCCCACTTTTCACAGCAACGTGGATGTCCAACAGAGAGGTCGATGAACTTTCTATAACGTAGTAAAACGCTTATGACAGCCTATCAACTGACATTGTACTTAAGCCAGCAGTATCTGTTGACATAATACTTCCCCAGGCAAACACGAGACAATGACTTGTAGGTCTCTATCAAACTGAGTGTAGAATCTCATTCAACTTTGGGAAGACAAATTTGAGCAGTTGTACTTAAAACAAATATAATGGAGTGGATAACCTGCTAAGTGATAAAACCTCCATAAAATACCTAACGTTTGAGTCAAAACAGTTTTCATACCCTATTGTGTCATTATTGATTGTAATAACAGTATTATTCCAAAATAAATTGATCACAATAGTTCACAAGAAGTGGTTCAAATGAGAATCACTCCAGGCACATATCAGTAATTCAAAATTTTCACTGTCATGTAGACACCTCACTTTTTGTTTTCAGGTTTTCCATACTCTTAAGAAATGGTAAATCGTGATGATATTCCCGTGCCACGGTCGGAAGGTCTCCTAGAATCTTGGGCTGAACCATCCAGTTTGAAGTGTTTTGGACATTTCGTAGGGTAATTTGGATATTCAAGGCATGAAACCTTCAAAATGAAATTTATTTTGGGAGTGGCTGTAGCCCCAAAGCCCTTTGTTCTGATGTCCCTGTATTCAGACATCCTATATTTTGAGACTACATTTTGCCATTGTTCTCTAGGTTGGTTTAAAAGATCTAGAAGAAGATACAAATGTGTTAATATGAAGCCCGACTCGAAAATTATCTAGGTGGTCAGATCACAGGAGTCCTGATTATTTAAAATAAATTGTCAACGAAACAATTTGGGCAAGTGGGGGAACGGTCATCCCCACACAAATTTGTCGTATCTCAAGAACCTTTAAAACAAAATACGTAAGGAGAATACTGTATAGGAACTACATATTTTTCAAACATTCTTAAAATTTCCACTGATAGAAACTTAACTTGACTTTTAAAATTTCACTTTAAAACGGAAAGTAATGGTTAAACAATTTAATACGCTTTCAGTGAATATTATTGTCTTCAAGAAACAATGCTTCTCACATTTAGTACACAATAAGACTGGAACGTTAACGTCACCAATCACATAAAAGACTGATCGTTAAGTCTGAGATATTTAATCTAAAATTTTTAAGAACAAAAAAACGAGATAAGGACTTAAAAAGGGCCTTGGCGCATTCTCCTTGTAATTATAAAATCCCCGTTAGATATTCCATAATTCAATATATAAATATATATATATATATATATAAATATAAATAAAATTGGAATAAAACGTTTTAGTCCATTAATTTAAACAAATACATTGTGCTTTAAAAATCCAGTCCATACTGTTAACGGTCTTCCAAGATTCACACATGCTTCTCCCTAACATAAGAAAGAACATACTTTTACCCACAAGTTTTTAAAGGACTGGATTTAATATTTTATTATATGTGTTAGTATGAAGAAAATCTTAAGGATATAGTGAGGTTCATTCCAATAGTAATAAGTTTGATCTGCATTCCTGAAAGTGTAATTAAAGGGTATTTTTCAAACATCTTTAACTTCATTTGTAACGTATGTTTTCATTGATTTCAATTATTTGTTGACTTTTAAAATTGCGATGGTCAGTATTATATGACAATGTATTTCTTGCTTAGCATTTCAATGGTCTTTAATCATAATACTGGGAAGTAAATTTGGAGATTTGTAAGGCGCGAAGAAATCACCAGAACGGTGCTCGAGGTGTCGCATACGATTATTGAAAGTAGGACCAGGGAGCTGTTAGGAAGGAGACCCAACATTTTACAGACACTCTGAAGCAATGATCGTTCCCGATGTTAATCTTTCTTTTCTCCTAAACATATCTACTACAATAACCAGGATCAACTAGGATTTAGTGACTTAATGCTAAAAGACAATGAATAGTTCTACGCCTTACATTGAACAGTTAACTTTTCGATGCCAGTCGTCACACAAACATATGAAATTTTACTCTAATTTGTCGTTATTGGACGCAATAAATGCCATGTTTCGTTTACCTTTATTGAACACTTTTTACACAACTTACATTTCGAGTTTGTTTCTGCGTGATGAGGAAAATTGCTTTAGTCAACTAGGTTAGATAATAGGAACAAGTAGACCTGTCAATCAAAGTTAGATACCTGAATAGGATTATCTCATTTTCAAGTACTTGTTGTCTGACAGATTTGGTTGTTGTGTCTCCTTCCTAACAGCACCTTGGTAGGACTTATTAAGATCGGAAAGGACAAAGGAAGTAAAAAGGAAGAAAAGTACAATTCCGAACAGTAAGTCTGTCTAAATGCGTTCAAATTCTACTTGCCATATTTCTGGCACTTTACCACATTTGGTAAAGATTTGCTCCTCGCTTGCTTTTTTAAGTTTATATGAGTTATAGTTATTTCATTGCATTTCATGTCTACAATATTATTAACATGTAATAGTTTTGCAATTGATAGCAAGTTGACGTGGTTTACAATTCTTGTGAAAAAATACCCAATTTCGTTACTAAGCCTAAAGTAACACTTATCTTTACAAAGGATTTACATGTTCGTAAAAGTACTTAGGAGGCATAGTATTTTTCGCTAGATCTTACCCTTCAATCTACACTGCAAATAAAAATAACGGGATTCGTTCCACGCGGGTATTGCAAATTCCCTGCTTAGACTGTCCAAAGGCTATTACGAAGGTCCGACTCGAAAAGTCTGGAGAATAAATAGACCGAGGCTAATAATGTAGGATCAGAGATCCGATGAATCCTTAATGCAACTTCGTCACTTTGATACTACCAATTTATGTATAAACAATTCATTAATTGAATTTTCAGTTAAACTTGTAGGAGATATCTGGAAAAATACTAGAATTTTAACTTTGCAAACGGTTGGAAGACGTAAAAAGACGTTTTTGTTGGCTTAAAGTAACACTGCCAGTGCCGCAGTACCGTTAGTCACACAAATTTTGCTCAGTGATGGTATGAAATTAGGAATTTACTGATTAAAGTTTTTTCAATTTTATTCTTCATCTTAGAAAACCTTTAAAAGTGATGCAAAGGTTATAAAAACCTATAAGCCTATTTCAACACCTTAACTCATTGAACCATGAGAGGCAGTATGTAGATAATTGAATGTTTTTTATGAATACAACACGTTGCTGAAATCCTCTTCAAAATGAATATTTCCATGGAACAATTAGCGACTGGGTGGAAATTGCGGTCAAAACTTGACATATACTGTTTTAAGGTAACCAGGATTTAATGGTTAGGTTTACCAGAATGTTTACCAGTAAGTTTTAATAATCCGTGTCTACGATCCTGGTTAAATTCAATCAGGGTGTTCTAAAATTAACAGGATGTTTTAAGTGTGCAGGTGAGATAATCCAGTAATAAATTCCATAGATCATCTTAAAACGCTAAACAGACAAAATGTGGCACCCCATAATTGGTTGACATGTTCGCAATATCTTGACTGTTTGATAAATGTGAAAGCGAGCGAGGGAGGTTGCACATTATCCGTCACAAATACTGCTAAGAATGTAATGTTAACATTCAGAATGCAAAAGTATGACTTTGAACTAGTAGACTACCAGGTGACCTTGTTCCTTCCAGGAAATTTTACGTCACTGAAACAGTTAGAAAACTTGTCAAACCAACCATTGACTTAATAATTTCGAAATAAAATTATTGTCATTACAACTTGGACATTTGCTCCCAAATTGTACTTATTGCCAGATCCAAGATGACAGTGAAACAGCTTGGAAATCGGAAGTGTAATAACCTCATTTGACGCAATAAAAATCTGGGCAAACAATAACACCTGTGCATTTATCCACCAAATCCTGGTAAGGAGAGTAAACGGTTCATGGTTTGCTGAAACGACATACAGATTCTTATAAGATAGAACCGGTAGAAGAACTTACAGTGGTTTTAAGTTATTTCTTAAACTGTCCTCGAGACAAACATATACTTTACAATGATGCATGGTTATACAAGGAGGATATACAGCTGTACAGTGTCAGAATAGCCCAACCAGAAAGAAAAGTAAGTCCTTGCTGTGAAAAACCAGCTGTTGAAAAGAAGAAACAGAATTGACACCTCATAATGCTGTCTTGTCTAACCGATGATTTTTATTTCGTAAACTAAACTTGATCTGCCTGTATACCTTGTCAAGCAATGAAACAAATGAAAAAAGTATGATTTAATTGCAGGCTTTTTATCTCGACATGTAGCTATTCTACACCAACTTTTGTTCATGAAGCGTTTGGATAGCTTTTATAGATAAGTGAATTTTGTCAAACGGCACTTTTCTCGTGGACTAGGAAATAAAATTGGCTTTTGACTTTATTCTAAATCATTGGTGTTGTTTTACATCAACTCATTTAACCAGGTTTTCTAAATCATGCATGTATTTTTTTCGAGTTTGTAAAAAATTTTTGGTATGAAATAGAATAGAAAATTCGTCTAAGATAACAAAATGACAAGCGGGTTGAAATGCTTGTGTTGTGAACTATTGCAAAAGGTATATTTTTTGTGCCACGAAGGTTTTCAAGTCAGGCGAAAATACAGGATTTGGGGAAAGGGGGAGGAAGCGGGGTCAGGATCATCACTCTAGAACGGGGAAGGGGGATTAAGCACAATTTTAGAAAGGGAATACAGCAAAAAGTTATTTCAGCTGTTGAAGGTAGTTGCTCCCCTTGAACCAGCTATAGATACTTCACTGCATGTAAAAGCATTCACGGCAATTCATGGAAAAGATGTAATAAACGCACGTCAAGACAATCATTCTAATATGGAAGTCTCTTTATAATGCATCAGTCATTAACATTTGTAAGGGATGATTAGTCTCAGCCCCTTTTCTCGAAAAAATACGTTTCTTTAAAACGGGAAAGTGAAAGAGGTCGTAAACTGTATCTCACTATTCCTCGGTGCTTAATGCATGGAAGGCACAAGACACAGAGAGCATGATATTCAAAAAGAGAGATATTTTTGTTTGCCTATTTTTACTGACAGTTGGATAAATACAGTACAATGTCACAAGTACGAGTACGTACATCTGCATTTTCTCTCGTTGTGAGTACGACTTTGAGCACAAGTCTTTTAATGAGTGCAAGTACAAAAGATGCACACGTATTAGTGCTTAATTTTCGAAATGTAATCTGTAAGTGCAAATACTAGTGTACGATTCATTCTCACAAGTTCGAGTAAAAGGGAGATGTGCAAAAAAGAAACAGAGTATAGATAAGAGTACACACATCAAGGGTCTAATAGTTCGTTTAAATTTGAAAAGAGTCTAGCTTAAGAAAGGGGATTATATATACCTATAACAGGACTTGAGTATTGTATCGGTGAAGTATCAAAATGTACTAATTGATGAACAATCTTTTTAAATACTGTACCTTAAGCATATACCTTTATCTTTCACGAGGGAACCTTACATTCCTGGGTTGAAAATTCCACCGCATAATTAAAGATCTAAAGCAATAACGCAACTGTTGTTCCTGGTTGTTGTCTCTTTGAAGATTACTCTTGTCTGTTCCATGTCTTCAGAACTTAAAGAATTTCAATCGATCTCTTAACTTCTCTTATCAAGCATTACCTGGTTGAGATATTGTCTTGGTTTTTCTTGCTGGTAACAAAATCAATAGTCTCTCAAAATATTGGTCCAAAATGCATCAGACATGTATGCCGAATGAATTCGGGGCCATATAGAGTTTTGGATCTGTCAGCTTGTCAAGTTTGTCAAAGTTTCGCTCACCGTCGCCTTTTAGTAAAAGAATGATGTTTTTCATGAGAAATGAATGGTGAGTTAGTTCAACGTAAGACACAATATTACAAGGGAATGAAAACTTTCCGTACCACCCTTTCTCTAATTCTATCACAGAATGTAAAGAAGAAAAGGAAGTCGAGGATCGCTTGTACTTCCCGTTTTCGTTATTTATATCATTTAACGAGCATTGTCCATTTTAGTCTTTGACAAACTCGTGGATCAACAACTCGGAGTGTTTTCTTATTTATCGTACAGTTTACATAGTTTTGATAATTCGTCGATAATTGTGCCTATATTTAATAGAGTAACTTTTGTTGTGTATAAATGAAACAATTGATATTGTAACATAAAACAATTATTTCTTTGTTCTGGCTGAAGTGTGCTTGCATTAAAGTGTTTCCCATGGAAGAATTCGATAAAACTGTCACTCTCTGAGAATGACAACTTAGAAAACATTATACCTATTGACAGTATCAACAAAAGTTAGATTCATACCCGACATGCTGTCAGCTCCAACCAGGTCAAAGATGTAAGTTGTAGCCTGCTTCTATGCTAGAGGATGAGCTAAATACGTTACGAATAAGCAACAACGATAGTCCTCAATTTAGGTTGGTCTACTGTCGAATTGAAGCATAGAATTATTACGGAATAGCTCCAAGTGTGAAGCTAGTTGATACCTGCAACAGTAACCTCTTTTAATATATCCCAAGCAATAAAATGGAACTGTTGTTTGAAAGGGACTGTTTTGTTTATACAAATTGTGGAAACGATTCACAGGTAGGTCTTTCTAAGCAAAAAACGGAGTAGAATAAAGAGGTCAGGTTTGCTGCGTTCATAACGGCAGTCCTTGACATTCACTGTGAAGAATTGAATGCAGGAAATGTGATTGCAGACGAAATTTAATTTTAAAACGTGAATTTACGAATATTAATATCAAAACAATATTTAGTCCGAAATATGTAATATACTGGGGTTAAAGCCTTTAAAAAGAATGTGGGGAGGGGGCGAGATAGAAGAAATGCAAACTTAGTGGCGCAAGTTGATGGGCTTTTCATATGGGCCATAGAAATAGCACAACATTCAAAGACACAAGGTTAGCTTAAAGTCCCAGTACGACTTTGTATACGAATTTGGATAAGAGAAATGAGTGGTGCTTAAGGCTACTTAAACCCAAACATAACCAGAGAAATGATTTGTTAGAGAAAAAAGACATTTACGAAAGTGAAAAGTTGTTTTAAACAAATCTTGGTTGTAAACGTAACGGCTGTTTCAATATGCACAAGGTTTATCACGGTGGGAAGTTCTAGATAATTATGAATATTCATTACTCAGCTGCTTCGAGATCACATCATGTCGACGGCTGTGCAGCACGATGCAGCCAACGGCGAATGCAAGGCTACGATGTGCTTGATGCACGAAGAATGTAGCTATAGGGCCGCAACACACAACTGAGCAGTCAACTTGAGTGACATTAACGGCCGGACTGCGGCTGTGCATGTTCGTACAGCCTGCCAGTATTTTGCCTCGCTGTGCCCACAGGCGTTCGAGAGAGAGAGAGAGAGAGAGAGTGAGTTCGAGAGAGAGAGAGAGAGAGAGAGAGAGAGAGAGAGAGAGAGAGAGAGAGAGAGAGAGAGAGAGAGAGAGATGTAGAAAACATGGTAAATACTATGCAAAAAGAAAAGTAGTTTTATTAAATTACGACGTTTCGGGTTTAAACCCTTCATCAAGGTAAGAAAACGTACAACTGACAAGGCAAGAAAGATAACACAATTCTTAAGGATACGCTCCACCGAACATGGGAAATAAAACAGACCTGGAAGTAGACAAACTGCAACGAACCTAAGACGGGCGTAAACAAAATACATACACACGACAAAAAGCCGTCTACCGGGAAGAAGGGCGGATTAAAGTAAATCGAATTTGGAATTGTGGCCTGTTGGAGTGAGGGTGCCAAGAGAGAAAATAAGTCTATTCTCTGCAACAAGACGTTCGTAATTTGATCCTCTGCACACAATAGCTGCAATGACGGAAAAATGGCCGGAAAAATCTGGCTCTCGTGCTATGATGATTATTGGCGGTTTAAGTATTTCTTTATACAAAGTCGTACTGAGACTTTAACCTTTGTATTGTCTTTACAAAGGAGGCGATGACTCGGGAGGGTGGAAACAAGCTCTTTTAAGCCGGTTGCCCACAAGGCGACCAACGGCTTGCAAGCTCTTTTGATTTCTTGTGACCTCCTGCGATCTCGAGGAAGTCTCCTAGTGCGAGGGCGGGAGCTCGCAACTGATTTCAAGAGATCTTAGCTCGCAAGCCATGATCGCAAGAACTCTCAAGGTTTTATACATATTTAAAAATATTAGTCCAGGCTACAAGCCATATAACTTTGCATTTTGACATATATGTTTTTCAACGGTTTCTAGTCAATTTTTGAGTGCTAATTCCAAATCCGGTAATTGCCAGTTCATAACTATTGATCATTTTTGCTGAAATGCAAAAATCCAAAATGGCCTCCAAAATCTACTGTTTGTCGTGTATCTCCTTTTTAAGTGAAGCAAATGCTACGAATACTCAGTCAATTATATTTACGAGTGCACAATGTATTATTGCCATTAATCATTCAGCCGTCAGGTTTGGTGTATGTGATTTTATAATGTGTACATCGCTTTACCACCGATGCCGCAAAAGTCCACTTTGCCCTAAGGGGTTAATTTACACATAGTCAGCTTAACAGATGTAGCCATCTCTGCATCAAGGGTGATTCTTATTTTTACAATGATGAAGCTCGTTTTAAAGAGCACGTTTTAGTAAGGAGTGGCGCTCCGCAAGTAAGATATGATGCAAGAGAAGGGGAGGGTACTGTTCGATAAGGCTGAGGCTCAGAGATTGCGTGGTATTCAAGTTTATCATTTTAGAAATTCGGTTTACATAAATAATTAGCAAAACCAGGAAGGACAGGGTTTGATCTCATGGGGTATAAATTTCCTGTATCCGCCCCTATAAATTCCCTGTACCAACCACTCTGACTATTTTTGTACCCACCTTTCTGACTTTTTTCTGAAATGTAAAGCACACAGGCAATGAAATGTGATCCTCCAATAGCTAGGGGATACTACAGTACTACTGTATATACACTTGACCAGCTGATTCGTGGCATTGGTAGTTTAAGCAGTTACATGAGTTCAAGGATGAAACTCTTTTCCAGGCCTTTATAGGTTCTCAATCCAGCCATACATTAAAACAGTGCTACTGTTTTACAGAAGAACAGGTGCAATGTGGGATGAATGTATAATACTGGTAACACGCTGCTCAGTTTGGTGTAGTTTCATGTCGTTTCAGTCGTTTCACGTCCGTTCATGTCCTGAGCGGAACTTATTGCAAGTTCAGAGATTCTTAACATTTCTGTCCATTTGTATTTTTTTCTCATGTACTGATGTATTCATTTAAGGGTGTTAGCGAATCAGGGTTAGCACCAGAATTTGCTCGACAAAAGGCCAACCCCGGGTGGGCAGGGGGAGGCAAAATGAAGCCCCGTCAAAGCCCCGTCAAAGGGACGACTGGGAGGATTGCGAAAGCAAAATATTTCCGGCTCACGTGTATAGCGACCCTGCTCCCATTTTGGATCTTTTTAGAAAAGAAACTTTGAAAAATTGGGGTTTTTGTTGAGGAAAAATTTAACAAGTTTGACTTTTACAGTAGAATATTCTGTTAACATGCTTTACAAAGACCATGAAGACCCCTTACAAAAGCTGGGAAGTTTTCCTAACAGGGAGACCTTACCCTACGTGGGCAATGCTCTTCTAACCCTACCTGACAAGACTACTGCAATTACAACCCCCAGTTCAAATGTAAATATAAATGCTTCACACATACATAACCTTTATCATGTCTTTCAATAAATAGTCAACACTAACCGTTGGTTTTAACTTCTAGACTTTTAGCAACCTTCTTTCACCGTTTCATGAAATCAGTCAGGCCACTGGTGTTCCCACTCAACCATCTACCCTCTGTCAATCCCAAGTCCTCAATATTTACCATTATGTCTTGTTTGCAACTTGTCTTGCACAGATGTGCTCTAGGCTTTAAGATGGATGTTTAATACCATCATCGAATAAGCATCGGGGAAGGACATTACGCCATACTATGAGTAGTGTGGGACTTAGAGGATTCCTAAAAAGGGGCAACATATGTTACCAAACTTTCAAAGCTGTCCCAAGCTGAGGAAGACTTATTTTTGCAGCTGTATGCCAACCAGTGTTGTAGTCGAGACCGGCACATCACAGACCGAGGCCGAGACCGAGACAGAGACCGGAGAGTTTCAAAACCGAGGAAGAGACCAGGGACAGAATTTCGAGACCGAGACCGAGACCAAATGAGTCCGAGACCGAGACCTCATATACATATATTTTAGTGTTTGCATGTGGTCCTGTTACCAGCTTTCACATCTACACACTGTTCACGATTTTTATAAGCAAACTTGTTAATTGCGAAATTACTCGAGATTGCCTTGCCTATACTTAAAGTAGACTACTTCAAAGAGAACACAGTGAGTAGTAGGAGTCAGTGCACTGGTAGGAGTACAACAACAACAAGCGTTTCCACATTTGATGATAAAACTTCCTGGAATGAAGCTATCATATTCTTGAAATATATACTGACCACTTCCTAAAATTTAAATATGATGTAGTTGTTACTAATTTTTCAATAATCAACCTACCTCGGCATTTCCCGAAATTTTCCTACACTAGAATAACATTTCTTGGAATTCGGAAAATGTGGAAACAATATGTCACTAAGCTAACTGTCCATAGACATGGATTAAAATAATTTTATATATAGGCTAGACCTATCTACGGCTGTATTGCAATCACACAAGTACCAAGTATCACACAATGTAGTGAGGATGCATTTCTGACAAAATTGAGTCATTATTCCATGAAACTGGATGCCACTAATCACTTCTGTCCAATTGGCTATGGTGTTTTAAACTTTAACTGAAAAACTTAAAATGGAATTTATTTTATCTCAATTTAATTTGAAATTAATATTTATTATTTTGTTTTAAATTTGTCGGTACGGTCTTCGAGACTGCAAGGATTCGAGATCGAGACCAAGACCGAGACCACAAAATCCGGTCTCGAAACCTACAACACTAATACCACCCCGAATCAGAATTCAGATCTGTTCAAAAACATTCAGATCCGAAGCCGGCGTTTAGATGCAACATATTTTCCCGATGATTTTATGCAAATGATGAAGAGTTTACCTAAGAATCATTTAAACGCATTGCGAATATTGACCATCAAGAGATAGACTCTCTGTGTTTTTCCTGATGGGTTGTGTTTGATTTTTCAGTTTCATGGGTGGATCCGAGAGCGAGTGTACATAGGGGGTGGTTTTACGGGGGTGGCCTAAAGTTTGGAGCTACGGGCGTCAAATGTACAAAGCCTCGATGTCAATGTGGATAGGGAGGAGGTTGTGGGGAAATTTAAATAGGTCATTGTATCTGTTTAAGGCCATATTCTGCTGTGAAGAATTTTAACAACTCCTTTATGAATCCTCCTGAATATTTTACATTTAAGGGGCATCATTGGAACCTTTCCACTTCTTACGTTGGCCAGATGAAGCCAGCAGTTGTTAATTTTAGTTTTCAAAACCTTAAATGTATTGGCAGTGATAGAAAATCACTGCATCATGATAATTTATTCAGCCAGTCTTTCATATTTCCAAATGATGCATCACCCATAACTCTTGAAATGCGTAATGTTTTGACAATGTAACGATTCTTCGAGATCAACCTGGTGATACTGAAAAGTAAAATGGGGAGTTCAAGAAAGTGAGTAATAATTTGTAAGCACTACACTGTGTGCATTATAGTAGAAATGTCTATGGCAGCCATTTTGAATGATCCTTTTAACGTTGTTACGTCAGTTCCATGCAAGGAGTTGGCAGAATAATACATGGGAAGTATTATTTACATGTGCTTTTCACATGCCAGTGTGATTTGACTGAGGAGTTCAGAAGGTAATATAACATAACAAAGAGATACGGATCAGAACGTCAATTTTGGCCGCCATTTTGCGTTTTTGCACTCTGTGAAAATGTTCCGAACAGTTATCAACTGGCACTTACTGCATTTGGAATCAGCGCCAGAAACTTGACTAGAAACAGTTGAAAAATATTATATATGTGGCTTGCAGCCTGGACTATTATTAATCTTATAGTTTTTTGAAAGACATCTAAGTGTATAGCCTATGTGTTTGCCAATTATGTAAGAATCTCTAGGCGTTAGCACGTGGACCATTCAGGCTCATTAAAAATAGCTACATTACTGCAGAGATAAAGAGTCACACTTGTCCCGACACTTCTCCAGACACTTGTACTGACTACAATCGTTTAATTGACCATAACTTGTGTAAATTAACCCCCTTGAGCAAATTTTTTCTGAGAAGAAAAGTGGATCTTGAGACATCGATGGTAAGGCGATGTACACGCTACAATGTCACATATCAGTACTGAATAATTGATGGAAAATATTCTTTCTACGTTTTCTGCACTTCCAAGAATGATTTGGATGAATATTTTCAAAATTCGCTTACACCGAGAGGAAATACCCATCAATCAGTGCATTTTGGCTGCCATCTTGAATTTTTGCATTTCAGCAAAATGCTCAATAGTTACAAACTGGCACCCACTGGATTTGGGATTAGCAGCATGACCAGAAACCGTTGAAAAACATTATGTATGTCAAAATGTAAGGTTGAGCTAGATTTGTCTGGAGCGTATCCTGGACTATATTGCGACATTAGCAAGAGGTCTCAAGTCAGTCCGCATAGTGTGAGAGGGTAATCGCAAGAACTCACAAGACGTCGGAAGGTGTTGAAACCCAAAGTTTCGTAGCAAATGTGGTTAAATGGGAATAACAAGGGTAAAGAGTAGAAATAAGTGTATACTGGCCGTTGCCAGTTCCGGAAAGCACACTTCTCATAGTTTACAGTATCATCTCATCGTCAAATATTTTCATTGACATTAGCCTGCATCTTTTTTTTTTCTTTTTTTTTTTTTGCAATACAACCAGTTTCATATTCTTAGAAAATTACAACAGTTTAATAAATGCGTATATCTTGGCATTGTTAGTTTTAACTCCTTCAGGGGTGTAAGGAATGTTCAAAACGTCCTGAGAACTCCTATATGGAGAGTCTCCTCTGTAGCCATGATGCCTTGTTTCCATTGTTTTCGCGTGATCTGCAGGATTGGAGCAGTGAAAGTGCCTGGGTTTACCCGAGAGGGGACCTCCTTTTTACTGGGTAGGGAGTGCTTAAGTTTGCTTCACAATAATCGTGACCATAGTCAATTCGAATAGTTTACATCACCTCACAACACATGACCAATCAAGACCTATAATCCTAAAATTAAACGAGTGTAGTGAAGTTTGACTGGGATTGCATTGAGTCATATGCTTGCATGAAGGGATTACGTGAGAGCGTGCTGTGATACAAAGCCCCATTATTCAAACCGTTCACATCTGTACCCCAGTTAAGGGTCAGGGCTAACAAAAATTTGGGTGGGCACGTAATCCCTTCATGCAAGCATATGACTCGATGGAATCCCAATCAAACTTCACTATACTCGTTTAATTTTAGGATTCCATCTCGTCACATGCTTTGCATTCCGAGATTCCGTGAGACTTCAAAGCCACAGATGTGAACAGAACATCCCAAAATAAATTAATTCATATCAACCCTGTAATTTCAGAGAACAATATAACTATAGCTTTCATGAACGCTCAAGAACAGGAAAACAAGTCACGATTGGTTTTCAATAACTCATGGACTCAACAAGTTATTATCTTCTAATTCTATAATTGGTTTTCAATAATCCATCAACTTGTAAGAATGGACTCAACAAACTTATTATCTTTTAAATCCGTAATTGGCTTTTGATAAAACCTAGCAAAGGAAAGTTCATTGCTCCAACCAGCCGTTTGCAGGATATCTTCAACTGGGACACCTCTGACAAAGGGTCCTGATGTTGCTGCTGATCTGGTGCTATGTGGTTTAAGCAAATCGGTATTTAATTCAGATTCCTTTAAAACATTTTATCCACCTACTAATCGTTTCTCTGCTCACAGAAGCGTGAGGTCGAACAAAACTAAAGAATAGTATGGAGTCCTTCCTTAACTTTTGGTCAAATGTAAATACCTTTCTAAGGCAGTAAAAGCACATAGCTCAGTTCCAGGAGACTTAGGTACTTTAACAACAAGACCCACGTTTCCCGGACGAGACTGTTTCACCTTATCACTTATATAGAAAAAGAACAGATCAGACTTCTTTTCCATTTAATTTAAATTAAGCAAACCTAACGTTTGACATCTTTGTGCCGAAATCAAAGCAATTAACGTCACTACCTTGTAAGTTAACAATTTTAAGGGTAAAGTATTTGTTTC
Source organism: Holothuria leucospilota (assembly GCA_029531755.1). Classification (NCBI taxonomy): domain Eukaryota; kingdom Metazoa; phylum Echinodermata; class Holothuroidea; order Aspidochirotida; family Holothuriidae; genus Holothuria; species Holothuria leucospilota. Next base: position 47,126,189 of record CM055974.1, read on the forward strand.
TCCAAGAAGTCTTAAATAATCTAACACAATCGACACATCCCAGATCGTTTTGTACCTGGGAACTGGCGTACGCAACTCAAAAATGCCCTTCATGAACCTTTTTGTCAAATAATTTTTACCAATTTTGTGCGGGCATATTAGAAAAGAAGACAGCATACTTCGTGCTGTATTAATGTTACTATACCCATTTCCTGCGTTATACAGGCTAGTCAAAAAATCTAAAATTAGAGGTATAGTTGTGATAAACGGACTACAGTCTTTTTCACGGCAAAACAGGAACCATCTTGAAAAGGAAGATGCATACTGGCGTTGCGTACTTGGTCTCCAAGCCGATAAAATGATTTCGATTGCTTGTTCCGAAATGCCTTGCTGTCGCAACGCTTCCCTGTAATGAGACATGCTATGAGCTTTAGGCTGTTGCGGAGAGGGTGAACTTCCTTGTTGTGTGGTAACGTTAGCAAATCCCCCCGCACTGGTAATAACACAGGCTGATCTATCAGAAGTTCCATTAGTTTGACGAACCAAGTTTGCGTTGCCCACAATGGAGCTATGAATATGCCGGTTGCCTGGTCTTGTTCCTTTTGCAGGGATATCCCGATCAGGCTAAATGAGGGAAAGGCGTAAAAGAAGTAAGAGCCCCACATCAAGCTAAATGCATCGATGGCAAAGGCCGAAGGGTCAGGACCCCATGATACATACTTTTTAACTTGAGCATTATTTCTTGAGGCAAATAAGTCAATTTGTGGCAACCACCAAATTTTAACCAATTCACAAAACACAAGGTCATTTAACTTCCATTTAATAGTCGATTGAACATTTCTAGATAGGAAGTCAGCATAGGTATTAGTCTTACCTGGTATATGGGCGGCAGAAATCCAGATATTATTCTCTAAACACCACAGCCATATCTTCTTGGCAAGAGCATCACAGGAGCTCGATTTTATATCACCCATTTTGTTCAAATACGCTACAGCTGTTGAATTGTCACACAAAATTTGAATGTGTGAAAGGTGGAAATCGTGACATAAAGATTTCAAACCAAACTCTACAGCAAGTAACTCCAGGTAGTTAATGTGATGCGTTCTTTCGTTAGCATTCCAAGAACCAGAAGCTTTGCGATTCTGTACAAAAGCGCGTCAACCTTTCATTGAGGCATCACAGGATAGTACTTCATGAACTTGGCCATTACTTATACATTTGAACGCTTTATCATTATTTGCATACCACCATTCAAGTTCCATTTTACTTTCATGTGATAAAATGGTCTTACTGTCAAAGTTATTATGTGATTTCTTTAGAGCAGAAATTTTGTCTCTTTCAAGGGACCGATAGAATAGTGATCCATATTCAATACCAGGGAAATTAGCAACCAGTATGCCAATAATTTCAGCTAATTTACGAACACTAATGAAGGACAAATTTATCACTTCCAAGATTTTACTTTTAGTCTTGATTCTTTTTTCATCAGAAAGCGAACTTGTCATATTTCCTGAGTTTAAAATAAAGCCCCAAAATTTGAGCTGTTTGTGTGGGTTTAGCTCTGACTTTTCACTATGGGTAAGAAACCCCAATTCCGAGAAAAGTTTTACAGTAGCGGACACTGCCTCTGAACATTCTTCTTTGGTATCACCTTGAATGTACAGGTCATTAATATAGCCAATGACATTATGATCCATTTTACGCAAATGCGAAAGGGCAGGCTTGAGCAGTTTGGTAAAAGCCCTTGGTGCAGAGGCTAAACCATTAGGTAGACATGTATATTCATAGCAAACACCTTTGCAAGAAAATCTCAAATATTTTCGAAATTCATTGTGAATGGGAACAGAATAATAAGCGTCTTCAAATCAATTGACGCCATAAAACAGTCAGGCCGCATCAAACTCTTAACTGTCGGTAAACCATCCATCTTAAAATGTTGATAAAGGACATATTCGTTGAACCTTTTAAGGTTTAAAATCATTCTATTTGATCCATCTTTTTTAGGAACGAAGAAAATCGGTGAAATAAAGTCACCGGCAGATCTAATTGTTTCTGAGATTACTCCTTTATCCAACAACTTCTGAATTTCACAATCGTAAGAATTTCTCGCAAACGAGTCTTTCACTTTAAAAATCCAGATGTACGAGGTAGAACATTATCAAAGAACTCAATTTTTAGGCCTTTTACTGTTTGTAACACTTCGGGACATGGGCGTCAATCCGGGGGGGGGGGGGGATGGGGATATATCCCCCCAGCATTTGACTAGGGGGGATGGCCCATGCAATCATCCCCCCAATGTTTCAGTCTACAGATACGTGTATGGTGGAAAGTATATTTTATTCTTCATTTTCGTAAGATTTTTTTCCATCTCGCTTCACTTTCTATCACAAATGTTTCTCAAACTATCAGAATTTTAGTAAATCGTTGGCAATCTATCAAAATTCTCGCGCGCTCCGCGCGCTTCCAACCTTACGTCAGTGTCATTTATATTATCAATATCTTCCGATAGCAACTTTCGGAAAAGCACAGCAGCAAAAAGTTGAAAGTTTACGAATTAACAGGTAAAAGACTGGCTTATGGCAGTGGCATGTAGTTTTGTTGGGCAATTGAAAGTGTCTCGATGTAGAGTCTGAATGCAGGTTTTGTAATGGGAATATTATTCGTCACTGTTTACACTCCATGTCATGACCATTATTAAGGTAATAATACACGAAACTGTTCTGATCACGGCACTTTCCGAAGAACAGAGATACATCCCTAAACATCTGTGGGGACCTCGCATCAATATATGGGATCTTTCAATCTAATATGGAGCATGATGTAGAAGGTTGAAAGTCGTATCTGCCGTTAAACATTTTTCCAAAAATTTTTACCAGAGCTTCGCCAGTTCGCGCTGAGCCATTATCGGTATAGATGGTGATTTTTAATACACTTATGACGAAAACAGCACTCTGTAACGCTCTTATTAGTCCTTCACCCCTTTTGCTACACCTATCAGGGAGGTCTAATATTACCTCCCTGCACCTATACTCTCCCTCCGTCTAATTTTCAATTGCTGTCAGCTGTTCGGCCGGATTTTAGTTCAAAAGTAGTAAAATACGATAGTTGTAAAGTGTTCGGCGGCGTACTCTATTATCATTTGGATGTCAGGTAGTATACGCATTGTCATTGCCCCCCCCCCCCCACCCGCCCCAATTATTATGATTAATGCAGAGCTTCCAGGAGGTCCTATTCAGGTATCTGCTAGCCTTAGGTGCCCTTTCATAATGCACAATGAAGGAAAGGACATATTTCGTAATAACTCAAGAATGTTTCTGTGGACTCCACGCACACATTTTTGTGTAAAAACTTTCCCGAAATAGAAGGCAGTAAAATAGACAGAAGGGAGGGGGCTTCAGGAGATTTGTTGACAACATATCTGTCTCTTAATAGACAACATATTCTCTTTTACCTACCAAAAATTAGCATTCACTAAATTATGGGCATTTTCCGGCCATATATGATCAGTTCCAAAGCATCCCAAAGATAGCACCATTTTGCATCTAAAAGACCTTAAATTAATAAAATAAAATCCTCAAGGGGATGGGGAACCTCTTCCCCAAGACAACACCTTTATGTAGTGACAAACGAAAGATCAAAACTGCTGGATGCAAATGCAGGAACGCATTAAAAATAAAGGTGTAAGTTACGCAGACTTGGGGGAACTGAGGTATTATTACGACACCATCTGTGGTGCCCCAATCACAAAAAATCTGGCGACGCCACTGATCTCAAGCCAACTTGCAGGTCTTTTAATGATCTCCGAATTCAAAATCCAGTTGGCTGGGATGGCCCTATATGTTGATCCCTGCCTTTTTGAGCTTAACAGGACATTGTTGCTCTTGTGTAATTCCAATCCGGTGCAGCTTATCGACGAGTGCTCAAAATAGCAGTTCCTAAATGTATGAATATACCAATAGCCTACCAAAGAACATTACCACTGAAATTAACCCCTTAAAACAGTTTTCCTGGCACTTCTGAGACATTAAACCCAGGAGCTTCCGGGGGTTTCGCCCCCTGGACCCCCACCTGGGCTTTGCCCCTGGACCCCACCCGTCATGAGCTCGCGCTTCGCGCTCGCCGTGCACGCGAAGCGTGCACATGTTCCACATTTGCGATAGTTCACCCCATCCCCCCCCCAAAGTTGAAAAGAAATCTACGCCCCTCCTTCGGGATCATCTGTTATACCATCCCAAGCTTGGTAAAAGTGTTTCAAGCGGCCTGCAACTTTATTGTCATGTATTTGTTTTAATTGAAGTATATCGGGACATACCTCACCTGCATGGCAATTCAGAACCCTTAGGTCTTCTTTACACTTGCCCCTCTCGGCTTGTACACGTGGCCCAATGACCTTCCTCTCTGGGACAAAAAAGAATTGGAGGGGCTCTCCCCCTGCCTCTGTAATTTCTTCCACTTTGGTTGTACGGACGGTAACGCAACCCGCTACCACGTGACATTTTTGACCCAAGTTTACTTGTCTCCGACAATTCTTTGAGATGTTTAGATATATTATCCCCAAAAAGCATGGACGTTATAGGCACATCGCTAGAGCATAAATTTTGAAAATCCTTGTGGAGATCTTGCTTGATCAATTCTCTCCGAGTCAAATTGAGTTCCAAATTGCCTTGAGCCATTAGGGCCAGTGCCTCAGATATTTCATGCACCGTATTTTTGTCAATTCCCGGTGCATCTAAAATATGCTGAGCTCCTTGACCTAGAGCAATCATGCCTTTTATTATCAGCAATTGTACTTTTTGCAATTTGACATCTCTGTTTCTTGTTGCTGGTCTAAGCTTACCCCAAACGAGCTGATTCACTCGAGTAGACTGCAATAGCTCACAATTTTCAAGGTGCAAATATTTCTGAGCTTTTACTTTATTTTATCTTCAGACATTTTGTTTTTTGAGAAATCTTGCCAATGACTGCAATTTTAGTGGAAATCCTGGGCCCTTTTTATCAATTTCCAAATCCTGTACAACTCCACCTAGAATATCATCAAATTGATTCTCTTCAGGTTTGTGTTCCCTGAAAATATTAGAAACAATGTCGTCGAAATCACACTGAGGAGAGCCAACAACTTCTCCATCTTCTACAACCGAATAACCCCCTGAAAAACCGGCTTGTTCCATAACAGCTGAATCATGGTCAGGATTTGCTTGATAGCACTGACTGAAGGGCTTTCAAAATGTTCAGACCCTTGTTTGCTATTACCGGGAAGAGATTGATTTGCCTCCAAAATTGCTCTTTTTAGGAAATTTGAAATTTCAGGGGGTACACCAGGAGGCAAGGCCTGTGGGTCATTTTGAGTTAAGGGTTGACCTTCAATATCCTCCGAATAATCTAGTTCCTCTTTCGCCATATTAGCACCGATCGTTTACACACTTGCAACGTAAAAGAGGGTGCAATGTAAGAAACAGGATGAAAGCGCGGTCTGATAGGCAAATTTGGAGTTACAACAATGTCTTAAGCTTTTAAGGCATGTAAAAGTACACAAATTGGCCACCATGAAACGTACAGGTAAAGGTACGTACTCTAATGCTCAAAATAAATTGAAGATTTTGTAGCTTGTAGTTAGGCCTTTAAGGCATGGGAAATTATAACTAAAGTATAGTGTGAACCGTGCTCACACATTTCGAAAGGCTGAAAATTATCTGAAATGTTGTAATTAGGCCTTTAAGGCATGGGAAATTACAACTGTAGCCACAAAACTTATGACTTGATTTAAAGGTGTTGTAATTAGGTCCAGAGGGCATGGTAAATTAGAACCAAGTATAGAACCGGGAAAATGTTGTAGCCGATAAACGTACTATTCAAATCTGTAACACAAGTTTGATTATAACAAAATGACAATGTTGTAATTAGGCCCAAACAGCATGATAAATTACAACCACATGCCAAATGAATCTTGAAACAAGAGTGTTCTTATAACTGTCTTTGTAAGTCGGCTGACGCGCTGTAACTAGGCCAAGAAGGCATGATAAATTACAGCCAAGAAATATGGAAACGTGCTTTTAAGTTTTGAAGGACGATAGTTCATAACTGTCCGAGAAAGTAATTAGGCCTAGAAGGCATGGTAGATCACAACGACAGTAAACCGAAACAACGTGACTGTAAAGCAGCGACTACGAGAACAAGAACTTACATGGAGCTGCATGAAAAGGAGGCTTCTCCGGCGAGAACCAACAGCACAATGGGGCTTTGTATCACAGCACGCTCTCACAAAATCTCGGAATGCAAAGCATTTGACGAGATGGAATTTTAATGTCATACCACGACACATACTTTTCTCAATGTACACAAACTTTATGTGCCGAGTTAAGTAATGTTTATAGTGTTTTGTAAGAAAATCCGACTCGACGCGTTGCATAGTGAGATAAATTATCTTCAGGATGCATAGGTTAGTTAGTTAGTTCAGGGAGCTGTGAGATGCTCCCTAGTTAGATGAGGTTTTACAGCTAAGTTTCTAACCAATTGGTTTAAGTCGGGCCGGCCATGGCATTTTTTTCTAGTTGTGGCTCACGGACTTGTTTCCCTACTCCATTGCTTATGCTGAACTCCAAACACTGTGGCAGTAAGTTCAAGATGCCTAGCAGAATCTGCGCTTATTGAGACAAATATAGATCAAATACCCAACATTGTCGTCCGGACAGAGGGGGATACTATTACATGCAATGTCAGGTATCTATTCGTCTATCTTATGAATTATATATTGGGCTGAGGATAAAATTTCCCACCTTTGCAAAAAAGCTGTATGTTAGCAAAGTATGTTTTGTCATGCATCTTGGAAAGTGGGTACTGTTTATCAATTTTAAAAGATACTTAATTGTCTAAGGACACTAAGGTTTTGACAAAGAAACAGTCGAAGTGGGAATGATCGTCTGCTCAACTAAACTCCACTATCCAGTACCTTCTACCAACCCCCGTTTAATATTTTGAAAAATTTATTCATTTTGTATGGAACGCTGTAAAAGGTTGCCTTCCACACCACATCATTCTGTCATGTAAGTTGAGTATATTATGTATAGCTAACCCCACAGCATACGACAATTAAATGTAAGCAGCGCTGAAGGGCCTGATAGGACAATATTCATGGACGTTTTCCACCTGTACAATTTACATTGGACAACTCTCCAGGAACAATTCCCACCCGGATAATTCCCTACTCATGGCAATTACCTTTCAAACAACTTACCTCACCAGAATATTTAAAATTGTCCAGTGTGAAAATCGTCCGGGGTTGGAATTGTATGGAAGTCCTGACAATATATTTCTAGGGGACATGTTTGTGTCAATCAATCTATCACTGTTGTGTCGTCGTGAGCTCTACTTCAAACATGGGTGTCACTAAGATGGGTTGAATATGTTAAAGCATGTTATTCTTCAAAATTTCAAAGAAAAGAAAATTTACAAGGGGCAGTGTCTCGTTTTCCACACTTTTGCAAAAGGGTCTGTCAACCCTGCGTCAGTACTGAGCTGATTTTTCGAGGATATATTTCAGTTAAGTAAAGGCCTTCACTTACATTTATGCATCACAGAAATGAGACAGAACGTTCTGAAAGAGGAAAAGTACTCTTCTTGGGTATTTATAACATTGCATGCTCTCACATTTCGTTTAATTTCATATTAAAAACTTTTAACAAGTCATGGCTGAACCTCGATGAATATTTATTTCAAGTAACTTCAGTATATTAATTGGGAAAAGGACTATCTAAATATAATATTGTTCGTAATATCAATTCAACAACTGTATATTTAGTTGTCAGACAGTAAATTCTCATAGATCCTAAGATCATCTAACAGTTTCTACGTAATAGAAGATAAAAAAAATTTGTTCAGTTGAAGTTAGTAACGACTTCTCCAGGTATCAGACTCAGGCATAAAAATGACTTATTCAGTTTGCATGTTCACCCTTGGCATTTTACAAATAGGAAGTTAGTTATCTAAAACGCACGCATAATGGTTGAAAAAATACTTAAATGTTTACTGAACATAACTGCATTTTGCTCGGCATCGTTCTATGCAAAAGCAAGCCTGCATTGTTTAATGTCTGCTTATTATCAAACAAACAATGACGAAATCCAAAAAGAATACAGGAAAGGTTTGGACAATTTACTTTAAAAAATTGACGGCACTATTCCTGCATTCTGTTTGTACTTCTTTTTTATTTGTAATGTAATTGTACACCGTTTTACAGTTACAGACATCTTTAACAATGTGAGTAATAATGATATTGTTCGGTTTATTGCATGTTTTATGAATCAACAGGTTATATCATCGTTGTCAGAATTTAAACGTTCACATGTATTACGTCAGAGTAAGGTCCATCTCCGTCTTGAGTGCACGCACAAACTTGAAAGTTATACCGACTATCACGCATAGTGTTAGTAAAATACGCAATGGAAGATCTAAGCGTGTAGTAGACAATAGGAGATCCATTTTCTGACCACATTTTGTAACCATATTTGATGATTTCCCCATGATGGGTTCCACACGGGGGTTCTTCCCATCTAAAAACCACGAATTTTCTTTTCTTCTTCACTTCAACATTCAGAGGTGGCGCTCCTGGACCTGTCAGAATAGACAATCCATGAACGATATTGAACAAAACTAGACAAGTTTACCATATCTTTGGCTATGTTTTTTTTTTACATCACTGCCATAGTATTATCACTGAGCTGTAAAGAGGCCTTTCAAAATTTAAAGACTGTTGTTGGATTTGAATTCTGTTCGTCTTACGTAAGAAGGACATCTCATGGGTTTCAACAAATAGATGTGACATAATCAACATGTTTGCAACTTGCACCTTCATTGCGAATGAAGCCCGTGGCCAAGGGGTTGGGAACAGGGGCGGGCACCCTTTAAAAATTTCGTTCCTTTTAGAAAATTAAAAATAACTATCGCCTCAATGCATTTTAGTGTAGCCCTCTCCCCTCGAAATCGTCCCCTGGAAGTTATCTCCCCCCCCCCCTCGTCAGTATACCTTGTCTGGCTGAGGCCCTATGTCGAATCAACCGTAATAATTATAAATAGGTACAGAATTTGGAAACAAAGGTTTCAGGGTCTATAGAGTTAGACCCGAATTTCGAGGGAAAACACTGCAGAAATGCTCCTTCAGTTCTTGAAACAGAAGTTTAATTGGCCCCTGCTCCCCCTTGATTATCCACTGTTAACGGTTTAATTCGATAAACCGTACCTCGACATCCAAACAAACAACGAATTTCAAAATGTAAAATTTTGTACGGAGATTGTGATTTTGCTTACACTTCTTTCATCTTACGGAAACCTGAACATTTTCTTCTTTAAGTAGAAAGAGAAGACGTAATCTAAATATGTATGTAATTGTGTACATCTTGTTCGTTCACTATAAGAGATCGAGAAGTACAAATTCTTACGTGTCTCTTTTGTTTTCATAGTTCTCGTTGTAACATACACTCCAGATAAACTTGTCACGCGAAGAGTTATTTTAAATGTAGAGTAGGCAGGTAAATTTGCGAATGTTTTTCTTCTGTCCCCATTCTCCATACAGAATGTTTGTGGCTTGTTCACCACTGCATTGGTATCACAGTTACCCTCCAAGTCGAGCTGTTCAAGTGTAATGCACTGTTGATAGACCTCACATGAATTGGGTATGGACCAATTAGTTACGAGACGGGCGTGGCCAGTGAGCTTCGATGACGTATCCACGTTAAGGTCTGCCTTACATGCTTCTATAAGAAATTTGTATGATAACGTCGGCAATAAATCTTATTTACATCATCATAATATTACCTCCCCTCGGATAAGTGGTTGCGTAAACGTTAAAAATACTTCACTCAAGTTTGAACAGAGTCGGGTCCGAAGGGTTAATCGGGAATTCAAATTTAAACTAGGTACTATTAAAATGTGGGAGGGGACCCGGCCACAAACTAGTTGCATTTTGTGGGTGCAACAGCATATGCAAACAATAGTTTTGTAAACAATCAGGCTTCCATGTGCTTTCGGGAAAACCTTTCATTTGAAACAATCTCTACATCAAAGGTCGCTCATGATTTCCATTTTGAAATGTTAATAATATCGATATCTTTTGACTTTCACATTGAGTGACACCATAATTGAAATAGGATTTTAAAGAATTCACAACGAAGGGCGACATGAAAATTTCCCCAAATATCTAACTGGTCTAGTGAATGAAGTTTACATACACCTACAAACAACATGCCACAATATGTCCACTTTTTAATTGTGCAACCCTTAGTGCTAAAACAAAATAACGAACTTAAATCAATAAAGAGCTTTCCACGCCGTGCTTATCATCGTTCACTGACCCCTCCATACTGAAGTGAAGAACGTTTTAAAAGTTAAAATAGTCCTGTGCAAGGAAGAGATATGATCATACGCACTGGCCTACCTAAAATCTGAAACTGATCCGCTGTTACCTTCCTAAAGTTTGCATGTAGGTGTTCAGTTCAGGTAAAGTAGTGAGCTCGAAGACACAACTGATTGACAAAAACAACTTCCAGAGAAATTTAACACTGTGTACCCCAATTAGACAATACTATGGCGGGGTCTGGTTAACAGCTTTTCAATCGCAGCTTATACAGAGTTAATTCTAACTAGTATCCATTGCGTAACGGTAATTGTCATGACTTTCTTATCCAATACAATTTCAATTCTTCTCGTAAAGTAAAATTATTAGCTCTACAATTGTAGAGATAAAAGGCGAAATGTTTAAAATTGTCAGACGATTAGTTTTGGTACTTCACATTTCTCCCACCTATTCACACGGAGAGCCTTAAAAACTCGAAAATCGCAAGTTACCCTCCAAGAGTCTTATGAAAAATTGCAAAAAAGTCCTCCCTTTCGGAAAAATAGTGTTTTCCCGAATTGTTCATGGGCGCCGACATATTGCCTATTTTAATATCCACGATTCTACTCGTTATTGGTGTATACTGGAAGTGGCGAATGAGTTTGGAACCCTTTGCAAATTTGTCGGTGTATTGTAATGGAATTAAAAATGTATATTCGGTAGATATATTGTCATAGTTACCAAAAAGCCACGTCCTAACCGGTCTTTCACCACCCCGTTTTTGAGAAAACCCAAGTTTTTGAGAGGTATTCGTTCTTCCTACACCTTGTCTTTCTCGGGCTAGCAAGCCTATACAATGTGTTGCATAACTTTTCACCCATTCGGGAGAATTTTGGCTATCCCCCTAACGGGAGAATATCCCAAATTTTTCAAATGTGAACACTATCAGAGGCTTCTTTACTTCTTCAAATCACTGAAAATATGTTTCAGTGTACTGGAGACACTCAATGGGTGTTGATTAGTATAATTTAAGTTAAGCAAGCAAAGAAAACAGTGCTTAGAATATTTAACCCTCTCAGCTATAAATAATAACTTTCTGAGGCTTGTTGCCTTGGATGATTCTTGTTTATCGCTGGTGTCTATTGCTCATATTGACGCCGTAGACTACAGTTGTATAAGGATAACATCAATATATCTCACCTGGCTCACAAGGTAAGGTCTTATCCAGACAGGGTTGGCTTTCCGTGGAAGGGCAGAAATCGGACTCACCACCAGATCTTGAACATTTTGTTCGTTTGCCAATCCAGACCCGTCCTCTGCCGGATCCAAAAAGAGAGCTGCGTAAGGATCGAGTAGCAGTTTCTAGGCCACGAGGTATCTGAAAAATGATTTTACTTTTGGGATCGATCCAGCTAGGAAGACCTCCGTTTCCGAGTCCGTCACTTGAGGTGAAGGAAAGTCGTCCCCCAAAAGAAGTTCGAGAGAGAAAGCATCCTAGAAATGACAAATTTGTGAGTATTTCTTATACTTTGTTTCTCTTAGGTCTCAAATAAAAATGATATACTATACATAAAATATACGTTTAGTGTCAAGGGATGGAAAAGGGGCTGAGACTGCGAAAGCTATTACTCTGTCTTCTACTTTATATGTCAAGTCATCCTAAACAAACTGAAAATAAATTATATCGGTCTTGTATTTATCCAGGGATATTAAGCACAGACGTAAATAATTTCTTCACTCCGATTGACTTGAAGTCGTTACCTATAGCGACACGTTTATGTTTCATTTTGAATTATGAAATCGAAAAATTTGAAACATTTTATAGGTTGTTTTCGTAAAGATTTGAGGATGTTAGAGATGGGAATCACCTCTGATACTTGCTGCAGTTGTTTGGACAAAAGAACAATCTAATTCAACAATCTACAAAAAATAATAAGATATTTTGAATCCAAACTGTTCTGAATGGCTTTCTTTTTGTAGCCGGGAAAATTGCTGCTAAATACACACATCTGGCTCACATGAGTTTACACAGCATCATAGAAATAGTTAAGCTAGGGTCTATCATATAACAATTTGTACAAATAAATTTTATACCAAGAAATACAAACGGACCTGACCAACATGGCTTGAGAAAATATTTTTGAAACAAACATAGAAAATTAAAAACAAGAACAACTATTTGGGGTAGCATTGGTCATCTACAACTTCTCTGCGAATGGCCAGTACAGGAGAGTGATCTTCGTCGAATAGGCAATTTATTATCCAATAGTTGACAACTTTTCTCTGCCATGCAGGCCAGGATATGATCTTTGTTTGCGTTGCAGTGTATTCATTAGCCTGCGTGGGAGCTACCTTTGGGTTCGACCTCAACGAACCATGATATGAACAAAAACTCTGTCCGCTGCATTATTCATCAAATTATAGTTTCACCTTTACCCGAATACACTTCCTCGTCATGAATGCCTCGTCTTTAAAAATCTTTAGGAATCTTAAACTTCAGCGAAGTGCAGCTGGGGCCGGATGGGGGGGGGGGTCGGGTTATGTTACGGGAGTTTTCTGACCCTGGCAATGTTAGTAAATTGTTTTCACTAAAGGAATGATACTAGTATATGCGTGCATCCTGTAGTTTATTCATTTCGTGGAAGTGTGGAAATAACCTGGCGCCTTATTACCTCAACAATTCCGTCAATTGACACTAGCTCTTGCATCATCCCACATGTATGTAACAAATGATTCAATTGTTAACTGCAGAATTGAGAAGAGACCCTTCAAATGTAAGCTAATCTGATTAGTCAGTAACGACTTGTGCAGATCAGTGAACTGCAATATCTAGCCTGTATTGCACAGCAGACGTGTGCTCAGCATCGTGCATCTGTTTAGGAGGTCTGGGAGGTGTCAGGGTTTTTTTTTTTTTTTGAGGAGGAGGAGGAGGAGGAGGAGGAGGAGCTAGAAGTTAAGCTTCTTGGGAGAATTTGTCAGGGCCGCCCCTTTTTATTGGACGTGTTACTGTTTTTCATGATACAAGGGAGAATGAACGTGTGCTTTCAGTTAGTTCCGCCTTTCCATTGCACAGTTGTTTCGTCATGTGTAGGGGTCCCCGTAGCAAACCTCCGTCTAGCAGACTATGCTTACGGAGAGGAGTTTGCTAACTTAAGGGTAATAATACGTTACTTTTAGTATTTCAAGTAATATTTTCATTTTCTTCTGTTCAGTTTTGAATTATGATAAAAGGGAAGAAAACAAGAACTTAAATTTGAAGGGAAAGGAACATATATGACTTACACAACATTTTCTGCAACGAGGTAACACTGGAACTAAGCATAAAGTCAGCTACTGTTTACATGCAATTTATTAAAAATGCAGTAATAGTAAATCCAGTTGAGCGAGCAGCGAAGCGGAAATCCCTTCGGAAACCTGAAGCTAACCCCACATTAAGCAACTTTCCTTGACTCAGCTCAACTCGACTGCCGTTGCCTAGTTTCTTATAGATAGCGGAACTTTCATTCTCACGTTTGACAATGAACACTGCACGACACATGGGACTAACTGCAGCTGTAAAGGTTAGTATCTACGAGTGCGCGAACTGCATTTTGCCACCTTCGTATGTAAAAACAGGGAGTTGTCCCTGACAACTCCCTGGTAATAAGATCTTCGGATTCGTGATTGCATATAGTTGTGTACAGTGGAGCAAATCCCGGTGTTATGGGGGCCTTGGCCCCGCAAGTGAAAAAGTGACGGAGGGAAACCGTAATTTGCCCCCAAAGTGTTAATAACAATACTAAAATATTTTCAGTACTTGGTCATTTTTCCTAACAAATATGCAGGATATATGGCCAACAGCTCTTTGCCTATACCTCTGGAACACGGCTGTTAATTTTTATTGATAAAACTAATTTCACTCTGACATTCGTTTAATGACAACAGTTACCATTATACAACGAAGATCGTATTTAGATCTCTATGGATCGAAGCCGTATGAAATTAAGTTACATGTAAGGCTGAGCCATTACGAAGGGCTGACAGTTTCTACGCGTACGTACAAGTTAACAAAAACTAGTCACGGGCTAGTTACGGCTGCTTGTAAGTGGAATATCTGTACTCTATGTATGTTCTTAACAAAGAACCATTTAGAGTTGATTATCAATTAAGTAAGTCGCTGATTTCTGGTCGTCTCGGATAACTATTTAACTTTGTCCCTGCTTTTTGTACATTTAAAACACATCTCAGCTCTTACAGGACTTTTATCCAGTGAGGCACTTCAGTAATATTAACTTTGTGCTCAAACTAGCCTTGTTACAAGTCTATATGCACCGTACTAAAACCTAGAGGCATTACACTGGAAAATTTCCATTTGAAACAGTTCTTCTGAGGCTTCTGAAATACAAAAACCCAGGAGCTTCCGGGAGTTTCGCCCCCTGGACCCCCACCGGGGTTTTCCACCAGGACCCCGCCCATTTTGGGCTTCGCGCTCGCAGTGCACGCTGCACTTGTACAGTTTTATGTTCATGTGTACATCCTAGACCTATGTATTTTCCGCCTCCCAATCGCAAACAAAGATTTGCTCCCCTGTTTGTGCAATGTAAACCTTACGTATACGTCCTATACACTTGCAGTGAGTTCAGACGAGTACAGTGGGAAATGGAAAAGACATACATATCCTGCTCTGTTGACAGTACAGACATGCGCAGACACCAACCTTTACAGCTGCAGTAAATCGCATGTCTACAAACGACTAGCGTCTTGAGGAGATTGCATCATAGTATTTTACACACTATGGCGTTTGAACCACACAATCTCTGATACTTGATTGGTCAAAATTGCTTCACCTTGCGAGGGAAAAACGAACATGTTCGTTCTTTTTCTCCGACTGAAAGCGAACTGATTCAAAACTGGTCTTAAAACTGTCAGTCGTACAGACCCTTTTCCAAATAGCAATTACAAGGGATTATGGGACAGAGTTTTGGTTATGCGTGGTTTTTGTCAATGGCATTTTACTGTGGTCAAAAACGACGCGTACTTAAAGTTTATCCCACAATCCTTTGGAGTTGCCATTTGGAAAAATGTCTATGGTCTTGGACCAACTCAAACTACACACTATTTGCGACGCGACGATCGAGTGTAGGTGAGTCGCGTATAGTCGTATAGTGTGCGACTAGCTTATGGTGATCTTGTTACTACTAGCCTACCTCGCTAACTTTGAATGGTCATGTAGTTATCACATTTTAAGGAGTCGGAAGCCTCTTGGAACCCTTTGGAGTTCTCTTCCTCTACGCCATACGCCTCTGTTATGCGTAACGAAATTGCACACAGTTGCTTTACGCGTATTTCGGTGTTCATTGATGTAATCTAGTTGTACTTACCGTTACGATGCTTTCCAAATTATTTTATTGGATGGTCATACTATAACGTTTGCTAGAACTTACGTCATGTGCATTGTGGTATCTATATCATTACAAAGTGAAAGTAACTTAACTAAGTTACTTGTTAAGGTTTTTACTCTTACTAGGGAAAACACTAGCATGTCGTTATTTCCTTTCAAGGAGGTCTTATCACCTCCCTTGTCTGAGTGCAAAGCATTCAAATCGTCTCATTTAAAAAAGACATTGTTGTGCAGTTCGTTTAAAGCTCATTTTTCTGTCAGTCGTCAGTCATATGAGTAATCAAAAATTGGTCACATTTTGAAGTGTATGCACGCACTCAATGGTTTTAACTACGGCATGTTAATGTTTCATCCTGTTCATAAATTTGTAAATACTTCAGAAAGTGAGAGGTCTTTTTCTATGTTCCCTCACACGGATGCGTTACCCTTAGATCACAACTCGTGGTAAGAAAGAGAAGGAAGCGTCTCAGGCTACAGCTTTGCAGATAGATAAGTACAGCACCGTACTTCTAAGGATCCTACTTCACAAGGTACAGTTACTATATCCCAATAAGGTAGGGTAGCAGCTACTCTAAAATGTGTGATTGGCCCCAAGCTCATTCGCAAAATAATGTAATGTTACAGTGGAATATCCAGAGATTTTCAATGGATGGGGAGGGAGGGGCAACTGAATAATCTACTTAGCAGCTTAGGGAAGTGTTGTCGTGATGTCTTTATATTGGGGGCCAATATGTCCACGCGTACCGTTGCGAGCAGAGGGAGCGCAAAGCTGAAAGTGCAAAACTCATAGCGGGTGGAATCCAGGGTCCTCAGCTCGTATGGCCCTGGTGGGGTCCACGGGAGGGCAGTCTCCGTAGGAGTAAGAGGGAGAAGGCCAGAAAGCTCTAGGCATTTTTAGTGTTTTGGTTCGAAGGTGATTGTTTCAAGGGATATACTTTACGATGCCATTTTATTACGTATGAACGGATTTGGCACTTTTTCGTTTACAGAAGGACCCTCACACCTTCTCAAACTTGCTGTAGTTTCCTTAAGCAGATTAAATCTTTACCTTTACAACGTAAAGGCTTTCCCCTTTCTTGAAATAATGAATCTTTGCCTAATAAGCAACATAAACAGTGAGTGAAGTATAATGTTCCCCTTAAGACTTCCACAACTGGAAAAAGGCCATGGCCGACCCGACTTAAACCAACTGGTCAGAAACTGAGCCATAAAACCTCGTCTAACTCTAACTCTAGCCTTTCACACACTGAAGAACGTGATTGTAAACACAAGTACAATTACTTGTAAATACAAGTAATTGGGGAGGATGGGTGGGGAAAAGTTTTCAATTAGATAGGAGAATCTGTGAAAAAAAGGTAATAAGCAAGAGATTGCGCCAAGGTATTGAGTACCAGGTGCTGAGTACTCAGTTCGCATTGCTACCGTCTTTTTGCTATTTATTTGCTAATGCATTTATTTGCATGTTATGATATTCATTTGAAATATAAAGGCCAAGCACGTACAGATTCAGAGCAGACCTACAGATCAAGAATGGGTTGTTCCTGGGGACTGACACTACAACTGGTGACGAGGATGGTTCATAAGTAAAAGACCTAGAAAAAAGTTCCAACCTGCGTAAAAGTGGACGGCAACTGTGTATTTAATGAAGATGGAACTGTTTATACTACAGTATTTGTGCTGTTGACGCTGTTTGAAGTCCCAGGCATGGCTTAAATGTGGAGAGTTACAACCCTGATGTCGAAAACTGGAATTAATATGGCAGGGAATGAGGAACGTTTAATCATGTTTTCAGTCAAAAAACGTGACCGAAGACTTTTGCATTCCTCGACAATCAGTGTCTCAGAGGCAGTTACCGACTTTCTCGTCGAGTTGAAGAGATTGTCTAGCTAGGGTGTTGACTTATATGGCAACTCCATGGTCTAGCAATGTAATGTCGGAGCGTTCCTGAAAATGCTTTGCTCGACTGGTTCGGCTGCGGCCTTTAAGATGATACCATCCAAAAGAAGCTTCTATCGGAAGACGACTCCTTAAAGGCAATAGACAGTCGCCTCAAAATTGCTTTGAAAAATCAGCAAAACCTTGCAAACCTCCTGTTATATGCCTTACAAGTGCCTCTGAAGAGCCATTCATGAATTAAGATGACGGTGTACTAATTCTGATTGGGGTGACCGCAGTTTTCTTTAACTGTAGAGAAAGCATTGAAGATTGCCGCCAGTATGGAAACAGCAGTCAAGAGTTCAACGATAATCAAAGAAGGGACCCTCACGCGTATTAATAACTGAAACTCGCTTCAAAATTGACGTAGTCGATGACTTCAACGTTCATGTTGCGGAAAGTTCGGACATTCAAAGAAGGATTGTAACTTCAAGGACCCTAAGTGTCACAATTGCGGGCGTTTCGAACATCCGCAAGCTGTTTGCAGACAAAACTCAGGAGTTGTGAAAGTAAGATGTCCACATTCAAGAAAAAGCAGCGAGGTTTCAAAATAATGGAAGTGAAAAAGAAACTTCTGCATTTAAAGTAGAAACTAGTGACCACAATGTGACAGTTTATAACGTAAAACAGACAAGTTATGTAAGCCACTGAAAGTTGAGGTTGTAATTGAAGGCAACGGAGACACTAAGTATTTAGATACTGCAATGGCCTGTACAGGAGTTCACAGGTGGAGGCACAACCTGTGATTCTCTCGACTGATGTGGATGAGCGGCGTTACGGAAGCCGGTGTCTCACGTGCACCTATAAGTGTAGTGTACCACGAGTGCGAACCGCGAGTTTCCACGCATGGGGTCCAAGAGACCTGCGTTAGGGCCCCTGGCGGGGTCCAATGGCAGAACCTCAGTGGGGATCCACCGGGTTTAAAGCCTCCGGAAGCACCTGAAATACGAGTTAATACTACTGCTAAAATCTGGTTCAGAGTGTATTTTTATCAGGTTTTATTTCATTTCAGATTTTGTGAAATTCGATGTTAATGACTGACTGACCTAGAGTACAGGTTAATTAGAAGCCATCAAATGAACTTCGAAAACATATCCATGAAATGAACATTTCTTGGTTTATTTTATTTTGTCAGATTAAAGAGCTTGTTGTCATAGGAGTGATTCCTAACGAGGGACTGTACGGACCAAAGCCGACCTCAGCCCGACCGATCGCTTAGGACTGAGATAAGCAAATATGGCATTCCAAATGCTCCAGATTTCAAGAAACCCAGTTCTACGACACAACTGACTGGAATGTGTCTAATACCATGCGTGGGTTGCCAGTATGAGAGAATATTTGTCATCCCGAACGCCCTAGATTGTAGGACTGCATTCTAAGCCACTAATACGAATTTTTCCTACATTTTTGCTAGTGACACTTTTTGGCTTGCGTAGCCGACAAGGCTGCCATCACCAACTGCGGGGAAAAACAGGCATTCCGATATCCAAAAACTCGCGCAAAGCTTGAAAGAAAATTGATAATAATTGGGTCACAGGATGTATAACAATACTGATGCATTACGGGTGGGGAAGGGGAACTTTACTTGCTCAGTGCTGTACGGAAAATTTAATAGTTACGACAACATAAGAGGACTCGGTTTGAAGTTTTGTGTGTTTCTACTGTCTCTTCAATTCCTTTCTGTCTCTTTAATTCCTTTCTTTCTCTGCAATCTCTTTCTTTCTCTTCATCTTTTCTCTAAATCCGCCGACTGAGTGATTTTCCCCCAACTGGCCATAGAGGTGGAGACCTGTGCTCCCCGCCTCCCATTAAAACACGCTACTGAGGTACTGGGATTGCTACATTTTTAAACTGTTTAAGAAACATGGAGCTAAAATACACGAAGACAATTCTGCAAAAGTTCTAAGTTCACAAATCCTGTTGTAGGCAAATGTAAGGTGAAGGTTAAGTTTAATGGCAATGAGAAGAGATTGCCACTGTTTGTAATTGAAGGCAATGTTCCAGCCTTGCTCGGTCGTAATTCGTTGATATAAATACAAATTCACTGGAGAGAAATTCATCGTAAGTCTTTTCTCTCAAATGTTAATAACCGACCTCAAGAAATGTTATCGAAAAGTGGTGTACTTGAAAAGAAATTAAGAACTGTTAAAGGTGTCCAAGCCAATCTTGGGCTGAAACCAGAAGAAACATCTAAATTTTACAAGCCAAGACCAGAGGGCCGTCGCTGGGGGTTGGGAGTGTGACACCCTCATTCACGGATCCAATCGGCAAAATTCTGCACCAGTTGGCAAAATGAAAAGAAAATGGGAGAGAAAAAGAGAGTAGAAGAAAGAAAAAGTAGGGGAAGGAAAAAAGGGAGTAAAAAAGAAAAAATGAAAGAAAAAAGAATGAAAAAGGCGTTCGCGCGTGCGTGTGTAATAATGGGGGGGGGGGGGGCTCTCAGAGGGGCATTTTGAACATATGTATAGGCTGTACACAACTCATATCGTAATATATGAGAAACTCATCCTAAAACACGTAAAACGTAATCATAATCAATATGCGGAACTGCACAAAATGAACAAAAGATGAGGAAGGAGGGAGGAAAAACTGAAAAGCAGGGACGACAAAGCAAAGAAAGTGGCATCCAAGCATGGTGGGGGGCAGGGGATTTTAGGAACTCCTTTGTACTATAATGACGTCTAGAATTGTTCGGACACCCCACATGAGCTCGAGTCGTGAAGTCACCGAATCCTTAAAAAAGGCCTATATAAGTCAACTAAAGTGTGGGAGATAGCAACTCTAGTCATGACTTGCTACAATCCCGTTGGCTTCCTATGCTGGTAGACGCTGACCCACAGTGATAAATTAGTGAAATTTGTGTCGTAGAGTGCAATTTATGCAATGTACAACGTTTGGGATCAGGGACGGCGCCTTGTGAGGAAAAAGAGCAGTGGCGTGGGCCGGGGGATGGGGCATGGGGCATGGAGGGGCATGCCCTCAAGTGATTTTCGAAAATTCTCAATTTTTGTAAATAAATCATTTGAGTTCTGTAGGGTGTAGGTTTGTTTTCGACTGAGTAATGGATCTATTTTAATAATTTTCTATCACAAATCCTTCCAATACCATATCAAAATTTCGGGCGCTTCCCCTCTCTAACCTTCAAATTCTATTTCTTTTAATACCACTCCAAACGTATGTGTTCAAAGTTGCGTTTATGGATTTCATAACAGCTCCTATGCACAATTTCGGAGCACTTTGCTCGCAATTGCCACAGTTCAAATACTCCATTCCTGATAACCACTATCAGTACGATTATTCACGGAATTATTCTAGCGTGAACTATTGTCCGAAAACTTTAAGTCCAATCTCAGGCTAGCATCAAGATGTGATTTTGTGTTAATCTTTTGGCAACATTTCAAATGTTCATCATGATTTGAAGTACATTACTCATAGCGTAAGAGTTAGAGGTTTTACGGCAATGTTTATTAAAGGTCATTAAGTGCTTTTTCAGAGAATCATCATTATGAAACATGCAATTTATTAATCCTCTATATCACCTCGTTATACTTTTACTCCCTTCTAGGTCATTCCCCATTGGAAGCTGTACATTTAGATTCTCGTTCAAATTGAGTGAAGCTACTATTTTTGGTGTGCTCTCCTAAAGTACTGTGATTGGATGTCAGTTAAAAGCATCATGCAAACGTCCCCATTTTGTAATTGCACCGGAGCATGCATGAGGCTCTTTGCCGTGAATGCCCATAGTACCACCACTGGGGAGATTTACCATGTCACAGCCAAAACACCATTAAGTAGTGGCAATTTCTTAACATCAAATAATTCCAACGCTTTGCTAAAGATAGCATCGTTATGCAACTAAGCCACCTTACCCCCCTCCCTAAAATAATTCTCAAGGGGAGGACTTTGAACCCCTCGACTTAGACACCGTACCTACCCAACAAAAATAAGAACAATTTTTTAGCATATAATCAATTCAAAACCTTTGTCAAAGATAGCATTATTTTACATCTAAGCCACCTTACACGAACAAAATTTTCTCAAAGGGGTTTCCCCTTACCATAAAACTCCTCCTCTAGGACGACAGCGTCAACTATGTGACAAAGGAAGGGTCCAACCGGGAAGCAAAGTATCGTAGGTAGAAATAAGCATACGTATCATCGACTTTCTGAGCTTTTCTGGGATGGAATTATGACATCTCCCCTGTGCCCGTCCCCCAATCATCAAATGCTGGCGGCGCCACTGGGGTCTATGTCGAATCCCCGCAAAGGAAGAAGTTTCCAATTCTGTCAAGAAGCCTTAGTCATTGAGAAAAAACATGTTACATCCGACGTACATGTTTTTGTTCTCAAAGAGAGCGGATTCTATAAACCCTGAATAGTTTTACCGCGATTCGCACGCTTTTGGGATTCGTTGTTCAGTTTCTTTAATAGTTCCGTTCCTTATGGCTAAGTGAAGAGCCCTCTCTATAAAGTAAACGTTAGAAAGTTTACACAGTTTTCTGCAAAGAACGGGAATTTAATCCCAAACGCGTAGTCATTCGCACAGCACGGTAATTGGCAACGGCGGATTCGATCACCATAAGGCAGGAGGTCCCGGTGCAAAGTATGTTATCTCCCACTGGAACAGCCACCCTGACAGTACCCCGCGAAGCGGACGAAGTTTTTTTCGTTCAGCTCATCGCTGCGAAAAAACCAACGGACCGGCGGCAGCCTAAGGGGGGCGACAGCCACAGAGGCGCTAAGCAAGCTACCCTGACAGCCGATGTATTTTACTCTGAACGTGAACAGAGGGCGTTTTGGAGGCCAAATTTTCGCCATGCTTGTGCTTCGCGTGGGGAAGATTCATAACTATAGTGATAAATTTGTGTTTTTCTGAACCCATGTTCCTACTGCGGCGGAGGTCGACACTGGTCCTGCATATATAGCATGAATAGCTTTCCAATGAAAAAATTCCCGGATCCGACACTGCAAGTATGATTTCATCCAGTTGCTTTCAAAGTCATTGGTCTGCAAACAGTGGTCTCCTACGGGGCGTTTCCTCTCCGTACTTCCCCTTCCCCGCATTCCCCAACTAGCCTAAATCTGGTACTTAAAAATATAGACTAATCATTTGTACAAGAAAAAGCCTCCTAAGCAATGTATGAAAGTGCAGGTTTTGCGGCGCAGTTACAGCACTGTTTCAAAGCCACAACCAACCCTTACAATCATCCATTCTCCCCCATTACAACTTTCTGCATCAACAACTCGACCGGATGTTAGTCCCAGTCAAAAATCATAAAATATACTTCCAAATCGTGATTTCAGTGGTCTATTCATTTCCCATTTAACGTCTTGAAAATGGTTAAATGCTTCATTCTTATGGTCATAATTTTGAGAACGGTCCAAACTCCCCCGGGGCTAAGCACTCTAGCCACCATCTGGGCGTTGCCTCTGGACCTGACCCGGGGCATTCGCCAAGAGCAGTATTCCCTACCTCGCCCTGAAGAGTTATTACCGCAACTCAACGTGGAAAAGTTTGCCCAAACTCGACTTGTCGAATGCATACTTACAGATAGCTTTCTATCTTGACTCTCGTAAATGTATGTCGATTTACATTCATTTGGGGTTGTTTCAGTAAACAATACCACTTTTTGGAGAGAGTTCGTCCCTGCAATTTTCAAACAATGCATGGATCAATTTTGAGTGGTTTAGTGGGGGTAGGTAAATCAATCCCGGAGGCGTGGAACATTGAAAGACGTATAAAGGCGGGTTCACTTTAGTACAGCGTTAAAAAGCTGTAAAAGTTGAACACTGTTCAACTCTGAGATATGTTCGTGATTGGACATGAAGATCAAGGGATGACCAACCATGGTTCTTACACCCAAAAAGAGCAAGACTGTGCAACGTTAAATAGAAAAAAATCATAGAGATATATCATTACAATTACATGAAGGCTAACGTTGTACTATTGTCAATCACATGACCGAATTTGTGGCCACCGTAGCGACATTCTTGAGCAAAGGTGATTATTGATATTGAATGATCACAGAGGTTTCAGAGTGTGAAGAGTAAATACTTGAATGTGCAAAGGGGATTACAATATCAATAACTTAATTGAAATCCTTAATACGAGATTACGTCAATTCACCCTTGCAAGGTTTTTTCCCTGAGGTGTGCCTTGCTTTTGAAGAGAGGGAAAAATCCCTCTAAGATTTGTCGATAGGATCATATTTAAAACAACACCTATGTATCATCCCTATCTTGTACATAATACGCGTTGATATTGCCTTTGCAATTCATCAAATATTGCATCCGTTCTATTTCAACATATCCTTTTGAATTATGTTCAATTGTTAAACACAGTTAGTAGTTTAAGTACATGAACTTACTTTTGTTTTTCTACTTTTATTTACCTTGTAGTCAGTCGTTTATATTCCATCGATTAGTTGTCTTATGAATCACAATAGAAAATTATAAACTTCCTTGTTATTCTTTTCTTTTGTTTCTGCCTGCTATGAGGCCCAATTAATATGAAAGTGGCAATACTTTGCTGTTTATCAAAGAAAGGGAGTCGTAAAGATTAGCCCAAATTCAATAGTCTTTAACTACTTTGTATAACTTATTCTTTGTCATCGTCGAACAATAATTTAACACATCTGTACAAAGGAAATACTTTGTTACATGCATAGGTAAAACATCGTGTCATCATAAAAGTAAAAGTCAAATTTACTGAAGTTGCCAACAACAATTGTTCTGTACGATTACTTGCATAATATGACCAGAAAGATGACGAAACACTGACACCTCCCATGTCTAGCCAGGAACATTTTAAAGCTACTCAGGTTGACTTCTATCTCTAAACGTTTATCAGTCATATAATATGTAACGAGACAAATGAAATTGCCTAGAGATAATTTTTATTCTACAGCCCGAACGTTACAACAAGGAAAACCAAACATGTGACCCCCCCCCCCAGGAGATGTGCTCCCCTGGTAAACTTGGTGATCGGAAGACCATTTGCAGACATGAGATAACTTGTGAACTCTGCATCAATATCTCAGCCTATGGCAGTAAAAGGGTTTCAGGAGATATTCCCTTTCATGCGCAAATGACGCAACCGTCATAGAAAGAGAAAATTGTTTCAAGGGTACCAATATCATGGGCGCAGATCCTGGTGGGGACAGCGGGACGAGTCCCCACCACCTTTTTCAGTGGTGGGGATATGATATACCGTGTTCCCACCAATTCGTCTTAAACAGAGGACATAAATCGCATTTGAGGCAGTCTATAATTGTTTTCTGGGCGCGGACCCCATCCAGACCCAACGTATACAGAAGTTTACTTGGATTACTTTTTCCCTGATTTTTTTCTGCAGACGTCCATGCATTTCCCCAAACTAAATTTCTAATCAGTGAGATCTGAACATTTAGGAGGTTTGGAGCATCATTGGATCTGGGAAGTGTTATTTTCGGCGATCTAATAGGTATATTTGCCAAAACATTCTTGTACGCTACGTGCGAACCCATGGTCGCGTTCTGCTTAGATAGTATCAGGGAACAGACACGGGTCCCTCCCATTATCCAAGACGGATCTGCACCCATGGCCAATATGACCGTTACTGTTTCATGGACAGATGTGATAATTTGCCTAAGGATCCCCTGAAGAACTTTGGTTACTAACAAATTGGTAAATAACTGTCTGATGTAGCGTTAAGAAACTGGGGGAAGCACTCCTGTATAGACCTTCCATCCCCCCCCCCTTTCAGGGTTCCTCCTTTCACAATTCCTGGACTTCATCACTGAAACCATTGTATACTGGAATTTTATTGTATTCCTTGAAATTCTAAAGAAATAAATGAAATGAAATAGTTATGTCCATAGGCCTACTAACCAAGGAGCAATGGCAGCAGTCCTTCGGGGTTCAGGAAAAATCTAGTTCTCTGCCAGATTTTGTTTTAACAAATTGGATAATTTTCTCCAGAAGCACCGGTTTTTTGCTAGTCTAGCAAGAAAAGTTCACCCGGACTAAAACAAAAACAAGCAAACAAAAATCCCCTAGGCCAACGGTTGGAGTGATTGTAAAACATCGTTACAGATACGATGTGACGGAAATTAAACGAAATTTGATTTGTTGTACAAATGTTTAATTTGAAACTTGTTTTACACAAATGATTCATCACGTTTTAATAAAATATCAAAACTTGTATAAAGCACTTTATGTACAATGTCGTGCAAAGTAAATTATATTACGTAAGTTGTCACAAGAGTTCACTCTTTCTTAGGGGGCATTATACATGTATTTTGTAGATAAAAGGAATTGTTATCTCCATGAAAAACAAAAATGCCTTTGTTTATATAACTATGCAATGATTTTGTTGAACATTTTACAACTCAAAGCACCGAAATTACAAGATGGGGTAAAAAGAATTATATCTAGAAAGCTATGGCAGTAAGATACAACGAAACAATGACACAATTCAAAGTCGATTTTTATAGCGCATTCATTAGCTTCCTTGTATACCTGTGAATGATAACTTATAGAACCATTTTTCTTGTGTGTTATATTCACCAGAATGTGAAATGAAATTCTAGGAAACACATCATTTTTTAGCTCAGGCTTTACACTTTTTTACATAGTGAGCAGTTTAAATTTGTTGATCGTGTCAAATTAAGACTTGAGGTATGATTAGACTAGCAAATGTGGCTTGTTAAGGCGTTGATGCTATATATTTAAAAATAGAAAATGGAATACTTACCGCCACTACACATCATAAGGGAACAAAAGCCATAATGTATAGTGGTTCCAAGAAGTATCAGAAACACTGAAAGAAGCTGAGCCATCTTGTAATTGAGTGAGTCGTTACTTGATTAAGATGAAATAATTTCTCTACTCCTTTCACTTCGTGGAGCGTGTTTCAAGCAAAAAAGAGTGAAAAGGAATTTCCTGAAGGAGGTTGCCCCTGTCACGAGGACAAGGAAGCTACGTCTGATATCTGCTGATGAAGTGTCACCTTTTTAGGGGTAGATCAATCACCTGTTTCTGAGTGGCGCTGGTCTTGTGTGAATCACTAAGATAATATAAAGTCTTCACAAGGTAGTGCAAATTAATTAATTTTCCCATCATGCAGGTTTATGTGTGACTGTGTTAATTGCATCATGGCAGATTAGGGTATTTACTCACAAGGGCTCTTTTCAATCAGTTACTGAAGTATTTTCTTACACACTATTTTCTTTCAAGGTTAGGTTGACAACGTATAATGACTCATGGTTCTGGATAACACCCTGGAATCCTGTTCGTCCTTCTAAAGGTAACATTGCTCTTAAAAGCTAGGACGCGGTGAATTACCTTTCCCCTCATTTTTCTTCTCTTTTTAATTATTTACCAGCAAATTAGTTTCATATTCTGCTAATAAATTTATAATTTTATGAGTACGTTTCGTTTCATATAATTTTTTGTCATCATCCATACTCAGGTATCGCATATTTTTAAGTCTCAGACGGTTGATGACCAAGGATTTTTTAAATAAAATGGTGAACACTGTGAAAGTAAAGGTAAACGAACTGCTGCAAGTTAGTTATTCGGAGGTAACTGTTTCGAAAAGGATTCTGTTTGCAGTGTTTGGTAGAAAAACATGTTCACAACTGTATTATTGTGCATGATTTATTTATTTTAAATATTTCGTGAGAAATTTCACTTTCGTTTTTCAATCTACACAATGCTACAAATGCAGCTATTTAGTTACCGTGTTGGTTAACTTCCCACATGCATTTAAGAATCATGCTACATACAACTCTCCATCATTCTTTACTATCCCGGAAAACATGAAACCTTTATCAGCCTGACATCATTACAGTCAATAGGGATACCAACCGGAATCTTGTAACACAGTGGACTAGTTTTTGGTTCAAAAAATACTACAGTTGGTTCTAAAACGAAACTTTTCAGTTTATTTATTCAGTTGCATCTAATCACTTATTTGACAGGATTTTCGTTTGCAACGTTAGTGATAAGATTCTTGACAATTTGAATGGTGAGTTTTGTTACGTCACTTATAATGTCACAGCCGTAACTATGGTAAGCAGTTCTGGCTACCTATATTTTGAATCAATCGATTGAAAGTGCCTTAATGTTATCTACGAATCCGTGCATAAATATTAGATTATATAACAAATCTTTGTAGGTCGGATAATCGTAAATTCTTTTCAGGGATACTCACTTGTAAGCTGTACATTCAGCTGTACGTTATGCGTTAACTGCAAGACCGTATGCAGCTTATTCAATGGGTGATTTCAATTTTTCAATAGGGGAGGTGAGCTTATATTGACATTTTTAAGGTGAAATAAACTGTGAATGGCAAATATCGTACAAAGAAATTTTAACCAACCATGCCTTCTAGAATGTTTTAGAGTTTTCACTTCCAAAGAGGGGTAAAGTAAAAACTTTTATTTCCTAAAAAAATCCAATGTGTTATCAAAACAACAGATAAACACGAAAATCACGAACCATTCACAATTCAACGTTCTAAGGTCTATGCGCTGAAAATGCGACATTGAACTTTTCATTAGAAGTATGAGTTTCTAAAACACGAACTCTCGAAATCAAAACTGTGTAGATATTGTGATGGAGGGAGGAGGCTTTCGGGAAAATGAGACAACTACTTGCCATAGGTGGGCGCAAAATGCGCCAAAAATATGATATTTTAAAGGTATTTTGGAAATATTTTACTTTATTTTACGATTCATAGTTATTCACATTTGAAGCAGAATACTTTTTCATATTTTCCAAGTACAACCTCTTTGGTCGAGGGGGGGGGGGGTCTCCAGCCCATCTCCGTGGCTTCGCAACTGACAAGATCTTTAGGGAGTACCATATCAATATGAGGCTAGAGGATAATATTGGAATAACTGATGTAGATTATCTGCACGCCAAGTTACTCATCGATCAAATGTCATGGCAGAATAACGCCCTCCTTACATACACATTACTTAAGGAGGTTAAATCTGCCATGGCCCTACTTTTACCAGCTTTGACCGGCACTGGACTTAGCCTCTTATCCTGATCATACAAGTACTGTCAAATTGCAATATTGGTGACCATCTGTTTAATGTGCATCCAATACCATTTGAAAATGATTAAGTGCTACATTTAGATGTCAATTTATTTTAAAAATATTAGAGCTTCCAGAGGCTTTAACCCATGGGTTAGTTTCATGGGGACGTTGCTCTGCAACATCTAAAACCCTTAAATCCAAGCCCTCGGGTGGATCTCCCTCGGATTTCTTAAGTCTTTTCAAGATTAGACTCCAATATAAAACCCCTCCTTGCCACTAGGCATGAGTCTTTCTTCTGTTTGTGTGTGTGTGTGTCTTTTCCTATCTGTGGCACGCAAGATCAGTTCCAGGTGAAAAATGTGGCCGGCCAACAAAAACAATTTGAAATCTCACATGTCGCATGAATAGAAAGACTTCGATTTTCCTACGTTTTAAAAAGGCGACAGTGGGTATTATTTGAAAAATAAAACCCAAAGTACTCTCATTAACCTGTACTGTGCTACCTCTAGACGGACCACAGATTTTTGCAGTAGGTTCGTCCGACTCCCCCCGCCGAACACCCTTACATATGAGCTTAACAGTTGACCTTCAAAGAGGCTCTTGACATCGATTTTTTATGAAAGTTTATGGGGAGATCTGGTAAATTAAAGTGCAAAATCAGGCGTATGCATGTGTAGGCGAAGTAAGTCCTCTCGGCATAAATCTTGGACTTTTGCCAACAATATTTAATTATCTTCATTAAATTATTTTTCGTTTAAATAGTGACCGACCATGCCCCCCCCCCCCACAGGAGGTATGTACGTTTTGATCTTAAAATTCAAGTAAAGATTAGGCAATTGAGATAAGAAATGCACTCAGTTGTCAGGTTGTGAAACTAAGATGTTACAAAGGTCTGACTAGGAAGATATAGTCTCAATGTGAACACGATAACCGTTGGGCACATCATAGATCTAAACGAAACCTCTACTGTGTGATGTGCCTTGGAGCTGTAAAAGAGCTTCATGAGGTACACCGGAAAGGCCTTTGTGTTGTAAAGAATGTCAGCCCGAGGACCCGCGTATAAATTTGCCTTTTCATAAGAAATTTTGCAATTTAAACAAAAATTATCGACAGGAAACTTTGCAGACATTTTGTCTCAGACAATTTGTGCCCCAGTTATTGACAGTTATTGTTACATTAATGTTTCGTATACTATTCCTCGCTTTGAATGGAATAACAAGTGTTTCCATGAGAAAGTAACCCTACCCACAAACTTGGGGAAGCAAAAAATTTTTGATATCGGGGCTGTGGACAATTCTTGGGTTTCAAGGGTTAATTTGGAGTTCAAGGAACACCACCACGTAGGGGCAATTAAATTAATCTGCTGCTTAAAATCAACGGGTGAAGCTGGTCCACTCTGAAGGTTGGGCTTAAATATAATAACTGTTGCTTTAGTTAGCCCATTACAACTTTGCTATAACACTAAGGGAATTGCAACACAGATTTTTTACAATGTTTGTCTCGTCATGTTACTTTCAATCAAAAGGGTGTGTGAAGGCTACGAAAGCTGTGAAGTACGGTGGTTTATGGGAAACGTGCGTGTCATCTATCCAAGTTCTGTTTCACCGCATTACACAAATCGGTGAATGGGAGAATCCAACTGTGGTTCTCCTAATCATGCAATTCTGAAAATGGGTCCCTTTCACCACATCTTAACATCTTAGCATTAGAATCCAATGCGTACGAGGCAGAGACCAGAGGGCAACTGCTTCTTTCAAAAATAATATTTTTCAGGCCAACATGCGACATTTTTCTTGGCAAAAGTGCTTAGTTCCTCCCCTTCTCCCGGCTTTTCCAATTTAAAGTATTCACGTGCGGTCATATAGCTCCAGATTGTTATTGCCCGACAGAGTTGAAAGATATTCAAATTAAACCAATATTTTTTAAATCTTCGGTAGGGTCAAATGCAAACAACTAAAGTCAGTGTATGACGCCCTTCATGTTGGTGACAATTTTTGTACTGAAGGGTTTCTCTTCCCTCCGGTGTGTATCTAAACCGATGAGGTAAGTGCGAGGGTGCAGGACCTAAACGGTAGAAAATAAAACGTCCACCATTTGAAAATTACTACGTGTACAGTGAAGGTTCCTAAATTCACTTAATTGGCAATGGGCTCAAATATAATTGCAAAAATTGTAGCACCATAGTATGTAATATGCTAGAAGTGTCTACATCAAAACTTATTAAACAGAACTACAAAGGGATTGAGAATTATACTTATTATGAATATGATCATGTTACTATATGCAAATAATCTTTGACGCTTCTAGTTACACCACTGGTTCTTCTTACAGTATTGTCTTATTTTTCTGTGATTCCTGTGCCTACACCAGTAATAAGGTAAAATATGCACTGCAGCTTTAAAAAAGTGGAACTGACATACCGTTGTTTTGAATCTTGCTAGGTTACTTTCTCAAAGAAGCAAAGGGGGACAGGTGCTAGCTTATTTTCTCAAAAAGGGTACGTTACTCCACAAGCAGGTAAAGTCAGGGTACCCACCTGCTGCTATAATTAGTTTATTAAATGTCACCGATGAAACCTAAGAGGAGTTCACTGGATTTCAGGAGTGGTGGGAGGGGTCAAATTCTGATTGCACCCGACTGACCCATCCCACCCCAATTTGCCATTTCATCCAAATCCTTAAACGGACATTAGTGGTGGAAAACCCTTGGACACGTCACTGTAAAGACTTTTCATTTCATTACGTTCGCCAAATACATGTTGCAGCTTTTGTGGCTGCTTTACATTGTACGAATTAGCTTCGGTACAGTAACAAATATAATTGTCTGACTGCAGGCCGCAGCCCACCCCCCACCCCCACCTCTCGTCGTACGGTTATGTGAGAACTATACTGTCGTTTCAATTAAAAACATCTTGGTTGCAGTGTGAATGGGGTAAAAAAAGTATGCAATACCTTCCTCGTCTTGCTAAGGTAGATTTAAAAAAAAAATTCAACTGAACATGCTCTACTCTCAGTCTCCTTTTTTGGAGGGAAAGGGTACTCCAATTGTACGACTTTTGTGCTCGCTTTTTGTAAGGATGATTTTAACTTTATGGAAGAACCTCATTTAGAGATAAGGGTCCTAGCAAACGTTTCTTTTTGATACGTAAAAGGGGGGGGGGGATGTAAGAATTCGGACAGTAGGGTAATATACGTCGTAGACATGCCTATTGAAGATAAGCGGCTGAACCCAGAATTAAATGGAATTGAACAGATTGTGGTATCAAATGAGATTGTGGTATCAAATGAAGCAGAATTCTGTCCAAATCGCATATCCAAAGGCCTAATGGGAAAACTAATAGGTTGAGCACCTAAATTTGTTTTATAGGTTTGTGAGGAAAATATAACTTTGTCAGAGCTAGGCCGACATTTCAGTTGACTTTCGCTAAGCTGCTTAAAGTACTTTGTAAAGAAGCCAACAATGCCTGGGCTTTTGGGATTGCTGTCTGGAATAACTTGTATAACGATGCTGCTCTCATCAGTGTTCTTGTGTTCGACTCTGTGTAACTAACCTTTTTGAAGATGTTTCATTCTTGCCGAGTCTGGGGCCCGGCCATATTATAAAACCTGGTAAACCCACAGAAAGGGCCCCGACAAAACACAGATTTGTTTTTAACTTTGGTCATACACTAACAGCAACGGGCAATTACAACTCTGTATTTATTTGAATTAGTCATTTTTTTCCCGCTGTGTGAGAAAATGCAGCTTTGGGACCAAAGTTGGCCTTTCCTAACCTGAAAATGTGTACTTGATTGTCTTTCTTACACAAGGGAATTGTCACCGTTGTCCAAGCCGATGATATGGCTGAGGAGGACTCAGGACATAGTACATACGTCCTCCAACATGCGCCAGTGTAGACTCTTTTCCCCACTTTCCCAAATCTTTTAAGAAGAGTTCCTTTCGTTAGCCTGCTGCAGGGTAACACGTTTTCAGTTAACAGTACTTTCGTAAATGCTGTGAATGATGGGGTTACCAATAAATTCCAAAACCCTAAGATCATTAAGAAAATCAGATAGTAGTAGAATTACATTCCGATACGTGCTTAGTAATAACATATCCATCCCCTTTTCGATGGTTATTACTCGCTCACTTTTACATGTTATGTCTTGATATTTTTATCTCATCCCCACATACGTAGTATGTGGGGGATGAGATATTGTGCTTCGTTTACCATTGAAAAGTGCACACGTTTCCCCCTGCCAGTCGCCACAGCAACCATAACCATGGAAATGCATGGTAGGGAAATTTGGGGCTTTATGACCGCTACTCAAGGGTGGGGCAAAATGGAGTGGTGAAGGTCCTGTTTCCTGGTCATGTGACCAAATATGCCTAAAATTTGGGTCAAAGGCTCTGATGGTCAAATGACATTCACAAGGTCAAAAGTGTGTCGCGAACTCCTCCTAAACTAAGAACAAGATTGAGCCCAAACTTGGTGGGCGGGTGCATAGTCCTTGGAACTTGTGCCTGATATACCCTCAGCATGATAGGTCAAAGGTCAAAGGTCAACCATCAAAAAAGGTCAAAATAAGCAATTTTCCAAATCTGGCTATAAAACCTGAAAGCAACAGTAAATGGCCCTGATTTCTTGACATAGCTTTCGCATTGAAGCGCTCTTGCCACAACTTGACACTTGCTCTTCTGAGGTCAAAGGTCACGAGGTCAGAAGGTCAAACGACAATTTTGGGGTCAAAAGTGTGACGCGCACTCACTTAAAACTGAAGGTACTAATGACCCCAAACTTGGTGAGGGGGTGCATGGCCCCTAGAATTTGTGCCTCCAATATCATCAGCATGATAGGTCAAAGGTTAGAGGTCAAAGGTCACAATAGGTCAAAATAAGCAAATTTTTAAATCTGGCTGTAAAAGCTGAACGAAACATTTAACGATCCTCATTTCTTCGCATAACCTTCTGATGGACACCTACTTTATGCAACTTTACACTTGACCTTCTGAGGTCAAAGGTCACGAGGTCAGAAGGTCAACCGACAATTTTGGGGTCAAAGGTGTGCCGTGCGCTCACTCAAAACTGAAGGTACTACTGACCCCAAACTTGGTGTGGGGGTGCACAGTCCTTGGAATTTGTGCCTCCAGTACCCTCAGCACGATAGGTCAAAGGTCAGAGGTTAAAGGTCAAGATGTTCAAAAGAACAATTTTTTTTTTTAAATTTGGCAGTAAACACTGAAAGAAAAGGTAAATGATCCATTACATTGATCACTGTCTTTTCCTGACACTCAAAATTCAGTTTTCACCTGCGGTTTCACAAACCCCACTATAAAAGCCACACAATGACATGATCAGATGCACACTTATCTAAGCTTCTCTTGCTCAAAACTTGACCACCTCTAGTCTAAGTAAAAACCCAGGCCTAGAGTGAACTGCGATCACGCGTGTCAAGCATGACTAGTTCTTGGCGCCATAAAAGTAAAACTATACGCGTGTCCCCACCGTAGTAAAAGTCCAAGCGCGTCCCAGTATGAAGCATAACTAAGTACGCGTACGGTGGAACTGATGTTAGGCCTAGGCCTAACTTAGGCCTAGGCTTAGGTTAC
Organism: Holothuria leucospilota; assembly: GCA_029531755.1. Taxonomy (NCBI): domain Eukaryota; kingdom Metazoa; phylum Echinodermata; class Holothuroidea; order Aspidochirotida; family Holothuriidae; genus Holothuria; species Holothuria leucospilota. The sequence goes on from CM055974.1 coordinate 47,160,422, forward strand.
GCTAAATTATTAATAGTACTGTAATAACGCTAAAAAGCTAGGTAGGCCCTAGGCCTAATAGGCTTAGTTGAAATACACACCTGGTTAAGAACTTTGGCCAAGTTTGTGAGCACTGTGGCTCATCACGGAATTTTGGCTGTCTGTAACTCTGTTGCTTACCTTCTCTTGAAGAACTACCTATATTTTTCATCTCTTGCATGGCAACAACGACGTACGTGTGCATCGCAGGGGCCAAGTTCAATTCACACACGCACACGCAATGCATGCACGCAAGTACAGTCTAGTCGGTATGGTGTGAGAGTGACTGCGCTGCTTTAGTACACTGGATACAGGGTACATTATACTGTAAGCAGCGCCAAGTTCCAAACAAATGACGTCACAAATAGACCGTGTGAATCATGCAGGCTACCTTTGATCTAGTCCGCAGTCTGCTGACCTAGTTCAGGGAGCAAAGTGTACGTGAGAACTACCTTTGATCTGGCCGCCCGGCAGACGTGTGTTGCTCTAGTCCGCAGTCTGCTGACCTAGTATGGGGATTCCCATACCAGGGGCCGGGCTCAATTTCATAAAAGTTAGAAATATTCCTATCTTGGACTTAGGAAGAATTCATTCCTATCTTCATGCTGAATTTGTTCCTAGGTTTAGGAATGATCTTTGGTAGATTTAGAAATGTTCTTAATTGATCTGGCAGGAAATTCACAGATGAAAACAATGTCACTTTTGATTTATCCCTAAATATCCCAGCAATATACCCATTGTCAAAATTGGGCTACCGCACCATCAAAAATTTTGAATGGTCTCAATCTTTCTCAAATTCACATATACTCCTGGGTAATTGACCTCTATGGGTCATTTATATGTTTAAGACCCGTCATTTTAAGGATACTAGCACTCAGTCTCCAAAAAGAGACCAAAAATTTTGATTTATACAAACGATCCTGTTTTGTTTTTTAAAACATTCTAAATCTTGTTACTAGGACGTTCACACTATTGTGCAGTATGCTGTATAGCACGCACTGCTGTTCAATTGTGACATAGTTCATAGCTACGGTTACAATCATGTACGCACATACAACAACCATTGCAGAAACGCAAGCAGACGATGTTACTCTCACAGTAATAACGCGGGAAAACTTTGTGTTGCAATAGCCTAGGCCTAGTTCAGGGAGCAAAGTGTACGTGAGAACTAGGCCTAGGTACCCTAGGCTAGTGTTGCTCCTGCACCCACCTTGACTGTACTCCAGGGTACGAGACACTTTTTTCAATTTCGGGTGCTATTTTCAAAAAAAAAATAGTCCCCACCTCCCACCCCCAATTCCATTTCGAGTGTTACTTTGGGATTTTCGGGTGCTATTTCCTATTCATTGATAAATGATATATGGCCCTAAATGCATTACTAAAGACAGCAATGCACTTCTACTTCCCTTCAAGTGCGGTAGAACATAGACCGGCCAGCCTGACATAGCAAAAAAAAAAAGACGAGTGTGTTGGGACGTGGTTAGCTATTTCCATCATGGGCCGTTCATACACAATGTACGTGAGTAAGTGTGAAAGCGTACACCCCCCCCCCCCCGCCTTCCCGTACGTACAGTACGTAGTGCAATAGTGCTATGCACACCTGATATTGGCTTGTAAGCAACCAAGTTAACTAACATCACAGCAGTTCCGAGTTCCAAGCAAATAACGTCACAAACACACTTCTGCTTCATACTGTGCAAACACCCGAGTCCAAAATCGGTTATCACGCACAGGTCAGTGTGGAAGGGGAGTTGCCTAGATTTTAGAGTGAGTCTTAGATACTAGATTTCGAAGATTAACGTTGGCTAGGCTAGATTTCAAAGAGCAAACATCAGGTGCTGCACGTATGTTTGGTGGAAGGAAATTCCATTCACGAGCGGTTTTGAGTACATCGAGTATTGATAACATCTCTTACTAAAAGGAGGGGGAACAATTATGTGGGTGCCTTGATTATGTCTAGTGGTCCTACTATGGTTACTCTGCAACTGGATGGTGGGGGGGGGGGGGGAATGGAGTTATGAACCTCCTTATAGATAGCGATGAGACGAAGTCTGGTACGGCGCTCTTAAGTGGTTCCCATTTGAGATCTGTTAACATGTTGGTGACGCTATCCCCAGTGGCGTAGCTAGATATTTTTTTTGGGGGGGGGGGGGGGCAAATGCAAGTAATTTTCGACAGATAATTATCCTAAAGTAATGATACCATCACCTGGCGTGTAAAATTCTGGGGACCTTTTCTTTTTTTTTCTTTTTTTTTTTTGCTTTTCGGGCAATTTTGAGACTGACTTTTGATTTTGACGTTGACGTTTCGATGTGTAATTCTGCTTAAAAACATAAAAAGTGTTGTAAGTGTTTCAAGTGGATTGTTTTTATTTACTTCCGACAGAGACTAGAAATTTCCGACAGATGCCTTCGGAGGCTTTGTGGGGGGGGGGGCGACCCCCCTGCCCCCCCCCTCTAGCTACGCCACTGGCTATCCCTGTAATTATAGTTGTTGAGAACAAAACGGGCTGCACGTCTTTGAACATTCTCGAGTGTTGTTACGTTTTGATGTAAGGATCCCATATGGCCCCACAATATTCCAGCTTTGAGCGGACTATAGCGTTTTGTAGGCAGTTTCCTTGACACCTTTGCTACAAGAGTGGAGATTTCTTTGTAGTAACCCAAGCATTTTATTTGCTTATATGACTGATATGAACCAGGGGTCAAATAGCAACTTCCTTCCCACTACCATGCATGAATGAGCAGGGAAGGGGCACTAACAGACTAACTCATGGACGTAGAAGCTGTACTCGATCCACTGAGGTGGGGATTGTGCACTGTTTCGGAATGTTGTCCTGGGAGAAGAACCCAAGGGTATGGGGTCCCATCTCCTTTAGAAAGTATTTTATGCACTTGGTGCAATATTTGATGAAATTTTAAGCAATAAGACTGCAATTTTTGACATTTTATAGAGCGTTTTTGTCCTGGAAATGAGGGGGAAGGAGCCCACCACATTTTTGACGGTGTAGGTTTAGTCAACCAACCCCCACCCCTTCGCCTCTTATGCCTCTCACTAATTGCATCTTTATACGTTTATCATGGATTCTACCACCTCTAGCCATCTGTTATTGAGAATCCTGCATTCTGATTGGTTAAACACTGACCTGCTTTTCCACAACATACGGTCAGTAAACCTATACACTGATAAAAATGAAGTTTTCACACATTTTCGGTGGTAGAAGAGGAATAAACCACATTTGTCTGACTGTTATTGTCTCATAACCGTCTGGACTTTAATTTGCAAAATAACGGACTCGGTTTCGCCTCGTCCGCCAAATGCGTGCTGTAAAATGCTTACCGCTTGTGTGTTTTGCCCTTCAGTGTCCTGGGAATCCATTGGGCATGACGTCACATGAAATCCCTCTATGAGGGATTTCATGTGACGTCACACACAATGGATTCACAGGCAATGAAGGGCAAAACGCACAAGCAGTAAGCGAATTTACAACTCACGTGCACGGCATAACCATTGATACTACTGTGACACAATGGATGCTTGCCAATACAAAAAGGACGCACGATCTTGAGAGAAAAATAAAGTCCAAGAAAATGAGAACGCCAAAAATGCAGGTTCTGACACGGGGGGGGGGGGAGGTAGGGTGAGGCTCGGAAGTCTTCAATGCCTGCACCCCCCCCCCACCCCCAAACAATAAACCTGGGTCCGACCCAGCAAGCTTTGCCCATCCTGGCGCCGCCCTGCACGTAAGAAATTAAACGCGCATATAAAAGTGCGTTACTCCGATAAAGATACCATACAAACTGACCAATGAATATAGACCTTATGCATATGATGTCACAATGGAGAAAGTGCTCCCTCTTTTGGAGGAAAATGGCGGAAAAGCGCGTATCATGGCAAGTTACACCAATAAATGCAGACAGCTGATTTGTCAACCAATCGTATACGCGCGTAAGTCTACTACACGTGAGCCGAAAACCACGCCGTTCGTGCACATGTGCTTCGTTGTTTTCACCCACTGAGCTATATAACTGGAGGACACACCTCAATGCGGAATACGCCTCGAGACTGAAGCCGACTTGGGAGGTCACGTGACGTAGGTTAGCTTACTCAAGTCGATTCCACTGTCCCAGAGACGCGTATCTAGAAGTGAAAGTAATGTAACGCAGATTCATTGATGTACACGCTAAAGCAATCCGTTGTTACTATACTCATTAGGTCTCTAGTGTTTTGTTGTAATTAATAGGGAATCTTTACACTATGATTGTGTGATCAAAAGATTGTTTTTCACAAACTTTTCTTGATTTTAGGAGTGGTCCTGCCTATTCGAAGGACAGAGCGTGTGACCACATTTCGAATACGTCGAGACTCGTTGACTTTGAAACATTCGCGATAGCACCGTCACTAAACAGTAGGCTGTCCATACATGTGCACAGATGTTCTGCACAACGCGTTGAAAGCGTCCTTTTGACACAAAAACACCAAGGCGCATGAAGGAAAGCTAACCCACGCGTGCACATGCACGCTTGCATTTTGGCCAATGATGTGCCTCGAATCCCCCTACACGGTACGCGTTTGGTGCTCTGTATGTTATACGACTATTGTGATGTAAGCCTTTTCATGAAGTTGCTGAGGCGGCGCAATGGTGTGTACGCTGACGTGTGATAGCGCGCAAGTTAGTGTACAAGAGGCAGAAGAGACGCTAAGGCCCGCTACGGTGCGGTAGCATATACATGTACATCTTTGCATCAGCGCTAGATCAGTAGATACGCGGTGGAATCGACTTAAGCAAACTAACCTACATCACGTGACCCTTCATGGTGGCTTAAAAAACCTTATTGTGGAATGATCCTTCCTAGCATATAGTTCAGTGTTTTCACCCAAAATGACGTCAGTGTGATGTCAATGCATAAGGTCTATAGAGGGATTTCATGTGACGTCACGCGCTATTGTTTCCCAGGCACTGAAGGACAAAACACACACGCAGTAAGCGAATTTACAGCTCACGCACACGACATAACTATAGATACTACTGTGACACTATGGACGCTTGCCCTACAAAACATAAAAGACGCGCAATCTTGCCCTTCAAAATTGCGTCTAGTTGATCTAAGTCACGTGACTGAAATCGCTCTATAAAGGGATTTCAGTCACGTGACTTTAACCAACTAGACGCAATTTTGAAGGGCAAGATCGCGCGTCTCTTTGGTTTTGACGGGCACGCGTCCATTGTGTCACAGTAGTACCTATGGTTATGCCGTGCGCGTGAGCTGTACATACGCTTACTGCGTGTGTGTTTTGCCCTTCAGTGCCTGGGAATCCATTGCGCGTGACGTCACATGAAATCCCTCTATAGAGGGGATTCACGGCGTCACGAGATCGCGCGTCTCTATGGTTTTTGAAGGGCAAGATCGCGCATCTCTAGAGGTTTTGAAGGGCACACGTCCCTTGTGTCACAGTAGTATCTAGGCCTATAGTTTTGCTGTGCGTGTGTGCTGTAAGTACACTGCAATCAGAACCGGAAGCTGGTGGGTACCGTAAAGCCGCAGTCACACTACAACGAATTCGGATCGGATTCCGATCCGATTTTTGCGAGTTTTTATTAAAATCTTCTCCATCTCTGGTCAAAGAGAGACCAAAATTTGCCAACCAGTGTAAATATATGATTTGCATCAGAGGTCTATGAAAATAAAATGTTAACTGTTTTTTTTCGTGACGTCACACCGACAAACAGCTTTTTTCGGACACGCGTAGTCCGATAAAAGCTGTCTGTCGATGTGACGTCACGAAATAATTCGCATAAATTTAATTTTCGTAGTCCTGCGATAAAACTCATATAATTACACAGGTTGGCAAATTTGGGGTTCTTTCCGACCCGAAATGGAGAAGATTTTAATAAAAACTCACAAAAATCGGATCGGAATCCGATCCGATTTTCCCAGTTTCCCCTTAGTGTTCCCATTAGAATAAAATTCCAGACTGCTACACAAGACTCGGAAGAAGCAAAAGGATGTATTGGGATGAGATCAGCAACTCCTTGATTGCCCTCTTGTTGTATTATTTTATTTCAAACTAATCTTCTTAAGTAGCGCTTCATTTCCCCCAACGTTAAATTAACGATTGTTAAATGTAATGAACAGTTTTCTTTTCTACTTGAAGTTTCGTCGATTTGCTCCAAACGAGGGGTCTTTTGTATGGCACGCAATTCTATTGCGACAGGATTCAACCACGGAAGTACTTCTATGATTCATCATAATTACATGCCTACTCCCAAGAATTTTGTTTCATCACAGATACAGTTCTAGTTACTGACTCTCTACTAATCCATTTCCTTTGCCCTTCAGAACCATCGCTCCTGGACCTTCAAATCCGAGTAGTCTCATGGCTAGCTATGATCCTTTTCTCAGTTAGGAAATTATGGTAAATAAAATGATCCTCCTTCTTTATCACAACCCTTAAAGTTGTACAGTAGACCGCCCTCGAGACCATAAGCAAAGCCTCTTTTAAAAATACATCCTTGGAGATGTGGGATAGAGGTTTCATTTTCAGCTGCTTACGAAGGATGGCTGGTTTTGAGAATTCTCGTTTTTGCAAGAGATTGATCTACGGAACTTGGCAGTTCCCGTGTGAGATATTTCAGTCCAGGGAGGCCCGGACACTGCGGAGTCCTTGTAAAATATTTGACAATTGGTTTTTACTGTGATGACATTTGGTGGTCATTTAATATGCCGCAAAATTAAAATTCTTTACAAAAAGTTATTTATTATATTTTAGTTGCAAACTAAGTTAAGGACTAGCCAAAAAAGGAGTTGGTAGAAAGGGATGGACTTCCTTAATGGTCACGAGCCATCAACCTATCACACTCTTGTGCATCGCACAATGCCTAACGCTACTCGGAGATAGTTTGTTAAAGGAGCTGGGTAGTGGCGTACTTCGGAAATAAATACGTCATACTAAACGAGATGTTTACCCTGTAATACTAATATTGAAAATATTCCTCTTAATGTGTTTTATATTCTCAGTTAAAGTAATTTTTGCAATTTAATTCAGTAATTACGTTCGTGTTTAATCTCTTAGATTTTTTATTTTTCACTTGCTACATATTTAACAATTTGTTTTTTGAATTTAAAGTTCGTTACTTTTTCTTCTGGCACGGGCAATTTTGTATCGTTTCAACCTGTAGCGGTTCTGATCGATGGATCAATTAGACGATACATCGAGTTATCATGGCAGCTACGGTGGACAATTCTGATACCGTTTCCGCGAAAAACTGATCGTCTGGTTGCGTTAGCATTTTGTTATACTTGTAGTGCTTCTGGGCATTATTTTGGTTTCATTTTGAGTAATATAACCAGTTTAGTTTCAAAATGTTGGAGGGAGAAAGTTTACCTTTCAAGCTAGTGAAAAGCTTAACAGAAGCATATGCTAGTGGTTATACTGCATGCACAGAACCGTCTGTTTGCGTTTTCAAATCAACGTGTCAGCGTAAGGAGTCCGTAGCGGAGGCTGTCCGTGTAAAAGCACGAACAACCTCCGCCTGTAGCTCTGTGTAAATGTGGGACCAGGAAACGAAAATGCTTGAATATACCACCTCCCGTTAGCCTTAAACTTGTTGCTTTTGCAAACAATGAGTTTCCATTTCTTCCCCATAGTAGATGGATTCGCTTTTACTAACCACCATCAAACTCATTATAGGCTAACTAAGAAAATCATAGGCTCAACTAAAATTACGTTAGGTCTAAAAGTAAGCAGTATCGTACTAAAACATGCAACACTAATATACTACACACGTACGTAAGTTGTGAGTTGTGTGTTGTAGACACAATACATTTCGGATCGAATCGATAAACCCAAGAAGCATAACCGGATGTGACGTTACGAAGTCGGCGGGTCCGAGAATTTATTCTGTTTTGGCGACTACCCAGCTTTACAAATCCATCTTCTTATAATCGTCTTCACTACAGGTTTTGTTACGGAGATGTTAGGAAGGAGATCCAACATTCAACAGACAATTTGAAACAATGTTTTCTTTCGGATGGTAATTTTGCTTTTCTCCTCAAAATGTCTATCACAGTACCAGTATCAACTAGGATTTAGGGACTTATTGTTAAAATAACAATGAATAGAACTGCTTCTTACACTAAACCAGTGAACTTTGCGTTGCCAGTCGTCATAAAAAATATGAAATTTTACACTTTTGTCGTTGTTGCTCGCAGTAAATCTCATTTCATTTCATTTACTTCATTGAAGACTTTCCACTCTACATAGATTTTGACTGTTTGTAAGTTATGAGGATATTTGCAAAAAATTGAGGGAAATGATTTAGGTCCAAACAATGTTAAAAGCAGAGACAAATATAGGGCTAAAAATGAAACACATTATTTTGACGTTCACTGACAAGTTGTTCTAGATAAAAGTCTTCATTAAATCTCGGTCCTCGTCGGTAACAAACCTTACATAAAAGCATGTCTTAAAAAAAATTAAGGTAATTGTTTCTGGATAACTTGAGTGTGAAAGGATCAGATCATTCAGTCAACAGGGTCAACCAGTAGGAACAAACAGACCCGTCAATCAAAGTTTAATACCTGAAAGGGACCATTTTCAAGGAGATATTGTCTTCCGACGTTTGTGATTAGATGGTTAAATCTTTTATCGTTACTAAAAGTGGGATGGGCCAGGATTTCTTCTTTCACACTGTGGTTCACCCAGGGTCTGTTTTTAGTGTTGATTGACTGCAATGAGGAGCAGAGGAGATCAAATTTCCTAAATTGTGGTAAGTTTGCTCTCTTTTAAACATCTCTCTAAGAGCGATTCAGACGAGGCTGGCCTGAGGTATGTTTAGGGTATTTTAAACCCTGGAACGGAGTTGTGACTGCCTTTTGAGGTGAAGTTTGGTTAATGAAAACTGATGCAAAATAATAAAGACATTCAGAAGTGTACCAATGTGCAGACATTCATTGTCAAGATGGATTTTAATGGTAAGTTTTTCATGTTCATACTGAGGATTCATACATTGGTAACTCCAAAATATGATTTTGAAGTTCGCTCATATAGTAAACTTTAGTCCAGTTGTCTACTTAATGTGGCATTGGGTCCACATCCAGCTTCGGTGCAGGCCTGCACCTTGAAAGTCCATCCAACACCACTGGATAAATCACGGATTGTATATGGCTGTCTGCCAGGCTTTGTGCTTCCAATTTCCCCGTTCGTGGTAATGTGCTTATAATGTATGATTTCCCCGTTACGTTTTCCACATGACGGTGCATCCCAGAATAAATCTACTGTGTCGAGTTTTGATGTGAAGCGTAGCTTAGTTGGTTCTCCTGTAGGTTCTGCAATAACCAAATGAACAGAAAAATTAAAGGTTTTTCGAGATCATTGTTCATCAGATTGAAAAGAAAACGAGTCAGCTAACAGGCGAGGCAAGGTTGAGCAGGGAGCTGGTCTTCCAGCTCCCTGGGTTGAGAAACCATAATTATGACCATAGGAAATGTTTTTTCTAAGAAAATTCATGAAACATCGATTGACATAAAGCAAGGGAAAAAAAGCGGGAAAACCCTGAAGATATGCATTGCGTAGTTTGTCCTGCAAAGAAAGCTGCTTATAATACAACAAGTACAAGCCGTGAATTGTTATTTTTAAATTGTCGGGTACATATAGGATTTGACCCTAAAAAATTCCTACAAGTGAATTTTATGCAGTTTTGTATTAGTTGAGGTGTATAATATACCCAGGAAAAAATCCACCAAAATCCACCTATGGAAAGGGTCAAAATTAGGTCAAATTCAAAAATGGCTGCTTTTTATAACCCTTTTTTCTTTAATATTAAAAAGGTGTATGTAATGTAGGTTTTATGGTAATTTTATTCGTAAAAATGTTTCTATGACTATCTTGGACTAAATGTTTCCAGTTACACAATGATGACGTCACAATGACCTCGATCGCAACTTGCCATTGAAGGTTTGAATGCCTTCGTATAATGGTTTTATTACAAAAAAAACTGCAGAATGGAGACGTTTAACTTCTGCACTTTAAATGGTATATGAAAAATTGAATGATCATTGTGAAATTTTTAGTGCTGATGCTTAGACGGAGTGTTCAGAAGATAAAGCCCTGAGAAAAGAATTGGGCAATACCATGTTCTCAGGAAGAAAGGTGCAAGCGCCTTCTCTTGGTATCATGAAAGCTGATATCCCCCCTCCCCTTAGACCCCTCCCCAAGCCCAGACGACGGTCTGAAACAACTTTCAGTCCCCAGTCTCAAACATCTTCCTAGGCCAATGGCGAATAATTAGATCATTAACTTCGTATGGAATGTGGAAACAGTGTGTTCGCTCCGAGCTTGAAGTTTTCTTTTTTAAACTTTGATACGCATTCCCGAAATGGCCGTTAATGCAATATGCACAGGCTTCTAAGTATTTTTTCACAATACCATGTAACATAGTAAACCTAATACTTTGAATTAAATCTAGTTTTGCTCGTTTCTTACTGGTTAATTGGGAAAAAGACGGAAAAAAGTGGAAAAACACCGTGATTCAAAATGCATTATTACTGTTTTTGCGTCCAGGTGAAAAAATGGATGAAAACTAGGTGGGCAACAAAATAGGAACAGCAACATAGAAAAAATCTCATGAGGAAACGAAATATGGCTTAACAGCTAATAACATGACTATTTTGTAGGTAGGAAAGCTGACCAACATACGGTAACTTTTCATGGGCAGCAATGCCTCTGATTAAACAAAAATGTTGAGACTGTATTCCCCAAATATTTAATGTTTTGTGTTCAACGAGAATCAAGCTGGATGGGCTACTGGCCCTGCCAGTGTAAGTAATAGCATGCGTTGCTGTACACAAATATCACTGTAAATTTTCTCAGTTGCCCTGAAACAAATTCGGTTCTAATTCGCTCATTCGGTAAATTTCAATTTTCCTGTTCTATAAATTTCTGGAGAGGCATTTTTTTCAATTTTGAAAAATATTTGTTATATCATGACTTATTTTTTCATCCTTACCGGTGGACTGTGCAGAATCTGCTCAATCCGCCGTAGTCCGCCGTAATAACATCTCTGTTCTAGAATCTTGCATGCCCTTTACATCCAGGGTGGCCCAGGCTGGGGAAAGAGACTTTGCCCTTTGTGGGGGAAGGATTCCCCCCAATGGGTAATTTTCTAATTTCTCCGGGACGCCTCAGTGAGTTGGATAAAGAGTGTTCCCCGACGTTGACCAGTCGCCCTGACAATTTACTTATGTTTACTTTCAAGGAGGTCAGACACTTCGATAAACCTCCTAAGGTTTTAAATTTTCTTCAATAAAAAAGTAAAATTTTCTCAAAATGTCCTAAACAAAACTTTGGTTTTTACCATTGTTCCGGTTATCCATCGTAGTTGTAGTGGTTCTGTTAATACTGTTAATACTTTACGATAAATATTCAAAAGTTGTCTTTTTTTCTAAACTATCCTGCCAGGATGCAGTTTAACCAAGAAGGCCAAAAATACAAAATCAAAGCGCCAACAATTACTGAAAGAGTTACTCTCCTCATTGCTATCTTATTATAATATCAACAACCAATACTGGCAAACAAGCTTTGAATCTTTATCGTAAAATATGAACAGAATTTAGGAGCAATTAAATCAAATATATCTTTATTGATTATTTACCTCGTTTTCATAATATATTGTTATGATAATATGGACGGCCATTTTGTTTTATCGGCTATCTTTTTTGAATTGAATCTTGACAGCAAACTTCATACAAATATGTTATGAATATTTATCATGAAAATCATGCCGTATTGAACCCGTTAAAAATGTTAGATTTCCGACCCCCCAAAACTGAACTTTCGTGGGGTAGGATTATATGTTACTTTTTAACGCCCGATGCTATCTCCATCGCCGAGCCAATTGATTATCTCTTTCCAACAAGCTGTATCACATGTCATGATCTCGACAATGGCAACGTCTAGCCTTGAGGCAATTGGTGTAATTACCCAATACACATAGGTGTAATAGAAAAGGGGAAAGAGGTTTTTAGTAGTTTTAAGGAGATCAATATATACCTTATGTATGAGCAGATAGTAAGAGCAATCCTACTATCAACGTGCTTTAAAATTATTTTCTTATTATCATAAAATAAAATTATGATAAGGGGCGGTTATTTTTCCTGTTTCGGCCTTTTTGGTTGACTTGTCTATCGACAGAAAAGTTAAAAAAAAAATTCGTTTTGAATATTCATCATAAAATATGAACAGACATTTAGAGCAGCTCTGTCAAAAAGTTTTAATGATTCTTCACTTTATCTAAATTATAAAAGTATCGGCGGCCATTGTGAATTTTGTTGCTATGAAAATGCTTAATACCACTTAGGGTGTTAGCAGTCAGCAATGTCTTATTTAGGGCAAGAACACCATGAATCAGCAAGATAAAAAGCTATAAACCTCAAAGACAGTTTTAGACACACAAACGAAGACAACCCTCTAAAAATACTCTATATATATTCTGCCGGATTCACCACACGGATTTTTCAACCACTTCTGTTGTTTCCTTGGCTGGTAAATGGTGAAATCTCGCTAGGTATGATGACACTTCAGGCTAACTGTCATGGAAAATTTGCTTACAGAAAACTTTCAGATCTTCGTTAGGCTTAGAGATTAGAAGAAGCCAGCCTGCGGGGGCAAATGTTGCTTCTTAGTTAAAAAAATCATACTAGTGTACAAAAATCAACATACGCGTTCGAGGCAGGGGGTAATTGTGTGATACTTTTCCGAGGTCGGAGCTAAGGCGTGTGGTCAGAAGGGTCGAAATGGCCTGTAGGGACAAAATGGTCTATAGGGTGATGTGTTGGGCTTTGCAGTAGGCAGTTACCCAATGCCTTCACACTATGGAAGGCAAAAACTGTGTCTCCATTCCCTAAAGCTTACATTTGTACTAAACGTACCACCTTTCTTCTAATCTTTTTTTTTCAGGTGTTAATATAACGGTGGTCAATATAAGTCACCGTGTTTCAATGTTCATGTTAAATGTCACACGCAAAAACAGGATTTACGAAGAACTTAGTTCTTTAGGGTGAAGATAAACCATGCTATAACCAAAAGCAAAAAACCCGTAAAAACTTTGGACATTAAAATTCGTTAAATGCGAATTTCTGTCACCTGCAGGAAGAAACATCATTTTCTTAAATTCGTATATCAATATGTGACCGCTATACAAAAGCCAGCCATCAAGATCATACACGATTAGAAATGAAAAAGCCAGAGGGTGCATAGGCTACCTCCCCATGCAGAAATAAATTATTTTGAAAGCTAACTGTTTGATGCCGGTGACTCCCTTGTATCTGGAAGTCAAGATAAGTATTGAAAGAGCCAATTTTATGGCATTGATAATTATTGTGGAGTGTCAGGTGTACTTTTAAAATGAACTAGAAACGCAAAAAGAAGAAGCTTAGACTGTAGTCGCTGCTCATTGACTGCTATTTAAGTCCTCTTAATAATATTTCAATTCCACACGGTTACCAAGTTTATGTTCAAATAGTTTGGGGGAAACTCCCACTTAAACTTATAAGGCTGGCTTATTTTGAGTTCCACAAAGGTTATTTGTATTAGTAGGGTTGAAATTTACCTACAAGTAGAGGAGGGTGATTTTCTTGCAATTGGCATTTTTTATTTTACCTCCTCAACATCTTTCTTTGACTAATAAGAAGATGAATCGCAAGTAGCTCTGTGTATTTTGTGTACTGAATCCCACTCATCTCCGTTGCCTAACAACAACTAGCTATGGGAAGCTCCACCATACGTTGACGCATACACCCTTGCTTGCTTGGCGGACGTGTTTAACTGCTGCACCTATGTTGGCTGCACTCGTAATTAATACACGACACCGATATGAAGGTATCATACCCCCGCGTAAACAATTTATTGCTAAGCTCACCCCTCCTTATGTTTCAGATAATGACCACCGTTTGAGCATTTTGTAGATTCTATAGCCCTCTAAAGGAACTCTATTAGAGCATGTTAATTTAAAACAATGTCAAAAATATAGCATTGGTTGAAGTACGGTTAAAACCTTAAAAGGGCAGTCGATCTATGTTCGTCGGGTAAGATCTAGGGTGGATTTTCTCCCTTGACTATATGAAAGTTCCGCCACTGACAACCCCCGCAGTTCGAAGAAGGCCTCTCTGGGAGATGTTTTCAGGTTTTTGCACAAAACAGCTTAGCCCCTGGATAAATATCCCATACCCTATGGAAAACATTGCTAGTATATTAGACAGAAGCTAATTTGTAAGCATTATATTGTGAAACATAGCCTGATCCTTGGAGGATGAATCACAAGTGACGAAGAAATAATGGCGCTACCAGAATATCATAGATAGGGAAGTGAGAGGGGAATAATGGCGCTACCAGAATATCATAGATAGGGAAGTGAGAGGGGACAACAGGTTCCAAGCCTCCTAGGATGTAATCTCATATTTCACTTCCGAATTTTGGTGGGTAACTTTGGATTTCCCCTTCTCCACCCCCGTTCTGTTCGTATCACTGACTCATTGGATAGTAATACTTACTTGTCATCGCGGTTCTCTTTAGCTGCCACGTAACATAAGTTCCTCTTGGGTTCGTTGCACGATAGGTGATATTGAATTTGGAGTTTGCAGGCAACCTTTTGAAACTTCTCGTTTGTTTTTCTGGTTCTATTGTAACTTCTCGGTGCTCAGCTTCGTGGCTTGGTACCATTTCACAGCCTCCATCTTTGTCGAGTTGATGTATAATGAGTTGTTGATGAGTTACGTGACAATTGGCTGTCAGACTGGGCGGTTGCCAAGATACAACAAGACGACTGTTGATTGCATCTGGCAGCGCCAACGTTGTAATATTTAGGTCCACATGTCCTAGTTCTGCGAAAGGACAGGTTTCGATAACTTGTATTTGTGCAGAAATAGTAACTAGGATTCTGTTCTGTTGATAGCTAAATAACAGAGCTATGACAACTCAAAACGGTTATGTTAACATTTCATCAACACTTTGAACGTATGTGAAAATGCTGAAAATGGGTAAAATTTGCTCAACATCATATGTGAGAAGGTTTCTCAGCATCATATGTAAATAAAATTATGGAGAAAACATCTTTGCCACTTAATTGGATAACCAGCCACTCGGTAAACCCATTTATCATCAGCGTTTGGGAAAACTCTACCCGATTTTATATGTACTCATTGTTAGTTGACTTTTCCGGTAACTGCTTTAAGAGTGAATTGACAGTGCGTTGGGGCATCGAGGACAGAATTGCCCTCTACATGCTTCCACTTTTCCAAGAAATGAACGCTGCAGATTTTATCAAGCCTCTTTATTGAAAACAAATTAAAGCTTACTAGTAGTGGTTATATGAATATCACCTTTATCTTTCTTTCCATTGTAATTGGAAAAAGAGAAAGAGAGGAAGGAATTGTTGATCAAGTTTATGTGTAAAGACTAGTCCTATCCCAAACTTTAGTTTCGATATTTAAATTTGCAAATTTCTATTACTACATGCTGTTTTTACTCCATTTCATGTCAATCCATCTTCTGCTTCAGTTCCACTATTATTGGCGCTTAATCACCCTGCAAAATAGAAGCAAAAGGGGCGAAGTCAACATTTTGTCTAAATTTTTGAATATTCAGAGATTTATGTTTCACTGATACTTTCCCCATTTAAGCAGTGGAATTTTCATGAGGAACTCTGTTCCGTCCCAAATCCTTGGCTACCGGAGGGGAGAGTGGGGTAGTTTGGAACACCGGGTGCAATGGGATATTGAATATACCTACTGGTTCTAGAGTATAGGTACATACACCTTTTGGTCATAAGAAGTACATATTATTACGCATTAACCAATGTACAAACAATCCAGCTTGGCATATCCTGTCGAAATATGGCTGGAATTTTAACTCTGATATTTTGACTCACCAGCGGAACATTTACCTCACATACTTCTACTAGTGAAGCGATCTTTTCAAATATTTAACTTGTGGTGTGGAAATACACAAATAAAACATGAGAAGTTTATCCCACAGCAGACACAGTCGTACAAACCAATAAAATACCCGTACGCCTAAAATGTAACTAGTCCTAAAGCAGAGCTCATAAACGAGGTGTTCTCTAGCTCGACCGACTCCCTCACTTGATTTTTATTGACCTAGCAGATCGTTTTTCAATATTCCATTTTTGATTCCTTGCCGTAGGCAGGCAAGGAATCTATGCGATGGGTGATGTCGTGTGTGTGTGTGTGTGTGGGTGTGTGTGTTTGTGTGTTTGTGACGCTGCTTGTAATCGCGATATCTCAAGATAGGATTGAGCGACACTTTTCATGTTTGGTATGTAGATTTGTCATGTTAAGAGAAAGAACTCTATTGTTTTTGGATGAAGTCAAAGGTCATCTGAGGTCACCAGAGGTCAAAGACAGAAAACCTTGTAATCGCGTTATCTCAAGATAGGGATGACCAACACTTTTCATATTTGGTATATAGATTTTTCATAGTAAGAGGAAGAACCCTATTGTTTTTGGTAGAGGTCAAAAGTCATCTGAGGTTACCATAGGTTAAACTGCGAAAACCTCCCAAATGGCTTGTAATCGCGCTATCTCAAGATAGCGATGACCGATGACCGACACTTTTGATATTTGGTATATAGAATTGTAATGTTCAGAGGATGAACCCCATTGTTTTTGGTGAAGGTCAAAGGTCATTTGAGGTCAACGGAGGTAAAAAACCGAAAAGCTCGCAATCGCGATATCTCAAAATAGGAATGACCGACACTTTTCATATTTGATACATATGCTTGTTATGTTGAGAGAAAGAATCCTATTGTTTTTTGTGGAGGTCAAAGGTTATTTGAGGTTACCAGAGGTCAAAGACCGAAAACCTTGAAATCGCAATATGTCAAGATAGGAATGACCTAAATATTTTTGTCATGTTGAGAGGAAGAACCCTATTGTTTTTGGTAGAGGTCAAAGGTCATCTAAGGTCACCATAGGTTAAACTGCGAAAACCTTGTAAACGCGATATCTCAAGATAGGGATGACCGACACTTTCCATATTTGGTATATAGATTTGTCATGTTGAGAGGAAGAACCACATTTTTTTTGGTGAAGGTCAAAGGTCATTTGAGGTCACCCGAGGTAAAATGCCGTAATTCTCGTTAATCACAGTATCTCAAGATAGGAATGAATGCCACTTTTCATATTTGGTATATAGACTTGTCATGTTGTAAGAAAGAATCCTATTGTTTTGGTGGAGGTAAAAGGTCATTTGATTTCATCAGAGGTCAAAGACCGAAAACCTTCAAATCGCGTTATGTCAAGATAGGAATGGCCTATATAGATTTGTCATGCTGAAAGGACGAACCCTATTGTTTTTGGTAGAGATCAAAGGTCATCTGAGGTCACCAGAGGTTAAACTGCGAAAACCTCGTAAACGGCTTGTAAACACGATATCTCAAGATAGCAATGACTGACACTTTTCTTATTTGGTACATATATTTGTCATGTTGAAAGGAAGAAGCCTCTTGTTTTTGGTGAAGTTCAAAGGTAATTTGAGGTCACCCGAGGTAAAAAGCCGAAAAGCTGGTAATCACGATATCTCAAGATAGGAATGACCGTCACTTTTCATATGTGGCATATAGATTTGTCATGTTGTAAGAAAGAATCCTATTGTTTTGGTGGAGGTAAAAGGTCATTTGAGGTCGCCAGAGGTCAAAGACCTAAAACCTTGAAATCGCGATATGTCAAGATAAGAATGGCCTATATAGATTTGTCATACTGAAAGGACGAACCCTATTGTTTTTGGCAGAGGTCAAAGGTCATCTGAGGTCACTGGAGGTAAAAAGCTGAAAATCTTGTAATCGCGATATCTCAAGTTAGGAATGACCGACACATTTCATATTTGGTATATAGATTTGTCATGGTGTAATGTAAGGGAGAACCTTATTGTTTTTGGTGGAGGTCAAAGGTCATCTTGGGTTACCAAAGGTCAAAAAGCAAAATTTCCCAACAATTCCCAAAGATCATTATCAGGGGTCACCAGAGGTCAAAAAGCAAAATTTCCCACGAATTTTCAAGATCCAAGATCCATTGGAGTTGAATCCCTTTCAAGATACTTCAGATTTTCTTTTTTGTTGTTTTTGGTGGGGTTCAAAGGTCATGTGAGGTCAGCAGAGGTCAAATTGTTAAAACATCATAAAATGATGTAGTCAACAAAGATAAATTTTAGGGATAAAGCTCGGTGCAACAAAGCATCCCCATTCGGCAAAGAATCACTAAGCCTTTGGGCTTTCTGGTATTTATCAAGTCGTTCCCAACCACAGAATTCTGTGGTGCCAAGTTGACTCTCTTAACGGCAGGGAGTACGTTTAATAGCTGTCGAACAGATGTAAAGTTATTGTGATTTGTTGCTTACTTTTCTTCTATCATTTCTAACGTTCTGGGGGCTTGAATTTGACAAAATTTAGATCGAGGAAGGTGTCAATTTTCTACAGAATCTGACTTTTTCAATAATAGTATCGACGAAGGTGTTCCTTTGAAGAAAACCTTGTGTCAAAATATACCCAGTACTTGTCAACCTTGAAAAGTCCATAAAATAAAGTTCATATTTCCCTGTTCGTTTCCAAACTTTCCCTATTCATTGCCAACTACAACGATCGTTAATTCTGTGGGATCACCTTGGCTTGAAGGTATTGTGTGAGGAGGTGTGTGCAATTATCATTTTGCGGAGCCAATGGATATATACCATCCACAGAAATTAAAGACAGACACTCATGACCCCCAGCACATAAAAGCAAAATTCTCGATCGGATACTGCTCTTTGATTGACATCAAACTGTAAACTGCACGTACATTACACAACTACAACTACAAGCGGGGGTAGAAAGGGAGTTCCTGGCGCGTGTGAGGTGAGAATGAGTTTCATGACGGAATTGAAAAATGGATCGAAAGATGTTGGGAAGGGTATTCTGTATCCATGAATACATGAAAATACCAACTTGATAACGATAAATATCGAAAACAGGCAGAATATTAAGCTTTGCGAAACAGTCACGAGATGAATGTAACTGCTAATAATTAAGTATTAGACGAATAGCTCTCTTCTGAAGAATTAAGAGGGGGTAAATCTTAGAGCAATAGGAACCACCCCAAAGAAGAGCACAATAAGATAAGTACGGATTAATTAGAGTATTATACAGAGTAACCAGGGTCTTTCGGGGAAGATAATGTCGCAGACGGGCAATGATTCCAATATTCTTAGAAATTTTATTAGAGATGGACTGGAAGTGATCATTCCAAGTAAGATGGCTGTCAATAAAAACGCCAAGGAACTTGACAGTGTTACAAACATCAGTACATCAGAAATCAATACTACGAATGGATGGGTCGGGCAATCTATTTGGAGTACAGAAGAGAATAGATGCCATTTTGCTTAAATTGAGTAATAACTTATTGACACAAAACCATTCACGAACCTTGTGCAGTTCATTATGAACGATTTCCATTAAAGTCACGGGACCTTCATGTGTCCGGGAGAGGAGATTTTTTTGTTCTATGGTTTCTTAGATTCAAATTGGTGTTATCTTTTAAAGTTAATTTTTATGATGCTATCACATTGTTAAATCATGTATGGGGTGCTTTGAGACACTTTGAAAGGGGCGCCTTGGGACAATTTAATCTATATGCTGTCTGTTTCATAATTCGGAATAAACAGCACAATAAATCTTGTGTAAAGATGGTTTGCAAACGAAAAAAGCACATATTAAGGCAATAATACGATTTGCAGTGTTTGATGCTGCTGTCTGCTGCACTGAAAATAAATGATGCTTTATCAATCGTCTGTATAACACTAGTGTAGACTTTAGTGCCTTTCGGTTTATTGCGGTAGTCTAGTAACGGAAACGGCTACATATTTATAGTACTAACTTCTATGTTTTATAATAACAAAAATTTTAATAAACCGCGGAGTAAGAACTCAACTCCTTTGGTTTTCAGTTTTTACTGCTCTGAAGAAACTTGTCTGAATGACTCACTTAAGTGTCAGTCCTATTTATTATGGTGAAAGAGGAATATGGAAAAGGTAGAATACAAAGTTTTACAATGTTGAACGCTGTCAGCTAGTTTGCATTCAGTGCCAGAGTGAAATATGGACCGATGTTGGTTAGGCTAGACACTTGCTTAATTACCCTTTGTTTTTATGGGGGGGGGGGGAGATTCATCATTTGTTTCTCCATGTAGTGTACCAATGTACCTCGCATATGGGACGCACTGGGACAAATTGAGAAAAACAATAAAACTGTGAAAATGGAAAGTGAAATTTTAAGTTTTAATGCATGTGAAGGTGTTCTATGTTATGCTTTATTAGTTAGTGTGATATCTTGCCCTCGTCACATCTCAAAAGGGTGTTATGAATAAAAAAAAGTAACTGCAACCTACCAAGGAAATGCAGCATGATCACTGCTCAGCGTGGCTAGGAAACTTGCGTTAATGAATGGCCTGGGTGGGGCTCTTACAGTTGCTCTCATAGCGTGTAACTTAACATATAAACGTAAATTATACTTGGGCAGCTAGAGCGTATAATTAGTGCCTTGAGTAATTTCTGCATATCGAAAAGTTGTAACCCTCGGACCTTTATACGTATAACTCGGGTCTTATATTTGATGTAAAGCGGTAAGGGCCATGAACAAACTTTGCTGTATTGCAGTTATTAAAATCTGTCAGAATTAATTTAAAACACACCTACCAGGGATGGCGACAGCATTTATTCTACGGGACATCAGGCACATCAAAGGGAGTTGAGGCAGCAGAATGAAGCATCCCAAAATTTGGGATTTTATTCGAGAATATTTGAAATTTTTTGCTCTTTCAGTACTGAATATATTTTAGGTTTTTATTGAATAAAATTGGAACATTTTGCGTTTATGTTGAAGAATCTGCCATGCATAAGAGCAAAATTAAGTCATCCGTCAGGACCGTCGACTAGTCACCGTAGGGGATAACATGCTTTATCGTTCCTATGAAAAGAAGGGTCTAAGCTCAAATTAAGTTTTGGTATGCTAGAGGGGTACTTATTCTAAGCATTCTGGTGAAATTTGCATTGAAATCCGATGTGTGGTTCTCAAGATATTAGCAGTTAAAGTTGTCACATTTTCAACACAAAACAAGCTTGACGCAAGCACATGTAACGTCATAGCTTCACATTAATGAGCTGTCTTTTGTTTTTCTTTAAACTTTACAACCTTTTTACTCCTCCGCAGTCACATCTTATCGAAATGTGATTGCATGAGAGGCATAAGTATTGTACAAACTTTACATTCCACAGGTCACAAATGTAGTAACTTCATTTGCTGATATCTGGAGTACTACATGTCCGATTTGAATGAAAGTTTCACCAAATTGCGTAGCTTCCGTTCCTCTTCCCCGTCTAAAAATTAATTTTTTGCTTAAACCCTTCCTTAGTTAAAGCACGATTTCTTTTCCTTCCATAGATCCTTTCTACACTTCAAAGATGTCTGTGTAGACCCCTCCCCCAATTTCCATTGGCACTAAACACTCGTGAAATGAATTTGGTTTTGAAAATGATAGCTTCGGCCTAAAATTAACATTTGGTCTGCTGTGGAGAGTGGTTTTCGGCCCCCAGAAACCCTGTCTCATAGGTCTATGGTTCCATACAGCTAAAAAGTACAAGTTCAAAAAATCTTTGCAAAGTGTTCTACAGTAAAGGTCGAGAATCTCATACCTCATCGAATATTTGTTAATGTCGTACTGAACGGTAAGCAACTCATGGTAGGAGCCTATACCATTTCATCGAACGTTTACATCTCATCCCCTACAAGGAACCAGCCTCCCGACAGTTGATATATTTTTGTCACCAAAATATAGCTTTTTATAAGTTTCTCAAACTTATGATGTGTTTCACGCATTGTCAATTGTCACGAGTGATTTTCATGAAACAATGCAGTCGCAATAAACATAGCACACTCCTCACCTCTGCTGCCATTCTTCCCGCAACCATCGTCCCAGTAGTGGTTTTAGATTGTAAGGGAAATTTCTCTCTACCCGTTGGGAAAAGTTTGATGCTATTTCTGAATATCACGCAACTTATACAGAATATAATGTAAAACGCACCTCTGCAGAGAGTTTTCATATCCTGAATTTCGCTGGGTGGACCTTCCGTGGGTTGCCCATCTCTTACCAGAACTACCCGAAACTGGTAGATAGTACCCGCTGTTAGATTGTCAAACCGGTGAGAAAAACGGTTACCATCAACTAAAATTTCTTCAAATATTCCATCCATCTCACGATATAGAATTTTATATCCGGTCACTGGTCCTAAGCCAATATCAGTTGTTTCGTCCCATGCAGGCCAAGACACTGTGATACTGTCTTCTGCAACTTCCGGGAAATCTAGTGGATTAGACTGACCGTAAGAAGGGGGTTCTGAAATGTAAGATAAAATAACATTTTTACCAACATCCGTATTCTTTCGTACCTGATTAAAATATTACATTACGGCGGGGTTGTCTTTCACTCCTAAACGACACAAAGAGAAAAATATGTCATTCACAGTTTAATCAGGAAACAAAAGTTCGATAATTAAGTAACAGTACTTCCTGAATGTTTGTGCTTTCTGCTTGGTAGCATTTATACTTATTCGACAATGATTGGAATGAAGACAACCTTGGATGTAATGTTTTCATACAACTCAGTATTGCAGAGTAGATACCCGTTTCACAAGGAATTCCTGCATCAATACAGGGTCGATCCCCAGTCCAGGGACATTGTTCAGGCAATTGCGATCCAGAACCGGGGCAACTTCTGCTGCCCATCCAAATTTGACCCCTTCCGAATCCCATGTGGGATGTAAGATGTGCAGGTGGTGTCTGGAAAATAATCATCCGTCCTCTGTGGGCAAAGGACGGAAACAGTCCAGACCCCAGTCCTCCGCCGTCCATTAAAATGAGTCGTCCGCCAAAAGTAGAGCCCTGCAGAGGGCATTCTGTAATGAACAAGAGAATGTGCTTTTATAATTTGTGTCTAAAGATAATTTTTACAAGACTTTCTTAAATTCGCTAGACGTAAGAAGGCTAGCCTGAATATGTTGGAAAGGATTTATCAGAATGGTAACAATTTTCATACGTTGTCATGATGTCTGAACAAATCATACTTTAATCATATGGACAAATTTGTTTTTAATAAGGAACATCATATATCTTTAACACAAGGAAATCCAATACTCTCAGTAACTTCATGCTGCGACGTAAACATCTTAAAAAAGGAAGTGCAATTCTAACATCAAACTGCTTAAAGGAGTAAACTAGCAATGTGCAAACACCTTACCTTTGACCTACAATACTCTTATATCTTTGATTTTCGTGTGAGTTGATGGTGACACATCGTTATTTCTGCAGACAGCGGTTTCAAGGATCACGGTTTCATTTATAATAACGATTATCAAAATATTGACGCAATGCAACACAGCAAAGAGTCTTTCAGGAAGAAGCTGGATTTTTATACAGTTCTATTTTTTGTGATATCCGTGTACAAACCTTTTGAACTTTTAATACGCCTTCTACGAAGAATGTGACAATTTAGTGAATGGCAATGAAAGACACTATATGTACGAATGTGTAATAGTATTGAACACTGCCATGTTTTATTATTATTTTCAGGTACATCTAACGGCTCTTTGCCCTTTGAGCGGAGGTTGTCGCTTATTAGTTCCCTTCTTCAAAATCCAAACTACAACCCCAAATTAGAAAGAGACTACAGGGCCAGCCTTGCAGCCAAGCTAAATAGGCATTTGGTAGTAGGGCAACAGACATGTTGAACTAAATGTTTGTACGGTAACGACTTCAGTTTTGTCTTGGTGAAGGTGTAATCATGGTTCGTAGTAGCCCATGGTGTAAATAAATCCAAGAACGAATTAAGGCGCACTCTCAGTTTTACTTTTTCAGGGATGCACGAGAAAACGTTTATGTTAACGAGATAGCGCACTTACGATTTTGATAATTACTGCGAATTATGTTGTCCCAGGCGAAACTTTTTCTTTCGTAGGACAACTAGGAGAAAGTTATGAAATATTCATATCTAACGTAGTTTGAGCTGCAGAATTTGACTGATACTATTATCTTCGCATATTTGACTCATTGAGTGTTGGCGCTGAAATAGCCAATCTGTTTACACCTGTATAAATGACCGCTACATGCACTATATATATATATATATATATATATATATATGTGTGTGTGTGTGTGTGTATGTGTGTGAGTGTTATGCTGTGAGCGTTTATTACAGTCGAGTACACGCAATGTTGCTATAAACAGCGACAGTGCATATACGTGAACTGATAAGCATGGGGGTGCCACAAGTGCCAGCCCTAGACGTACTGTGCATGAACTGGAACTGAGTTTTTTTTGGGGGGGGGGGCGGGACTGAGATGGTAAAAGAGTTAATGTACTAGATATGTAGTCACTCGTGCAGTTGGAGACTCAGTCTGATTCCCCGACCACATTTGAACCTCACAGTGTAACGAAGGTTGTACGTATTACCTTGCGCTAAGAAGCTAATTGACATCACCCCAACGTAGACGTAGGGGTGCAAATCCTTCCAGGTTATCCCCACCCCCAATTTCAGACATCAGTCTGGCCCTGGTCCAAGCCAAACAGAATCAGTGACCCCACCATATTGGTCATGTCAAACCCAGGCTCGCGGCATTTTTGCTGGGTTGACTTTCGTTAACTCATTGAAACCCCTGACTGCACTAAAATATTTCAATGACTCTCAGGAACGCACTGGCAAACACTTCTCAAAATTACGTCATGAGTGGCCTAATGTATTAAATCTAATCAGTTGATCCTCATATTCTCAGTGCCATTCTTTATGAAGATGACCGAGTTGAAATCAACTTCGATAACTCCCTACGGAGTTGGTATAACTTTGCTTAAAGTTACTATCATTGGTTATTATGTGTTACTTGTATGGGGTAAGGCATAGAAGCCATCAGGCTAACTACTGCTAAAGCATTATGAAACAGAGAATTCTAGTGATGTTATAAATGCTCTCAATAGCCATTTCAAAAGACCTTAAACTTATAAATAACTCGTAACTTTCCCTCTTACTATCCTACGAAAAATATTGGGTGCCCTGCAAATAAAATGATCTCATTCAATTTTTTTCTCTAGGCTCCTCCAATTTGACGAAAAACAAGAAGAAAAAAAAAAGAAAACAAAAACCTTCTTTTGCCACTACCAGCCTGACAAAGCTACAGTAGCTTGTGTTGAGTTTAAACGGTACTCTATTTAAAAAAATCTGACTTGTCAATGTAATGGGAGATACTACATCACATTTCACAGATCTGCACAAGTCATCATTGACCTTGCTATTGTTTGTACTTATGCATTTATAACAATCGAAGTGTAGTCACTAACAATGGCGGCGATTTGTTCTAAATAATGGGGAACGGGGACCTGACCCCCTTTTTAAACAATTTACTGTGTAAAAAATCAAAGTGAATGGGCGATTTCTCAAATATTGTTGGGACATGTCCCCCCGGATCGCGGTCCATGGTCACTAATAGAGTTACCCGGGTGTCTCAAATATGACTTGGATGATGCAACTGACCTTTGATTGGTATGTGACTGACAGATGACTAAACTTCCTGTTTTGCATTGATAGCGTCAGTTAGATAAGAAATGCTTTGATAGGCTTTACCGCGAGCACGCTTGGTTTTCTTATGCAAATATTAGAAGGCATTTGATATTTACGTAAATTTCCAAAGAAAACATCTAAACTGTTTAAGCTTGCTTTTCTTTTTGTTGATCTTGTCATGGTGAACTAAAAATAATAAAATGTAATATTTAAGTTGTTAATTACCGCAAAGGACACTTTTCACTGTTTGATTGCCGGATAAGGCAATGTTATTCGTCTCTAAGGCAAAATGTTGTTACACAGAATTTTCAGCAGCATGGCTCAAGTTGCTAGGTCAGTGCAGTGTATTAGTGTATCACTTTTAAACATAGAAACAACAAACAAGGTTAATCTCTGTTAACGTAATACGCAAGTCACGAGAAAAGTAGAAAGACAGCCATGAAAAATAATATTTGCGAAACACATCATGAGGACTTTCTGCAGCCTACGGTTGAATGACTGTGTTGTTTCCTATCCACAGTCTGCATTTCTTTCTCAGTGGAAGAAACTATGGACACAATTGCCTCTAATTCTTCCCTAACCCCCGTCCACCCTTCCCCTGATAATGTGACAAAAACATCAACGTCGCAAAAATGAATTCTGATATCGTATGCTGGATTTTTTATCCAATTTTTACATTCAACAAATCCAGAAGGGAAGTAGATTTCGTTTAAGTGGTTACCAGACTTTAAGTATTTACCACATAAAGCGGAAAATGTTGCTGGTGTTAACGCACCACGTGACGTTAAGAACATTTGATCGGGGGCGTGCTATTGCTCAGTATTCATTTACCCTTCGCGTTCTAGTGGAAGTATCCACCATAATGCTATCCAGGGGCGGCTATCCTAATATCGGTATGTATAGGATGTATCACTCTCACCAAAGTGGTCTGCTGGGATGCAAGTGGCTGGAGATATCGTTTTAACAATCAAAGGACAGGAACAAAGACGGAACAAATCAGGAGGAAAAATTTTAAGGGAATGGGAATTCTAAGCAAATAAAATAAGAGGAAAAAAATTCTAAAATGTCTTTAAAAATGCTACCCGCGTGAGTGGGTCACGCTCCCTCCCCATCATAGATTGTCTCATATCGCCTATTACTTAGTGTGAGTTAGACTGAGTAGAATTATTTTTACGAAGCACCTTACAAACCCTACCCTCACATTTATCCTCTCTCCCAGTACTCCCCCTGCATCGTCAAATTGACCGACCATTAGTGTTTGTCACGTAAAAACATGGCCAAATTGTGATTTTTGTGGTTCACAAATTAAGTACGCAGCTAGGCCGTACTGATTAAATGTTTCCCGCTAATGTCAAAAATGTTGCAAACATCCAAGAGTTTTCGAGGCGTTGCCCCTGGTTTCTTGTGGGAAGTCAGTCCTTGATCCCACCAGGAACCCCTAGACGGATCCTAGTACAAACACCTTCAGGGTGAGGGTGCTGGATTATTCATGATGCCTGAAAGGCCCAGTGAAACCAGGGGACTGCAACTGTTGCATCTCCCAAGTGAAACAATCTGCCTAAGGACCTTATGCATTCCACCGACTTCGAGAACCTAGAGCGAAACCCGTAAATAAATGCTGTCCTAAGGGAGAACTACCGCCAGTTGCCGAGCAGCGTACCGAGAAAGTGTTATAAAATGCCTCTCATATTGGCGGAAATGGCAGTTTCCATTTCTTATCAGTTACATCTACATATGTATTTAAATTTCTCTTCAAGATCGTGTAGTGTACAAACTTACCCTCCCTTCCATCCCAATAGATAAATCAAGAGAAATCTTACTTTGCCGGATTACTTCTATCACATATTAAGTGAACTTTACCTTAGTAGCCTCTGTTTTTGTTCTTTCATTTACACAGGTAAATGACTGAAATCATAATGACTTTGATAATTAGGGAAGGGACTATTCTTTGGTGGACGTGGAGGGTGGGATATTTAAAGGTCAGGGTGCAGCCCTCATGATGATAAGAGCACAGAAGTTTTGCATTTGACGAGACGTCGAGGATATCGAACGAGAATTTCTTGGAAAGAAGCCCATATATACTATTTCTGTGGGTTTGAGAGCCTTACAACATAATCAGAACGGTGCAAATTTTCAGCATTTTCACCAGCAATAAATTCGAGGAAGCGTCAAGACGCTTGAAACCCTCGTCGAAGGTCCAACAACCCGGAGACCAGAAAGGACGGCGGAAAGAATGGCGACTAGGGATGAGGAGGGTAATGGCAAAAGCAACATCAATATATAGCAAAGTATACGTTGCGCTGTACTCTTATATAATTAACCAGGCTTAGTATTGACTCAGTGGATTCTCGGAAAACCTGACTTGGCGGAATTCCATATACAGATATAGAGCGCACAGTACCCTTAAAAGTTTAGTCAGGGAGTGGTAACTTCCTGGTTTAGGTTACCAAAACAGTGTTCACACTCACTGACAGCTAACTAAGATCAACTATCGGGCGGCTAATCACTGTCGGGGAGAGCATGCATTGTATTTCGATACCCCGTATTGGGAGTTTAACAAATCCCTGCCCCATATGCCAGATGACAATCGGAGGAAACTCCCACAGTCAGTCACTTAGCACTGTACAGTGTAACAAATGAAGGAGGACTATGCAACCTTGTCTGATATTCCCAGCCTTTACAGAAAATTGTGTAGGCTATGTATTATACTTGAAAGGGGGAGTGGGCTGTACTATTTAGGTTCATGGAACGGAACTAAGGATAGTACTGAACTACAAAGTTGTACAAGAATATGCAGCTGTCGCCAGCTAACAATTACCACTTCCGTCAGAACGACACCTCAAATCTACAGAAAATAGAAAGGTCCCGAGCATGTTAGGCGGAGCTTGAAAATGCCCCTGATAAGTAATTTACGATGCAGCGTGGGTAGAAAATTTCTAGAAGTTCGAGTGATGTGAGAAATATAGAGGTATGATTCCATAGGTTTGTGTTATCATCATTGTTTTATTTGTGAAAAAATCTGTTGGTAGACAAATGAAGCGGGGGAGGGGGTGGGGCATGGGAATTGGTGCATACGACCTAGAGTTAGAAAGGTCATGGTCATTTGTCATTGATATTGCCTAAGTTTAGTTTGAGTAAAGAAGGTCCCTTTGGTTCATCTAGAAACCATGATACCAAGTTGATCGAGCCTGAACACCTGCCATATTCGTCTTCTTTCGAGGAAATCAGTATTACCAGATAAGGATGCATTAATCGTTGCTAATTCCCCTGCCGGGGTTGCCCATTCGTCCCCGTCCGCCCCGGATGACACAACATCCTAGTCTCTAGCCACTTTCCCAAATGGTGTGAGTGGTGGAGGACTTTTAAGAACAAGGCTTAAGCAAAATAATTGTTTGGATATGTGGAAGAGAAATATATTTGAGCATTCTGGTGAAATTTTCATTCAATTTTCATTACGATTTTTTATGTTCTGTTCACTAGATGTTAGCCAATGAAGTTGTGACATTTGTAACCTAGAGTGAACTTGAGACAAGTAGAAGTTTTGTTGTCACTGTCTCCTCACATTTATCTATAGACAATGCCTTGTTCTCTTTGTTTATTGATCTATTACCTTGAAACGATACGGTCTAAACAATACCTTAACTCTGCATCTAGCACTCCTTAAGCAGGGGTGGATCCAGGATTTCTGAAAGGGGGGGGGGCGAAGTCGTTTCGACCTGTGATTGATGCAGTGGCGTAGCTAGGATTTTTTGTTTGGGGGGTGGGGGGGGGGGCTGGAGATTTGGGGGGCAGGACTCCCGTTCACTATCTAAGCGGAGAGCCACCATGAGTTGGCGTCGAGCGTACCAAGAAAATCTGAGAGCTTAATACATCCCAGATCGCGGGAAATGGCACTTGCCAGGCTTGATACCAGCCATCAAGAAGTGCAATTTTTGTGAACAAAATATAAAGTTTGATTTTATTTTATTACAAATTTCTGTGAGGACGGATTAGCTCAGCTATTCGGACTTTTAGTCCAATGACTGCAAATTTGAATCCCGTTTACTCAGTGGCGTACCCAGGATTTCTCTCACGGGGGGGGGGGGGAGGGCATGCAGTTTGTTGAATGATCGCTGGCCTGGAGGAGGGTCTAAGGGGAGGGTTCCCCTCCCCGTTGAAAATTTTTTTTGAAATATTAGGTGTCCTTTCATGAAATCTGGTGACACATATGCTATCTTTTGAAGTAAAATTTGCGTAAAAAAATTAACGTATTCTTTAGGAACTAAAGAAAAAAAATCGGCATCAGTGAGGGGGCATGACCCAGTGCCCCCCCCCGTGTACGCCACTGCGTTTACTATCTAAGCGGAGCGCACCACAGGTTGGCGCAGAGCGTTGCAAGAGAATTTGAGGTTTTAATACATCCCAGATCGAGGGAAATGGCACTTGCCAGGCTTGATAACAGCCCATCAAGATGTGCAATCTTTGTGAAAAAATGTAAACTTTGTTTTTATTTTATTCTCAAACACGTTTCAGCTGGCCTGACGTGGATTGCAAGTTTGAATCACGTTTACTATCTGCGGAGCGCCACCATAGTTTGGCGCGGAGCGTTCCAAAAATTTTGCGATTTTAATACATCCTAGACTGCCGACAATGGCACTTGCCAGGCTTGATAGCAGCTATGAAGATGTGCAATTGTGGTGGAAAAATGTGAAATTTGATTTTATTTTATTGTCAAACACATTGAGTTTGTCACCATCAATCCAAATGTACTCAAAAAAAATTTACTCAGAGTGGGTAAATTTTTTTAGCCCAGCTCGCCAGTGGGGGTGGCCTGGGGGGCTCACTCCCTCCCCAACCCCCAACCCCCCGTAGCTACGCCACTGGATTTTCATATAAGCGTAGCGCCACCATCAGTTGGCGCGGAGCGTACAAGAAAATTTTTGACAAAATAGACCTCCCAGATGGCCGGAAATAGCACTTCCCATGTCTTTTTTTTTTTTTGCATTTTCTGTTTCATATAATGTCATGTCTCAACTGTCAACACATTAATGTTTCCACAAGTTATTAACAGAAGAAAGTTATCATAGGTACAGTGCCTTACTACAATGCATCCTGTTCAAGGCGTCTAATCAGATCTTTAGTACTTCCTTGAGAAATTTGTGACGCATACCTTAGTTCGGCTAGATGCCAGGACCCAGGTACCTTGCATTGACATGTGGGCGTAGATGTAAGTTTTATCATGTGCATGTTCCTCTCTGCCTAATTTCTTGTTTTGCGTGGACTCAGTGAGAAAGTCAAAATGACCCAAAATACACGAGACTTTGCAGCCCTGTCATTTTCTTGGGGGTACGTCCAGGCAGTGTAATCATGGTGTTATTGTAGGCCTTACATAGTATCAAAACTGAATGACCGGGCCGCCTAACTTTTCCCCTCTCCGATATGGGCATTTCGTAGTTTCAAAATTCCACGAAAACGTGTTCAAATCAAGGTTGGGGTTAGAAAAGGTTTAAAATTGGCCTCGAACTTGTGAATGGAGTATGGTCTCTCATATTCCAACCTCAAAATTGGGAAAGACAACCATGAGTTCGTTAGTGAAAAAAGGGAGCGTGGTTGGGTTCTAACAGTTTGATTGGTCGACTGCCCTCCATTTTCTATCGAACAAATAAAGCTAGATTTTGACAAACAAGTCAAGGCGTGGCAAACACAATCATGTCTAATAAAATAGCATGCGTGTGAATTGTCCCAATCGACGTTCAAACTAATCTGCTGTGCGCTATGACTCCCCTGCTTTGCGATTGTTAATTGCAGCTTCATTCTCTATCACCCCATTTCTCTGTCCTTCTCTTTAAATCTTCTCCTTCCGTTTTTTCTCTGTTTTCTTTTCTTTTTTTTTTCATTTTAAAAAGAGGCGGCCGGGGCCGGGTCGCCCCCCTAGATCCGCCCCTGCCTTAATAGCCACACCTAGCAAAATCATTAAACCGGGAAATTCCTGAATATAACAACTTCCGCAGTGAGACAACTTGGAAACCCTTTCATCACTCCGACCACATGAGACTCTTCGGTACCCAATGCAAAAATCTTTGTCAAACAAACAGTTGAATAGCCAAAACATTTTCAGAGGGTTCACCGGGGTTTGATTTGAGAACACCTTGAATGCACAAGGCCAACTTCACATACACAAAGCTCCTGTTGTACAAGACGATTGATGCGGGAGAAGGGACGAAAAACGATATCGTAATGTGCAAAACTATTCACAGTGAAGAACTTACTTAAAGTGCATTTCATGGCAAGATGGTGGGATATAAGCATTTCGTTATAATTCTCATGGTATAGGATGAGTGATTTATGTGAGCAGTTAGTGTATTTAGCATAAGTGGGATTACGGGGGCAAGGGGGACACTTGTCCCTCTTTTTTCAAGAGCTTAAAATAATGAAAGAAATAATCGAATGAAAGAAAGACCAGAAAATTTATAAGAGAATTTTCAATAGCCTATTAAGAATAACTTTTGCAATGGTAATTCAAATGGTATTTAAAATACTATAAAAATGATAAAAAGATTGTCCCGACGCACTTCGCGCGCACCCACCAAGAAAACTAATACAGTTAAAAATTTTGTCTGGCACCGTGAAATTTCTTTCAAAGCATGTACGTCTCCTACACCCAACACTACACTGTAAAACCCAATTTGTTGTGATTTAAAGCTGAGAAATAAGGCTCAATGAAAATACACATGTACGAAAATGCACCATGGTCCTTGCAAGCAAAATCTAAAAGCTTACTGTAATTCTCGTCTTTTTTTTTCGGCATAATTCGCGTGAGCCTAATATAAATTAATGCCTCAGTAGTACTGCCGTGCGTGGAAAAATTTGGTGGAATTGCCTCGTTATTACTTCTTGTAGGACAATTTGAGTAAAGTTCTATTTCCAAAACCCTCGCTACACCTCCCGCTCTTGACTTTCTACACCAACTCTCACCGCCCTCATGAAATTGACTGACGGTTACTATCTTGAATTTGCAATCATCATAAGAAAAAATATTTCATAAGCATTTCAAATTACACCAGAAGGAAGCGTGATTAATTCTAGAAATGGTCCAGAATGACCGCAAAAGCCATCAAATTTATAAAATTTTACTTGGGGAGGACCATCAGCACCCAGCTTAAGTCTTCTCCATTATGACTCCTATGCATACGAATAGTCGGCATAATTGTAAAACCCCTCACCGATGAATAATGCGAATATGTTTGAGACGGTACTGATACTAAACACAGCGATGCGGTGAGGGTGCGGAGCGAGCAAAAATTTTCTGTCTTCGAAAAGGATTTGCGAGAATTTTGATAGTGTGAGAACGACTTGTGACAAAAGATGATTAAAATAGATTTATCACTCAGTCAGAAACACGCCTCACCCCACCCCCTACAGAAATATACAGCTTAAACAACTTTGGGGGTTATTTTAGAATTGTTAGGGGAAATTTTTAGAAATCGATGGGGGAGGAGGGGGGCACGTGCCCCATCCCCCCTTGCCGCCTCCACTGTATACATATATCAGTCATCAGCAGAAGTAATTTCGTTTCAAAATTGTAATGGCTGTACAAATAATAGCCAATTTTGAGAGCAGGCTGTCTCCCCTTTCTGTCAATTCTTGTCTCTACCTCATTCTCGAAAAGACCCCCAACCCTTGCAAGCTCCCACAATCATATGGTAGTACCCTGTAAGATACTTAGGACCACATGTCTGCACTTATTTGCAGAAAACTGCTACTTTTCCTGAAGTATGTATTTCATGCCCTTCAGTGACCCATATTCCGGTGTTCTCCTCTTAGCCCTGTTACCTTTGACAAGAATGTGCTGACCTCGTTAAGAAATCGAAAACAGGTAACAGGATTTCATTCCTGATTCTTCAAAGTTTAAAGTTAAAACAATCCTTGTTGACTTTGGCCCGATTCCAGTCTAATAACGAGTTTTTAAACTGTGTCAACAAACTGATACGGTTGCAAACATAAACTTGGTGCGACTAAGGAGTACTTGTATAAATATTGTAGCCTTGTTGTCTAAAGAAAACACTTTTTAGCTGTGAAATATTGCCCACTAACAGACGCTAAAATAACACGTTATTTGATTGTATAAATATTTTGGACTGAAAGTGAGAAATTATTATGGAAATAGGGTGATGCAATTTTAAAAGAGATGACCTGATTAAAATATTGAGACATATCTTGATTCTTTATACGCCCTATACATAGCGTTGTCGATGGCTGCACTTTTATCGAAGGTCTCTGGTAAAGGAGCTAGTGACTCCTCTGGCTTGCTCAAAAGCATTTTGGGCAACGGGCAAGGTCCTTGAATAGTAAACCTTAAGCAAATTATATTATTGGCTCTTAATCACAGGGTACAGTGACCATGGATGTACGTTAAGTTCTTATTTGATAACATAAGAACAACGTGATGAAACTATTATCAATGTAGATTACCTTATATTTATTAAATGCAGCCCTTTATCAGTCAAAAGACCTGACATTCGGTCAAACACCCAATGGAGGACTAATGCTTCTCACAGATGTCAAATTTAAACTATAATGTTTAGTAGTAGCTTGAGGTAGTTCATATAGTCTGCCACGTGTGACTGAGACTTAGTAATTTGATTTATAATAATTACGCCACATTTTTAGATCACGGACCCACGTCTCTACACGAGTGCGCCCGTTAGCGAAAATTGTACGTCAGTCATATGAAGTGCTTATAAATATGATCGGGAATAAAAAACATTGACCTTTTTTGATATATGTAGGTAGACTGAAGCCTTCTTTAGAACATATAGTGCTTAGCAGATCTTCTAACAAAAATCAAAAGCTGAACTTTCTCCGGCTACAAGCGTCACAGGCAACTTATTTCAATATTTTCCTGGTTTGTTGGAGGAGATTAGGGACTGAAACCCTGTAAAAATATTGTAAAAGGTAGATCCACAATAATAACTTATTTATAGCCATTTAGAGGGAAACAATCTGTCCGAAAAGTACGTCCGGATTTACGGAACTGCCCGTAACCCAGAAGCGTCTTGTATCCATGTGCATCGGCTGGGGCAGATCGGTTTTCAAAAGGGGAGGAGGTGGTAGAAGCTAGACAAATTGAGGTGGTTGTTCGTCACTGCAAGAGTTAGGCTTGGGATATCTTCTTTAAGTGTCGGAGCAAGGCTAAAAGTAGTTTTTGTGAGTTTTGCTGAATGTATAGAAAGTTGTTCATCAACTGATCAATAATCAATATTTTACATCAATCATATTTTAGCTTTTGTCAAATCGCATGTGCATCCTTTCAATGGACTTTTTGATGGGAAACGTTTGGGGAACCGTGTAATTTGTTCTAGCTTTCCACACTAAAAAATTAGGCTGGACTTGTCCCTCCTTTCTTCAGTATCTGAACATATGAGAGATGTTGCAAAGAGATTCCACTAAGCTTTTGAACTGTTTCATAAACTATTACTCTAGAAAAGGTATCCTACATATTAGCTGTGTATAAATTTTTATTTCCAAGAAGTATTTTCGCTTATCTAGCCTCACCTCACATTTTGCTATCGATTTATTTGTAGCCCTTAACGGCTGGTGGAATAGCTTTTATTTACAAGCGGCCTTTAGTTATGTACATTTACGTACATTGAGCCCACCTGTTTGTTCATGGGTGAGGCCAGTATTAAATTGTGTTTTCAGTGTAATTATTATACTAAAACCAATGATGATTTGCTATTCAAGTATAGTTTTCAATTGAGTAAAGTACCAAAAATTTTCTTCTACTGAAGTTTTGCTTATAAGCATGATGGCAAGTTATGGCATGCTAGAGAGAGCCAACTTCCACATCATGAGCGTAACCAGAGGGGTCAAGGGTTCGAACGAATCCCTCCTACCCAACGAACCACCTCGTCATTTAAGCGAACTCCCCTTCATCAACCTGCGTACTTACTTGTACTGGGATTGTTTACCATTCTATACCTCAATCGTTTCCCTGGGTTAAGCTTTGCTCTCAATAGAAAAGATCTCTCACCCAACTCCCAAAAGTTTCGGCCGCCATCTTGCGCGGCGGAAGTTCCTTGTTTTTCATGAGTTGTTTGGTTTCCAGATAGGAGAGTTTAAAAGTAACACTGAAAACAACAACAGCTATATGCTTTTTCAAGAAAATTACTGTCATTGCCTCTCTTATGTCTGTTATAGGCCTGGTAAACGGCCTGGAGTCTGGCCATTTCGACCGGCAGACGGGGTGGATAAAATAATATGCCCCTTATTCCCGAAAAGCAGACAAGGGTCAGCTCTATTCTTTTTCCTAATAAAAACCATTTTTCCATGCGTCAATGAAAATTATGGCTTGCTTCGCGTGCTGTGCAACTTGAAATTTATAACGAAAGTAAGTTCTTAATTCACCCACATTACTGTAAACAGCCAAAGCTTACGGGGCTTTGTCCTGAGCTTCCTCACGGGTCTCAAAGGGGGACCAATGTGGTGGTCCCCTTTGCCCCAAAACTTGGGTTTCGTTGCAGTTTCAGAGTTTTTTCTGTTCTGTTAGGTTATTCCAACGTGCAGGTGTTGAGGTGAAGTCTACTTTTCAGACGTCTCGTACGTCTTACATGGTTTTCATTATATCGTCGCACAGTTGAAGCCTTCCTCATTGTAAGAAACAACGTATACATGGACGGAACCACATGTCTGTTTTATCTATATGGTTTTCAGCTTTGGCTAAACAGTCATTTTGTTTGTTGCAAAAGTAGTAGGAAGTTATAAATTCATGTCAATGTTTCATCTAACAGTATGAACCTTTGGCACAAAACCTTAATGAATAGGCGATCACTTATTGACGGTGTAGATAAAGGAGTGAGCCAACTTTAAAGTATTGTAATTTTGAAAACTATTCACGTAACCATGGGGCTACAAAGAAAACAAAACACCTCTTAACTGGGAAACAAATGCAAGATAATAATGGAATAACCACCACTTCTAAATCAGAAAATGCATATTTTAAGTCTGAAACCTAGATGCACTCTTTTTTAATTCCTGCACCCAAAGACTGAGGAAGTGGGTAAAGTTAAAGGAATATGCACCCTGGTAATGAATACACAAAGAGTGAAATTGACAAAAAGAAGAGGGGGGGGGGGTCATATATAGCATTGTTTATCGGTTTTTATTTTTAGACTGTCGTAAGTAAAGAATTCATGACATCTAAGGCAAAGAAATGAACATGAGCTTTAACATCTTTCTCCCTGTCCTTCTCGAGCCTGGGTTTTTGTTTCTTAGAGTAAAGATTTCTTAATTTGGTAATAATTTTAGAAGTTCAGAGGAAATCTGTAATTTTATTACAGTTAACATGCAATTATTTTTGCGGCCTTATGAGGAGATGCTTTGTGATTCTTGTCATCTGTTAGTTGGGTCTATATCGCATATTATATTGACCTTCTAGAGACAACAGGAAAATCCTTGCTACTTTATAAGCTCTGCAATTTGCTTTCATAGATAATTGCTAAGCTTAATTCCCATTCCCTAGATATGTCAAATCCTACACCTGATTTATGTTGTTTGGTCGATTTATTGGTTTTCATTTTGCTAAATTTTGAGATGATTTTCAAGGCAAATAACCAAGACAAGGAAGTGAATATGTTCTTATCAATCCGCTGTGACTAATTAAGGTCTTGGTAGTGAGATACTACCTGTCAGCTTCTTTTTTTTTCCTCCAAACGGAGGAGAAAAATGGTGAAGAAAAGATAAGAAAAAAATTATCGCAGTATAAAAAGGGATACGTTATTGATTTAACTTACCTAAACTTCTTGATAAGATTGAGCACCTCGAGCTTGCAATGGATGCAAAAATAAGGACCCCGAGTTGCCATAATTGAGGTTTGGTCATCTTTCTGTTGAACATTTTGTCTCTGACCACGAACAAAAGTTGAGATCCTCTCAATATTTCTGTCTGCTTATTGTTCTTGGGAAACAAGCTCACTGCTCTCTACAAGTTTCAGAATAAAATGAGATTTGGAACTAGCTATAACTACCATATCAGTAAGGATTATGCGACCTACGCACAGTTTGCTTTTTGTCGCAATTACGTCATATAAGTTTATTTATAGAAGCTTGAACCTTAATTAAAGGGAAACAATCGTCATCTAAGGATTCACAAAGGAATTGATTAATGGCAAGTAATGAATTGTCACAAATGGTACATAAATATTTGAGGACTTTAAGGTTCATTCAGACTGACCACAGACAGGCGAATTGTCACGTTTCCTGTCCCCTCCCACCAGCTGGAGATCACAGATCAGGAATAGTAAAGAGGGAAAATCACACCAACCAAAAAAAAGTGTTTATACAAAAAAGTGTCCCTTGTCTTTATTTTTCTTGAGTGAATCCTACTTCTTGATATCACTTCATATTTTAAATAACTACACATGGCGTGGTCTTACTAAATTTCACATTTTTCCTTCACCCATGCCATCCACTATCCTTAACCTTCCACTGACTCATCGCAAGATACACTCTGCAATTTTGTTTTTCAGGAAATTTCCTACCTTTTTCTACCTATTATAGAACCCTGTCATTTGAAATATGTCTTGAAATGCTGACCTTAATTATACTCCGGTAAGACTGCCGTTCAAATGAATTTTTCGTTCTTTTTGTTTTCTTTTTCAATAAGAGCTTGTTATTTTATCAGGATTTCTAAAACAATTTACTATTTGCAGCTTTTCAACTTGATACACTGTCTGTTGTATACGCGCGTGAGTGAAAGGTTTGTTGCTTATGTAAACTTCGGCTTTCAAATTTAATATACTACTCTTTAACGTTATGTAAATTTGTTTTCTAAGCCAACAACAGTGGGAAACGTTCTCGATTGTATAGACCCTGGATCTTTAAATGCCTTACAATCAGGGGCGTTTGTTTAAATGTTGTATATCCTTTTTCTTGGTAGCTAAGGAATGCATGACACTACGTTAAGTTTACCAAGCATAGCATACTATTTGCAGTTGCCAATACGAACAACGAGCTCGATTATCTCAGGAAACTTTGTAGAGCCATGACAGGTTTATTCTTTTCGACGTTTAGCAGGTAACTATATATAGTCATAGGCGTAGGAAGCTGTTGGAAGCTGGGGAGGGGCTGTTTTTTGATCGCTATCCTGAGGGAGGGGCTTAAGGGGAGGGTTTCCTACCCCTTTGGAAAATTTTGGATATTTAAGGGTTCTTAGATGCAATTTGGTGCAACATTTTGGACAAATTTTAAGGTAAATTACTGCAAAAATGTGACAGAGGAAACAAGTAAGCGGTTTTCGTCCTTGGATTGAGGGTAGGCGGAAGCATAGTTCCGCCCCATCACATTTTTGATTGGGGGCTTTAGCCCCGGAGTCCCCAGGTTCCTACGCCTATATAGTGTAGGCTGTTTGTACGAGACTACGAGCGGCCAAGAATGTGAACATATATCTCTTGACTTTTAATGTATCATTTACACTCAACCGTTTAATTTGTTAAATGAAATTTTCCAGTTTTAAAATTAAGAGATTGTTTTTGTATGAAAAACCTACCTCATTCAAGTGGCGGATTCACGTGGTGGCACAGGGGCGTTCACCCCATAGATTCCTAAAATAAACGTGAGGATGTCCAAGTCACTGGGTTTAGGTCCCCTAAAGAGAAAAACTTCCTGTTTATGCCCCAGTTACTTACTTCTAACCTGCGTAGCTATGCAATCAGAATTAAAATATTGCCCACGTTCTATGAGAGGTTACCCTCCTACATTTTTCCACATCAACCCTCTTTCAGGAACTTCTCTCCTACACTTTGCCTCCTAGAAATGAGTCTTTAATCCCTTACTGCTACCTATGACCCATCCGTGGAGCTAAGAGACCCGGAAGTTACGATTGATCACCTCATATGACTCATGATAGATCACCGGTAAGTGGAAATATAAATTTTTCATTCAACAGTTTCAATTGTGGACCTACCACTCTACAGCTTTGTAGCTCAGTTCCCCTTGCCAGCACTGAAATAGTAAAATCTACGTTCAAATGTCACTGGATACCTTTAAATCATTCTATAAATGTTGCAGCTCTACGACTTCTTGAAAAACAATAAATTATGCTAATATAGTTTTGGAGCTGGGGATAATGAGTTGCTGTGGGAATAGAAGTAGAGGCAACCAGATTCATCATCGTGTTCTCATAAAGTTATAACTACATCGAACAATATTTCCCTACATTATGGAACCAGCAAGCTATCGATGCCTATCCCAAATAGATTTAGGGGAATAAATAAATATCCATACGAAGGTGTGGTATGGTCTGAAACTCTGAATAACTAGCCGGCTATGCAAGCATCTCGTGGGAAGCTCGTGTTTGTCGTAGGGCCTTCATGTGTTATTAAGAGAGACAGCATAGTACAAAGTATGCTAATATGCTAATGATCAAGGTAATTATTATACTATATTAAATTCATTCAAACGAAAATATACTCCGGTTACATTTGAACATATAACCTGATTATTTTCTCCTTGTATATTTCAATTGATTGTTAAATTTTACCGATCCAAACGTGTGCTCGGAATTTCTAAGTCAAACGTTTTTTTTTTTTTTCATTTGATCTTGCTTGTTGAGCCGTTTACCTGAAGGCTGTAAGTTATAATGTTTTAGCTTCCTTCACAAGTTGGTCATACAGCAGGATAAAGTAACCCCTCTTCAAGACTCAAATCAGAAAGAGAAGGAAGCAAAACTGCTAGTAATGCTATTCCATAGACACAAGCCTGAGATATTTGTCTATGGGTGCTGGGAGCTGAGCTGTTTTTGCCCTGGCAAACCTGAACAGAATTATACCTTGAGATCAGAATTTAGGAGTGTTACCACTAAGCTAACCGAGCAATTTTGTACCTGTTCAACCCAAGTAGGGGGAGGGGGTCCCATCCCCACTGGCTTTCCGCATATACCGAAAAATCTAAATTTTCGTGAAGTCGAAGATGCATGTTACGTGCATCTTGTTCCACAAGTTCAGACAACATCAGTATGTCTTTTGCATGCCGTTGCAAGGCTGCACTTTAAGCACTTTAGGCACTGTGCATTCGGAGTGACTGCGAAAGAAAGTTGTCATAACAGCGACACCTACCTTGTCATAGCAATTGTAAGTAGACTGCGAGCAGGGAGTTGTTATCCGAATGGAGATGGCTCGCCAATCCTTCCTCTGAAGTGACGTTTGCGCATTCAAGGTCATCTAGTAATCATTCGATTATCTTGCTCTTAAGATTTCTGTAAGCAGTAATTAGCTGGATTAAAAAGTTAACACAAAGAGGTTTGTCGTCTGCTACATCTGGATTAGAACTATGGCGATTTTACCCATTGCCCTAGCATTGCCAGTCGCCTGAAAAATAAGTATATGTTCTCTCTGGTGTCGCTTGGTGTCGCAAATGAGACCCACCGGCTTGATTTTATGTAAAATTGTGAGTCGACATAGATTTATGTCCATTTATTTTAGGAAACTTGAGGAAACTTTTCAGAATGCAGTAAAAGATTTAGGCTTCTGTCCTTTAGTTCATTTGCATATTGTCTCTGTAGATGAAGTAGGGGCATTTGTATTGATCTAGTTCTATCAAACAGCCGTTTTGAGTTTGAAACCCCTGTCATTACTATGATGGCGGTAAACAGACCTACACATCAAAGCATTATTCATTTTGAGCCGTTTGTTAAAGTATTACTAAAGGCGAATGATGTGGCAAGGAGAAATAAATCAAGTTGAAAGCATTGAATGAAGAGCTCAAGTCCTTATAAGCCTTTTCACCAGCTAATAGTTGGTAATCTTTTAACACTTAAATGTGTCTTAAAGTATTAGCATAAATCAGGCATTCTCAACTATATTCAGTAAGGTGCCACTTAATTGAATAAAAATACAAGGAGTGCCACCATCCAACCTGGCGACCATTCGTGTTATGGGAGTAATTACATCGAAACGATGTTTATCACAACTAGACCCGTAGCCAGAGTAACCAATATGGAAGGGAGCATATCGATGTTGGACTTTCGCCGGCCTAGGGAGGGGTCTAAGGGGAGGGTCTTTGAAAATTATTGCCTATTTTAAGGACACTAGATGCAAAATTGTGTGCTTTTTCCCATTTTTCTTCCTATATTTGTATTCCAAAAAAGGCTGGTCTCGTAATAAATTTTTCCTCCTTCAGTGCAAGATCGTTTATTGAAAAATTTCTGGAGGGCACCCCCTCCCCCGTGGCTACGTGCCTGATCACAACGCTCACAATAAACTATATGCGGTAGCGTTTCGCATAGTAACATTTTCGTGTACCGTCGCTGTAGTGAAGCTTGCTACTGTGAGGCGAATATTACAGGGGCTCCCCACCTGTAACCTACAGTAAGCTTTAGCTACCGGAATACTCGAAAGTGCGCCCAACTGACAGGTTGAGAGTGTGAATGTCTGAATAATAATGTACGTCCCGCCGCTCCATTTGTCATGCAGCCAGCCGACCCGACGCGCACCATCTGAAATGATGCCGCGCGCCACCAGTGGACCACGCGCCACTAGTTGAGAAAGCCTGGCATAAATTAAACTTATCGTGCTACCTCCATTCGGGTAACAACTCCCTGCTACGATTGCCCTTTTTTCTGCTCCTTTTAACGGGTACCGCCATCTTGTGGCAGAAATTCCACAAAATTTAGTTGTTGTTAGGAAGGGTGGGATGGGTTGCCGTGTATTTTCTTGTTATAAATGTCTCAGGCAGGTGTTGTAAGTTTTCGGCCGCCAGAGACATTTCCTTGACATTATGCTTAATCACAGTTGAAGTATCCAGCAGAAGCGAAAATGCCTGTACAGAAGGCAGGAACGATTCTAGGAATTCTTAATTTGGGTGGCGGCTTCTAAATGGTATGGGTTCACAACTGACCCCAGCCTCACCAAGGTTAGGGTTAAGGTGAGAAAATTTGACATTCAAAATGAGCTCGATAGCAGAAAAAAATATGCTGCCAAACAAATTTACCTGCGTGGTCCCTTGTCTCCCAGGCTTGTGACTCAG
The DNA here is from genome assembly GCA_029531755.1 of Holothuria leucospilota. Lineage (NCBI taxonomy): Eukaryota > Metazoa > Echinodermata > Holothuroidea > Aspidochirotida > Holothuriidae > Holothuria > Holothuria leucospilota. The sequence goes on from CM055974.1 coordinate 47,203,086, forward strand.
TATGGAGAGGCATCCCAACCGCATAGATTGTAGAAAATTGCACTCTTACAACACAGGTTAGTCATTAGAACTCTGCTTTTACCTAGCCTGCGTAGCGCCTCTGTGGCTGCCACCCCTCCGGTTTCTTCGCAGCGATGAGCTGAAGATGAGCAAAGGCAACAAGCAGTAAGTGAAGGGGAAGAGAAAGTTAGCTGATGTAGCTTTGGACATAATGAAGCTGCCAGTGACGGCCTTGTCTTCCTATATATACCAATAGAAATATTGGCATATTTCTCACACAGTCGTACAACGGTAGCAACGTTACAAGATCGGATGCGAGTTGTCGAGCAACAGTCTCATGGTCGCATTATACACACACAACCAAACACACGACTCATCGCTTGAGGTCTCAAGCACACGTGCGAGTGTTGCACAACCAGATACAGATCAAAAGCGCTTTTGGATTCGTGCGTTGCGTTGACCGATACCTTGCAATGCTGTACAACAGTCGTACTACCCTCAATGCGACCTAATCTCATTGAGGGTAGCATCGGTCGCAATCGGTCGCATCTGAATTTTGAACATGTTAGAAATTCAGAGGAGACCTGGTGCGACCGCCTGTGCCACTGCAACGAGATCGACTCCTCGCACGACACCTTGCGAGGGCTCGTGCAAGAGCGAAAAAATTTGGTCGCAATCGCTGTCGTGCGCCAAGTGTGGAAGGGACTTAAGAGGCGTCTGGTTCCTCAAATCCGGACGTCGCGGGCCGCAAATGGACACCTGAAAACCAAGGGTCTAAGGTTTGGTAAATGAAAACCGAGACAAATGAGGACATTAACACACATCAATATGCTTAAACATATTTTTTGACGTTAACTTTTTCGCAGACTTCACATACTCAAGGCTTTAAGAATTGGCAAACGATGTGGGAGGGACTACATCAGCCCCCACTAATTTTAACCGGTTTGTATTTTGTTTATTACATTCTCATTTAACTGGGTTTTAAAACTATCATAAATGACGTTAAAACTGCCAAAATCCAGAAACTTAAAGTTAAGCCTCTAATTTTTTAGAAATCCTTCGACGGCCCTGTGCATTGTTACTGTCAAGGATGTACATATTATTCTATTTCTCCACTAGCTTCAGCATACGGTCCACAGTCTGCTTCATTACAAGCTCTCACTTTGAAAGTCCATTGGTCACCAAGTGACAAATGACGCATTATATGTTGTGTTCGATGCACGGTGGTTCTCTCTCCATTCACTTCCACCTCGTTCTTTAAAGCAACGACTTCATAATGGTTGATATTTCCATTGCGTTCACCGCATGATGGTTCATTCCAAGCAAATTCTACCCTTCGCCTTCTTTTGGTTTCGTGTATGAGGTTTCTGGGTGCTCCGGTAGGTTCTGAGATGAGAAAATGGACAATGAGCTTAATATTGGTCATTAGGTTATGTATAATGTATTAGAAGCAGTAGACAGGGTAAGTCGTAGGTGAATAATGCTTACTCCATGAAATATTTTCAGGAATGAAACAGTTTCTTAACCCTTTATTGACACCAACTCGAAAAGATCGTTAAATGTTAATCAAGTATGACAAACGTCTACTTGTACTACGTTTAATTGTACTTTTCTGCTAAAAATAAAGTGTTTAATTGCTAAACACCTTAATTTGACAGTGTAAACGGGTTGATTGTGAAATTTGATTCATACAAGGTTGAGTAATTGTGTAACTAAAAGAAAGGCATTGTAACCAAGAACTTAGCAAATTTTGTACACAATACGATAAATAAAAATATAAAAATATTAGCTCCGAGTCAACGCATATACAGTTTTCATTTGCATTGGCGACTGCCATTGAAACATGGACAACTAGAATGTAAAGGTTGTCACAATTTGACCTTTGATAACCTCAAATGCATACATGTTTGTCTTCCCTGTGAGTGAGCTTGAGGCAAACAGGGGTTATATCACTTTCTCATATTGATGAGAAACGTTTTGTTTCCTTTGTGTTCTCAGTCCGTTTGTTCTGACCCTGAAGTTAATAGGGATAGGACCTTCCCATGTAAAAAATTACGTTGGTAAAATCCTTATGCCTCTCTTGAAATCACATTCCGATAAAATGTGATTATGGAGGAGAAAATTGGTTGTAAAGTTTAAAGAAAAATAAAAGACTGCTCTTGAATGTGTGGCTATGACGTCATATATGCTTGTTTCAAGTTCACGTTGTGTTGAAAAAGTGACAACTTTAACTGCTACATGAGAAGTTGATCCCACAGAACACACAGTCGTACAATCCCATAAAATACCCGTCATCCTAAAATCTATCTAGTCATAAAGCAGAGCTCATAAACGAGGTGTTCCCTAGCTGCACCCACTCCCTCACTTGACTGAGTTTTATTGACCTTACAGATCGTTTTATACAAATATTCCATTTTATTTACCAAGTCGTTGCTAACCACAGAATTCTGTGGTGCTAACTCTCTTGACGGCAGGGAGTAAGTTTAATAGCTGTCGAACAGCTGTCGCTCGGCTGTCAAGCTATTGTGATTTATTGCTTACTTTTCTTCTATCATTTTTAACGTTCTGGGGCTTGAATTTGACAAAAATCACATCAAGGAAGGTGTAAATTTTCCATAGAATCTGATTTTTAGAATAATATTATTGACAAATGTGTACTTTTGAAGAAAACCCTGTGTCATAATATAGCCACTACCAGTCAACCTTGAGAAAGTCCATAAAATAAAGTGGTATTGAAGGGCATATCTCCCAATTCGTTGCCAAACTTTCCCTATTCATTGCCAACTCTCATGACTGTCAGTTCTGTGGAATCATCTTGGCATGTAATAGCTTGAGAACCACTCATCGCATTTCAATGCACCTTTCTTCAGAATGCTTAGAATAAATACCCCTCTAGCTAAACCTCTCCTTTTAAATATTCGAAAAGCAACCTCCTCTGCGCCTTTTGTGCTGGCACCCTGTTACTTAACAATTTTTGATTATCTTTGAATGATTTCCGTTTGTTTTTAGATATGTACCAAGTTTTCGTTACGAACCTATATTTTTGAATCTCTGTATATACCTGATTTCTGATATATTATCGAAACGCCCTGAATAGAAATTTTTTCACTGTTAACCTCCCCAATTATTCCTACTTGATGATTTCAAAGGTTGCTTACGTAAATTTAGAGGCCGTGCAATATAACATTTTGACCACAGGTTCGAGGATATGAAGGTAATTACGGGTAACACACGGGATAGGGGGAATAACTTCCTCGAGGGTGAATGAGGGTGGAACGAACTTGTACAACAAAAGTCCCGAATATGGTACATTTTGGTGACTATAACATTTGACCAATCAAAACCTTACGTCTATATGACATCACTTTTTCAACATTCACATTGTCCTCTTAGGAGAAATGCCTCGGGCTCTGAGCACAAGCTGACATTCCTGAATTGACAAAACATGAAATTACCTGCAAAATCACAACATTCAAACTATGGCCATTTCATTAATTTGATTAGAAATATCTTTGTACACTTGGTGATTGTTCATCTCAATTGGTTATGCCAACACATTTGGTTTGCTCAAGACATGCGTTTGTCATGATAGTCAGCGATGGATTCATGGAGTTAACCCGTGAAAGTTTACATTTAACGTACATTTGGTCAGAGAGAAATATTTACTCATTACGCTCTCAATGCATTAGATTGCAACAATTGACTGCTAAACGACATATAGCCAATTTTATTTGATAGCACGGGATTCAGGAGCATCTTCGGGGATTACATCCTCGTTTCCGAAATGAAGACTTCTAAACCTGTTACTTCAAATATTGGATGCAACGTAACGTGAAAGTATTGGAAATGTTTTGGCAGTCTGGGAAGTAGTTTAGCAAACAAGAATGTCTTAGTAAACTATGAACGAGGAAGTGAAACTTCGCTAAGACAGTGCCACATACCCCGCCCCTTTAACGTTCCAGTAATGGTTGAGGTTAGGTTAGGTTAGGTTAGATGAGGTTTAACGTCCCATTTTCCAACCAATTGGAGTAATGGTTGAGGAAGGTAAGATGGATGTAACTTTCAACTTCATTGATTAGTGAGATAAAAAGACATCCCCTGAAATGTTCCAAAAAGGATTGCATTATCACAACAAAAGGGAAAATAGAAGACGGAAATTCGGAGGGACCTTTTTGTAATTCAGACTAGAACCTTACCACGACCTTTTCAACATACTTATACAGGGATCACAGCCCGAATTCCTCACAGTTTCCCTGACTCAGCCGTTTTTGCCACAAAAGGGGTACCCTTTTGTCATGTAACCGATAGTAGCACAATTATTACAACTTATTCAAACCTGTATACAGTACATGTCATCTCAAACTACGATCCGTCGCCCGACGGTTCAATCATCTGGTTTTACCTATAGCTTTTACGTAGCTTAAAACCTAGCTTTTAGGTAGCCCTCACAGTTTTCTGTAAAACTCAGAAATTTCCTCATATTGATTTAGATATTCTCATGTATTTATTTATCGCATGATACGGTAAGCGACTCGAGGCGTTAGGCTTGACCATTTCAACGGGCAAGTAGGGTAGGCGAGATAAAATGGATGTTATCAATGCTAGAGGTCAACCGTTCCAATGGATCCTCTATTTTTGTATTCAGTGGGTATATTTTCATGACCTTTTCTATTTGCAGTTATAAAGGAAGCACACAAAATGAGTATATAATCTCTATATATTGTGCAGAATATGTTTTAACGTACAATGGAGTATAATATAAAGGTTTTCTTTTAATCCCCTTCCTGTGCTCCCGTTGCCATCCTTCCTATCGACTCTGTCGGGATACTGGTTGCGGCACCCCCTTTCTTGAAGTCTTGGCCCGGCATTTTTTGCTGGAAAATGCTGAAAACTGGCATTTTTCCAGATTATCTTGAACGGCCCCAAGGATTCTGGCAGCAAAACACATGTAATAGCTTCTTTATGTTCAAAGTTTCCAGAGGCGATCCCTCCGACCGTGTGTCACTGGAATGCAGACAAATGAAAATCTCGCCTTCAATCTACCTTTTCCAAACGATGGGTTAGCCTCTTTTATCAAACCAAATATGAGTGCCGTTTACTAATTATACGCCTTTATCAGTATGTGAAACGCCTATACAACACAGCCTGCACACTGATGTTGGTCATCTTGCCGAATATTTTTGCTTACTCATTTGTTTTGAGTGAAAGTTTTTAAAAGAAAATGAAAGGTGTGAAGATGCATTTTCAACTTACAAGGTCAGGAAGAACAATTTCGGGTAATCACGGAAACATTGTGAGCGATTTTTTCTTTTCAAGTTTTGATTTAACACTAGTCATTTGATGGTGGCCCCTGTTAGATAATGTGTAATGGTCCTTTTGGGGAAATAGTTTCACTAGAAATCGAAAGTTAAGAAAGGCCGTGATATAACATGATTAAAATGTTTGTAAAAGGAGAGTGTTTTTTCGGTGTACTTCTCGTGCGTCTTTCGTAGACGGAATACTTTTCTCTTTGTCACTTCTTGTAAGAACAGTTTGAGTGAAATGAACGTTACAAAGCAGCATGAAACCCATTACATTATCCTTACTACTTTCTACTGAAACGTTCCCTAGTTTCCTAAAGTAAATGAACACAAATCTATGTTCACAATTTTACATAAAATCAAGCCGATGTGGTCTCATTTGCGACACCAAGCGACACCAGAGAGAAAAAAATACTTGTTTTTCAGGCTACTGGCAATGCTAAGGCAATGGGTAAAATCGCCATAGTTCTACTCCAGATGTAGCAGACGACAAAACTCTCTGTGTTAACTTTTTAACCCAACTTACTGTTTGTATAAATCTTAAGAGCACGATAATCGAATGATTACTAGATGACCTTGAATACGCAAACCTCACTTCACAGGAAGTTTTGGCGAGCCAGCTCCATTTGGATAACAACTCCCTGGTCCTACGAATAAGAACCTGATTCGTTTATTGCAGGCGGCCCGGTCGACAAATACAAGTGAACGACCTTGCAATTGAGGATGGAATCCCCGAGCTTTCCAGAACCTTTTGAGCAATTTATGTCTGGGTATGCTTTCGTCAAACGAAAATATGAAAGTCTGGTTTACATCATGAGCAACTTGCAAATATGTTTAACCCGTAGAGACTTTAACCAGGGAATTGCAACTCCCCGCTTTACCAATTAGGCCCCATGCACACTTCCAAATATTGCTTATTGACGAGACAAAATGTACATAGCGTTCAAAAACACCTCAAATATCATAAAACCTTGACCGTACACAAAACGTCTAAGGTATCTCGTTGTAAAAGTTACAAGGTTAGCCTGTACTTCCGCCCAAAATAATTCAAAACTGGAAAAGTAATAATACGAGGATGGATGTCTCTTTCGATAAGCTTCTTTAAGGTCTTCGGCAGAATGTTTAAATGAATATAAGCTCTTATTTAAGGACTTCAACTTCCTCTAACCCCTTGCTGGTCACTCACAGGATGATGATAATTCTTACCTGCCTCAGCGGTCCGATTAACTTGTGATATAACAATAGGTCCTGCCGAATTCCTTGCAAAGTAGGTAATATTGTACCGCGAGTTTGGACTCAAATTTTTGAGAGTTTTCTGTCGTGCACCCGTGTCTAAATCATACTCTTTGGGTAGAGCGTGCAGGGAAAAGTTACAGTTATCGTTGTCGAGTTGATGTAAAGTGATTTGTTGATGAGTTACGTTACATTCTTCCGTCAGATCCGGTAAATGCCAGGAGATATTGAAACGACTGCGCGTTGTTCCACTCTTCCACCACGTTTTAACCAGTAGATTAACACTCCCTAGTTCTGAAAAACGAAACGTTTATTTTACTTTGTTATTACAAAAACACATTAACACATTCTGTGATTTCTTTTTTTATCATCTTGCACTCTGAAGGGACTATGTAATAGAGAAAATGAGGAAATCCCCGTGCAACTAGCTATTACAATTTTACACCCATACCTGGATATCATGCTTCTTACCTTGTAATAGGATAAGACTTAAGAAAGAGGATGCAAACAATTGTTCAAATATTGTTCCAAAAACATTTATAGAATTTTTCAAGTCTAAGGCTATTTTTGGCCACTAAACCAGGAAATTTTTCATACAGTTGAATGAGTGCGTTCTGAAATTTATGTGTTGTAGAAGGGGGTTGACAAGGCCAACTTATTATTTTTATTTTCCATTTCAAGACGTTTTAGGTAAAATCTGTCCCTCTCTCATCTCACAAATTACGCCGCTAAATTAATAGCATTGTTACAAAAATAACTACGGGTAAATTTCTGAGTAAGAAATTGGTGCTGCGACATTCGTTATGATGCTAGAATGATCAAGTATGGAAACTCATATGGGACTGCAAAATGTTAAAACACACACTTCCATGATTTGAAGTGCAATTTATGCCAATAATGGTCACCTTTGTTGTGGTAGAATGCCCATTTAAAAGAAACATACATTACTCACAAATGTCGACTAACAAAAGACGGAAAACTCTTTTCTGCAAAAAATGTATAATACACATTTCAAGCTAATGCCAACCTGATAAATCATTTTTTTTTTCACCCTAAACAGTTATACACAATACACGCTTCGTTGCCTTCCTCGACACTGAAAATCAGTAAATGTTTTCAAATTGTATAAGCTTCGATTTCTTTACAAAGAAGATAGCCAACAACGTAACGATACATCACGTAGGCTACATCTTGAGTTGAAAAGAATCATGCACTACCCTTACAAAAAATTGTGTGGCAAAAGTTCCAATACAACAAGTGAAACACTGTGTCGAACTGTAAACTATGGTGGGGTGTGGAGAGGCGTGAAGTTTCTGTGGATTTTTGCGTGACAATGTGTGTCCTTAATAACAGTTGAAACACTTTTTCAAAGTACCATGCATTGACCAGCATTTCCACAGGTTGGACATGAGTCAAAGTGTGGAAAACCAAATACACCATTTGACACATGTAACATCTGAAATACTGGGGTAAATTGGGTGAAATATGAAACTGTGTGGAAGAGTGTGGTGCTGAGTAAAGTAAATTCTATAGTTCGATTTCGCTCACTGGCCTTGTTTGTCACACTTTGCCCTGGTTTGCCTGGTGTCAACTTGACACAGCTTTCCCCACTGTGACCCAGATTTCAAGGTGTGACAATCATGAAGGGAAACGTATGGTCCTGTGTTTCAGATTGGTTCCGATACCACATGTGTCACCACGCATAACCACACTTTTTTCCTCTTATTTTTCGTATGCTCTGCTACATGTGATTACGTGTGTTCACATGTTACATGCCACACTTTTTTGTAAGGGTAACTTTTTTGGGAACTTATGTCAAGATACACTAAGTGATACACTTCTATGTCCCTATGGCATCATGTGTTAATTTTATCCTTGGAATTATGTATTCTTTAATTTTGTGGAGTATGGCTCTCATGAAAGTTCAAGAGTTGGTACTTGATCTGCTAGAATTCCTGCCAATTAGAACGCTTTAAAATTTTAACATAATTGACACAAATACCATTTCATAACAGTAAACTTACCTCTGCAGAGTGTTGTCTCGTTTTGAATTTTGGTGGGTGGGCATTCTGGAGGTTCCCCGTCTCTCATTAGAACCATCCGAAACTGGTAGATAGAACCGCTGTTTAGACCGTCGAACCGGTGAGACAAACTGGTACTGTCTAGTAAAATTTCTTCAAATGCATTATCTTTTTGACGATATAGAATCTTATACCCGGTTACTGGTCCCACTCCGGAATCAGTTGCTTCGTCCCATGCAGGCCAGGACACTGTAATGCTGTCTTCTGTAACTTCGGAGAATTCCAGTGGATAAGGCTTGTTGGAACGGTCATAGCAAGCTGGCTCTGAAACGGAGAATGAAAGTTTGTAATCAACAGCTGTACTCTGTCGACAAAAGCATTTTCTTATTTTAACTGACTTTCAGTTTTGACTAAAAAAGATAGTTGTGGATCAAACGGCAAAATAAATAAGAAAGTAAGATGCATCTAGGTATGAAATTGACGTTTCATGTAAAACCTTTGATTTGGATCTTACAAGGTACCTATAAGGCATTTAAAGCACACCAAAATATGAAACTACTCAAACCATATTCAAACAAACGTAATTTTACCATCAATACGTTTAGAATAGCAAACATAATAACATAGTAATGAAAACTGCATATACTTTTGTTAACACAACCTCTGACTTCACGTCTTTTACTACTCTCAACCCCCTTATTTTAAGTGTTGCAGTTGGTGAAAAATCCACCCCTCTGTATCATTTGTATAGGGAGACGATTTTCCACTCCTGCGGAGATGATGACGTATTCTGTGTTTTTCGAATTTCCAAAAATCGTGGTATACTCTTGCAGGTCTTAAGAGAATAAAACTTACGTAACTCATAAATTTGAGTAACTCTAAAAGGTTGTCTTGATGTGCATCTAATTAGTGTCTGAAAGAGCAACCTCGATTCTGTTTGATTCATTCTTTCCCCTATGCTATATTGGTATCACTAGTCTTACGGAAATAACTTTAAACAAGTTCTAATATCTAAAAATACTTTCTGAATTCCAGTTCATACGTCATTTTCATAAAGTATGTCTGTTTCCTTTGGGATAGAAGCCGACAGTGCCCGAAAAGATGCCACTTTGTCAATAACCCTCGACTACACTGCTTGTCGCTCGAGTGAGAAGGAGTGTCCATGCCCCAAAAAATGTCATATTTGGCAATAATCTCGGATTAGTTTTTCGCACGTGTGACAAGGAGTCTGTCTGTTTCCTATTGAATAGCATATGAGAATTCCCCATTTGGTTATAACCTTGTCACAGGTTCAGCAAGACGTTTTGCAAAAGAGCTGTACAGATAGAGGTATAAATTCTATTTTGAAGAACTTGTTTTGGCCTATTCTCCTGGTTATACTTGCTACAACATATATTTAAACCATACTATTCAAAGATATTTCTTCCTTCCCTCTTGCAGAGACCATATTAACAGCTCGAGCCACAATATTGCCCCATGTTCATTTTCCTGAAAGTGGCCCGATGGGATTACTAACTCTCTCGAATGTCTGTTGTGTTTCACCTTCCTTTACTCTGACATCTCCTTGTGCAGGGGTGTTCCCACCCCCACGTCACGTTTTCTTGTCATTTAGATCACCAATGAAACTTTCTGCATAACCATCTTGACCTTTTGATAGACGTGAGAAGATAGCAGGCAAAGAAATATCTTTCTGTCACACCATGGGCTCGTGTTCAGAGCCATGGTACCAATGGGGACAGGGGCCTCCACTTCTCGTCAGGGATGATGGTTCCTTCATGTCAAAATATTGACGCTTGTCGTAGGCTACCGGTACATTCGAGACTTCATATTAAGACATTTTCTAAGAGCATACCTTTTGAAACCCATGCCTAGTATGGATTTTGATGTAAATCGACGCATTTTTAGAAGGGCTGATAAATATTTGATGTTGTGACTCCACAGATTGCATCTGTGCAAGTAAAATAAGAGGTATTTTGTAGTTGGTCCTGACCCGCTGATGCCAGATACCATTGTATAAGCTGCATTGAGTTCAAATGCCGATCCAAATTACCAATACATTCAGGTTTGATAAAATTGCCACCAAATCCATATGCTGCATCAACAACTTTGCGGTGCATTTCTTCAGTATTGTGTCTTTGCTACGTTCAGTGCTTTACTTTTATCTTGGAAGACCCGTGGGTCATCCAATCATGGAATAATTTGAAGCTATATGGGTATCATATTTTAGCATCACTTGCAGTTTTAAGTGCGGTTTGTCTAATTTAAATGTTACGAACTATAGGTATTTTCTTTTTTCATCAAAAAACCAGAGGAACAACAGTATGTAATATTGCAGCCCATTCTGCACTTCACTAGTACTCTGGATTGATTATTCTGTTGCTCTGTCATTTTTGAACGCGATTCTGATAAATAATATCATCTGATATTGAGGTCGTCAATTTCACTGGCCAAATACTATCGGGAGGTGTGACATCGCACAAAAATCTGGTTTCTGTATGAAATTTTCCTATTTTACATGCAATTTCATTGAAGTCGCTATCCCAGATAGATGCTCCGTATTATTATAAATTTCCAGCTGATAAAAAGTTTGAATAAGTGTAGCATTATTTTGGACATGTAAGGTAACAAATCTAAGCGTCGAGTGTAGAAAGTTCATGTCAATTGGATGGGTGTAGATCTTGGACGATCTCTTTAAAGATCGTGAACATGCAACAAAACTAGCTGTTTTATCCAAGAATTCTAAATTCAGATCCCCCAACGAGGTAATTGTTGGAATTATTTAAATATCTTTTACCATTCTCAAGATATACCTTTCTAAAAAGTGACGAATTTTGAATTTGCTTATATAGTAGTTATGTAAAAATTATGATGTGGAGTGTTGCACTGTCTGTATTTCTTTTGTTTGTCCTTGTAAATTATCTGTGAATTACAAGCAAGTTTCTAGTCATGTATTTAATGTTCAAAATTTTTAAAGTATAAGGTAGCAAATAATTGCTTCCAAAATAAAGCCCTTAGGGCATGCGCACATTACAACTGTCCTAAATATGAAGGCTGAATAACAAAAGATCAAAAAACATATTTCATGATTTACTCTTTTCACGTTACACATTTGCAAAAGTGACCAATGTTTATGCATGATGAAAGTGAAAAACCGAAATTGTCTTGCCGAATGGTCAATATTTGATGGATTTTGATAGGAGTTGTGGCTATCTTCAACTTTTTAATTCTTTTAATTCTTTTAACATCGAATAGAGATAGGTATAGGACATTGGTTGTTGAAATTTTTTGTCCAAAACCTTTGTGCGAAATGATTGCATCGACCGACACAACTTAGAATAGATACTGATGTAATTTCAAACGTTCTGATGTTAAAAGAATAATTGGTGATTTACAGCTCACACTTTAACTGGGCTTACAGGAATTAGATACACAATAAAAATATAGATAGACACAAATCTTGAATATCTACACTGATGCAAGCTGAACCAGGGGCATGGGTAAAGTTTCATCCATTTAGACCGGCCCTTGGATATAAATCTTTCCCGTAATGGGCAAACCTATTGGCACTGCAGAAGAACAAAAGTGCCACCCGAGAAAAATTTCAGTTGGGTCCGACCAACATTTCTGCCCCTCTAGCTGTGCTTGCAGAGATGAAGTTGTTGCTGTCACGGTATGCTAATATTTGGAGTATGGGATGAAATTGGGGACGTAATCCCATATCTGCTAAGCAGCTGTTCCCCGATTTGTTGTAAGAAAAGCGCATCAGTAAGATGGACCGTGACGATATAAAAATCAACGCATCATCTGAATAAATAAAATATGTTGGCATACGCACTTTACTGTGTGGCTTATTTCGGACTTATGCAAACTGATTGCCTGTTAGAACTGATGTTAAAAATATGCTCCCTATTTCGAAAACATGGGTTTAGATACCAAATCAGAATTATCTCTCTCCTAACCTCATATCCAGAGGGATCGTTAAAAGTATAGTATTCTAGACTTTCGTCCATTCTAATGTTATATAAGTTGAATGTAAAAGAACGGCTGTTGAAATACTTTGATAAATATGCTCCCTTACCATGCGAAAAGGGCTGATCAGAATGAAGCGTTCTCGAGTATATGATGACAAGATATAAACAAACGGTGGCCTAGCATTCAATATCGGCATTTATGCATGTACGAAAGTTGAAAAACCCTTACTGATACTTTACATTTTGCATACTTTGTACATGTTTTGTGGGTTATTCAAAATAGACTTTAGATGCATGAGTTCTGTTGTTGTTTACTTCAGGAGGACCCCGATTATACATTTTTACTGAGGTAATTGACCTTTAAAGTTTATCTCTTCTTACAAGATCTGTTTGAAATATGAATCCCTCACTTTTCTTGCTCAATTCTCTTATCTTACCCTACAAGTGGTAGTATTATTAAAACAGTTACCTGTTATACAAAGCATTCCGGTATCGAGGCAAGGTCGATCCCCAGTCCACGGACATTGACCAGGCTGCGAAACAGAACTACGTTCACAGTTTCTGCTCCCTATCCAAATTTTACCCCATCCAAATCCCAAGTGAGACCTTAGGTGAGCAGGTGGTGTCTGGAAAATTATCATCCGTTTACTCTCGGCCCACGCAGGAGAATGTCCGGCCCTTAGTACCCCGCCATCCATAAGGACAAGCCGTCCGCCAAACGAGGCACCTTGCATAGGACATTCTTTAAAAAGAAATAATAAAGAGTACCCATTACATCTGGAGTCTCGAGGAAAGGTAAATTACGGCCTTCGAAATTCACCAGATCCAAGTATCTTTTAAACGTTATAAATTAGTATTATGAGATCCCACCCTTTTAATATCAAGCATGGTTCCTTGAAAAGAATCTCCTTCTTAGGGTAACTCTAACATCAAGCAGGAGCTCATTACATTAATCAAGCACTATAAATGCACAGCTCGGAGAGACGTAACATTGCACCTACCATCTTTTCTCCATTTCAGATGCTTGAAGCAAGTAAAGAGATGCCGTCACAATGTGCATGAATAAATAAATAAGAAGTCTGGCTAGCTTTTGCTAGAAATTTGTGTTGTCTTTTAGCTAGAAGTTTTCAGATGCAGCTCATAGCCCGTGCCCTAAACCTTTTTGAGCTTTATTCGCTTAATCAACCTCAGACTCCTCAATAATGTCAAAGAGCCCGCAGTAGCTACGCAACCAACTGCACCTACGATCGTGACAATACATGAGGAAGAATATTGACGTAAAAATGAAAGTGGGGTGATATTTCGTCTTGATCTATAATTGATTGCAATGCAGCTCTCTCACTTTAAGCAGTGAAACAGCAAAAAGAAGTTTCTTTTTTAACATAGCTACAATTAAGGAGAACTGATGATGATGATGATGATGATGATGATGATGATGATGATGATGATGATGATGATGATGATGATGATGATGATGGGTGTCGGGTAAAAGGGTAATGGATAATGATGACGATGATGCTGATAGTTGACGAATGACGACTATGACGATGATAAAGTAGTCGAGACTATTCAATGCTCAACAATCGTTACTAAAATGAGAGGATTATGTACATACGAGTTTCTTAAAAAAAGAGCGTTTCTGTGTGCAACAATGGATGTATTTCCATAATACTACCACCGCGCTGGGTCATGAAAGCATAAACTATAAACTGCGTCCCCCTGCCGTACGTGCCACCACTACAGTATCATATGTACTTGACTATCTGACCAGTTCCTTGCCAACGGTATAGGGAGATCAGATTTGCTACTCAATAGATTGTTCCTTGTTGTATATTGCAGTCACATGTTGTAAGTCTGAACGCACGGAAAAGACCGTAAAAGCAAAATGGATATATATTTAACACAAAAGAACGGAAAAAATGTTCAAGGACTACGTTTTGTGGGGATGAGTTCATAACGCATTTTATTTTTAAATTAACGAGCAAAACATTATTCACGTTTAATATGCAAAAAAAAAAAAAGAAAGAAAACACTAAAACTTCTTAGTGTGAAAGCAAACCCAATGTTGTTCTCTATGTGGGGCTTAGAGCATTTAGTCTTTTGCTTTTTTTAACCTTTGGAGCTGCTTTCATATTCCTGAACATTTCAGAGCTATGGTTTCTTGCCCTCTGTCACATAAGTACCTTCCCATAGGGCTCAGTGCCCTATGCTGAGCTATGGTGCCCTCACTTTTCTGCCTTACAAAAAAAAAACATGTTGCGTCGGTCCTATACGCCATCTCAATATCTCCCCCTTCCCTCGGTCTCTTCAATAGTTTATTTAGTAATTAGCCAATAGCGGTTGCCACATTCACTTTCTGTTTCGATTCACCAATGTTTACAGTGAAAACAAATTAAATTCCTTTTGGTTTCAATTCGATTTTTAGTACTGAGATAGGAGAAATTATGTTAACAAATGTTTGTAGTCGCAAACAAAAACTCGATAAGATTAGACCAAAGCCAAACAAAGAAAATATATTTAACCTTGAAAATATTGCCCACTGTGGGTTAACCCTTCACAAAAATCTAGCCATATATCCCTATAAGGGATGCAAATTTTCAATAGAAGACTAGAAAGGGGTGAACAATAGGGGTGCAGAAAGCTGACCGAAGAGAGATGGATCTTCGGTACTGAAGAAGTCCCTCCATGGTGCAAGTTCAGGCCAAACGGGGATTAGGTGATGTTCGAGAATATGAGAAAACATGGTTGTTATATTAAAAAGTGTCTTTGATAGGCTTGCTTTTGTTAATGGTTCGTGGCTTAGGGATCTTGCTACTACGTCTTCTTTGGCCAAGGCCAACCAAGGCCAACTTAATTAGAGAAGGCTGCGTGGGTCTACTTATTTAAAGCAGGTAGCTGGAAGCCCTGTTAAAAGCAAGCTCTCAAACATAAGCCTACAAACATAAATCTGAAGTTGCTCGGGAGTATGCCCTACGCATATCATAAACGTTTCGTCTCCTTGGAACAAAATAGATCAAACATGCTGGTAACATGTTGTTAATAAAAGTATCATGGCTTAGATTTTGGCTTAAAAGGGTTCACAGAGTTAATATTGAATATTTATTACAATTATTGTGTAGCAATGCTTCTAATTAGCGTCATTAGCCATTTCTCACTTCCTATAGTAACCGAAAACGTGAAAAATTGTAGTCTTTATGCTTCCAAGCAGTCTCTCTGGAAAAATAAACGATTTATTTACAACTGAAGCCTTCATTACAACAGGTCTTTGTAAGAAGAGTTGAGAGCCTGTCAATCACGTTGGTTTAAGCTTCACTCATTGTATTTGAACAGGGTTGCATATGGTTAATAACTGATGGCAGAAAGTATCTGATCACAAATTTGTAGTAAATGATTTTAACCATTAACTGTCCAATCATTGCCGTTTTAATTGTGTGCCAGTTGTTCAGAATCTTTTAGTTTGACCATCACGATGTAAGTGAAACTAAACAGGTGTGCCAAAAAATGAAATTCATGACCCAACTCAATTAACCCCTTAAAAGGAGGAGGTAACAATATAATTGTAGAAAGCTGAACATACACTGATTGTCTTTTTTTAACTCTGAAGAAACCCCTCAACCGTACAGCTTTATGCATGGGGAAACTCTGCTAAATGTGCGTGCAGCAAAACGCGGATTAAATTATTCTTTCATTTGGGATTCTCTTAACTTGTGACTGGAATATTGCTTGTAAAGATTTAGACTAAAGTCTTCACCACAAAAATAGTAGGTAATCTTACAAGATCACTTCAACACATTACCATCTCAACATGCTGTTTACCAAGTTGACAATATGTCTCTTAATTAAGGAGTAAGCTGCGGGCGCTTTATTTTGAAGTTTTATGTTAATAGTTTTCTCAAAGTGTTTGTAACGGAAGGTTTTGAAGCCAACAACCTGACTGAAATAATCTGCAAACCGTGCATTCTTTAGGCCTTAAAACATTTAAATCTACCATACGTAACAGTTAAGGGTAGATCAACCACGAATTGACCACAATCATTTCTTGCAATATGAACATGATGTGGTCTTGTCATATTTTCAACATGATCAGCATTTAGCTGTAAATGCTCAATAAATCGTTGGAAAAGCTCTTTTAATGGAGATATGGAAAACAGACTTAATACCAATACGTACTGTCTGAATTAATTAATGTCATTATTTCTGCAACTGTACGGTAATTAGTTTGGAATATCATGCCAAAAATGACCACCCAATGAATATCTCAGCTACAGGTGATCAATGTTTTTCCAGTATTGTGTATGATCCTAAAACATGTACAATAGCAATGAGATGGGCATTTTCAAGCCATTCATCTTACCAAAATGTGGAATCCATATGTCCTTGAAAATATATTTAGAATGGTTAGGGATGTGTCTCCCTTACCATTCTCGTCTTACCTGGTCTTACGGGGAATTTTTGTAGTAATAAAGCCCTTTATATCTCACACCTAAAGCCGGAATATGTCTACCCAACTCGCCTCACCAATGTTTGTGTGGTTAGAGTCACTTCCTTCGTTGACTTTGGAGTAACTGGAGCTTTGACTTGACTTTGATAACCTATTCGTAGGAACTTCATAACTTTCACTTTCTAAATTAAAATAGGTGGTTAGGCCTGCTTGTGCTATTTAACAAAAAACGTTTTGAAAAGTATGCAAATTAGAATTAATCTTAGAAAAAGTCCCCTTAGCAGATAGCAAGGGTTAAGGTAAAGCCTCAATAGCCTTCATGTGAAGGTGTACTTTACAATTAGTTTTTACAATCTAAAAGTTTAATATCATGGTTGGATGCTTATCCTTTGCCAGAAGCTAAAACCTTTAATGGAACAGAATTACTTTGTGATAGGCAGATATTCAGTTTCGAGAAGAAAGTAGGAAGATTTCGTTTCAAGTTTTTATCCGAAAGGTGCATGCACAGGCATGCATAGCACGACACATTTAGCCTTTCCAAAGGAACACTGGAGCAACTTTGATAGTTACTATGGAGATGAAGCTAAGAGTAAATTAAAATCCCCACTTATTAAATCATAGAATGGGCCAAAGAAAGCATAACTGATGATCAAAATTTAGCATAACACCCTAGTCATTCATTTTACTCAGAAAGCAAACGTTAAACATCAAGAAAAAGTGTGGAACTTAAACGCGTTGACATGTTTTGGTCTAGTAAAATAGAAACCAGAATTCGAGATATTCCCACAAGCGAATCTACCAGATTGCAAAACTACTGAAAAAAGCCATATACAAATGTATGGGTAACATTGAAAACTTGGTACATTTATTGTAGGAACTTGGGATCAATAAATCAAAGCTCTATCGCCACTGGAGACACTGTTATAAAAAAAGTAATAAAGTGCCAAATGGTTGCTTTAATGGTTTATTTGAACGATTTGCTGTTAAGAAGGTATGTTGTTAGAGAAACTACGAAAAGTCGAGAAAACTTTTTAGGAATGCTTGTTATAGATAAGTTTTATTTCACAGGCAATTGAATATTCTTGCAACATTTTATAGGTTGGTACACACTTTCATAAATCATTGCTGTGATTACCATAACCAATGGCGTCAATCAAAAAATATATTTAAAATTGTTGTCATCAATCAGAAAAAAAGGAAACTCAATGTCGTAAACTCACCCAGACGTTTCGATAATATTGATGATCTTGAGACAGTGATGGATGCAAATATGAGGACTACAACTGGCCACAACTGACGTATTGCCATTTTCAGTTGAAGATGTCGTTTCTAAAACTAGAAAATTCTGGTTCACTTTCTGTATTTCTACTAACTGAGCTTTGGAACAAGCTTACCTCTTTGAAACTAGGTTGGCAATGAAGTGAGCCAGACGTTGGCTGCAAGTTACTCATTGATGGGTTTTGTGTTGAAAGTAAAGTATGTTGATTGTCCAAGGTCAAGTCAAGATGGTATTTATAGATGTTAAAGTGGTACCCTCATAGTGTAAACAATTACCTACAAATAGGAAATATTGATATAATCTGCGTGTTCATAAATTGTACACAAAGTATTTAAACTCTCAATTACTCTGTTTGTTAAGAGGGAGTCTGGTAATACTACAAGCATATTTCTTCTGGCTAATTACCACTACCCCATCACCACACCCTTCCCTTGTCTTACACCAGCATACCCATTACAGTCCTGACTTGCTGTTTTTCAAACGCAGATGAAAACAATTCAGATGGAATTATTCAAGCAAGCTTTTCTAAAATCATTGTATTTTACGATTATCACTCATTACGTAATATTTGGTGTTTTCATCGCTAAATATACCGTTCAAAAACCATGTTAAACTATGATTGCTATGATAAAAGCAATATAATATGCATACACCTGCAAGCGCTCCATTGCTTTTGTGACATCTTCACTTCGGAAGTGGGTGTGTGTGTGTGTTTGTTTTTTACCCTCGTCCTTTTTCAACTTTGTTCCCCTTTAAAGTTGTGTTTATTTGCTTTTCTAAGCTAAATTTCTAATGAACTCTCCTTCAATGATACTATATGCTAACTCGATGCCTCATTTGTTGCGACACGTGTGATATTGCTATTAGTTCTTTTCGTTGGGTGTGTCGATGAAGAATGCTTCAGATTATGTTCCACAAGCCGCACATGCTATGTTATTAGCTTACTTTACCAATAAGATCAATAAGGATGATTGTTCTTTGGTATTTTCGTACGGTAATTACGCGTGTTCAGTTTTACAGGGCGAAAGCATGTAAACATTTAAAGACTTGCTGATTCTTTTCAAACTTGTGAAACATGACGAAGGGAGTAGGCTATAGCATACTTAAAGGTCGTGTGACATGCCACCAAAAAGAGCTGTTTCGCTTGTCACTTAAAGAATTAAGTCCTCCAATCAAAGATCCGTTGGAATTATTTCAATATCTTTTACCGTTCTCAAAATATATGCGTCTTCAAAGTTTGATGGTTTCTGAAGAAACTAATTGCCTGTGCAAAAATAATGATGTGGAGTGTTACACAGTGTTATGATGTCTTTTGTTTACCCTATATAAATTATCTCTTAATTACAGATCATACAGATTACAGTTTGGTGAGTGATATCAATAGTTTTCAAGGAAAAAATTTGAAGTTTTACAAAAAACTCCTCAGGGAATAACAATGCTACCAGTGTCCTTGAAATTAAGGTTGAAAAAACAAAGGCTAACGTGTGCCATATATTGTATGTCCCTCTTTCGATGTCACATATTTGCATATTTAGGTCATGTTTATTCATGATACAAGTGTGAAATAGAAATTTTCCTGTAAAATGGTCAATATTTAATGGATTTTAATGAAAATTGCTGCTATTTTCTGGATTTTTAATGCTTTTTACATCAGATATCCAACTGTTATTTTCATGTCACACGACCTTTAAAAAACACCTAACGTGGTTCACTGGGCAAGCTTGTAGCGTAATGTCCCTGTCCCACTTTCACGGTTCGACGTCCCGGAAGGCCACAGTTCTCATTCGTGACTATCCGTAGTGAAACCGTAGACAGGATCGTGGCGTTCCGGGATCCACCGTCGCGCTTTCGTAGCCTCGTTTTTGCCGTAGCTCAATTTTCGACATGTTCAATTTTTTTTTTCTTTCCGTCACCAATCGTAGGTAAACGTAAAGCATCGTAGCACAACCGTAGGCACCGCGGCACAACCGTAGAATGTCCGTAGCACATCCGGCAATAACCGTGGGGTCTGATTTTACCACGGAAGGCTACGGAGAGGCTACGGATAAGCTACGGTTGTGTCACGGTGCCTACGCTTACGATACGGATATACTACGGTCATGCTACGAAAGGGCTACGGTTTTCATTTACCATGTGTCCCATGGGGACACGGTTTCATCATCCAGGTCCTTAACCCAAATGCATCATCCCCCACCATTGAAAAGGGAATGTTCTTGTCATCTCCTGGTAAGGTATCCGGCTCTGGTAAGCCGGCATATCCTCCTTCCAAAGCATCAGCAAGTGAATATTCTCTGAAGACACCACCCTCAGATGCGCTTCCATTTGCGCCAACACTGATGTATAAAAATCTGTAATGGGCGTCCACTAAAGCCACGAGTACAATTGAATGGAAATTTTTATAGTTGAAATACATGGAACCATCATTTAGGGGGGCATTTTATAGCCACGTGCTTCCCATCAATAGCCCCACACGTGTTGTGAAAGTTCCATCTATCAGAGAAGCTTTGAGTAACTAGCTTCCATTCTTCAGGGGTACTCGGACATGTCATGACTTCCTCAAGGTTGTTCTGAATAATGGCCTCGTATGTCTCCGGTATTACTTTGCTGATTGTGTTGTGGGCTACACGAAAGTTATATGAAAGGCTCGTATATGAATCTCCACTTGCCATATATCTGGGGGTTATGGCAAGACGATGTCCAGGCTCCAGGGCTTTCCTCATGAAGGTATCCTTCTTACTTAGTCTGGGTCCCACACGGTCCGATAGTTCGTGAAAGAGTTCAGGAGATATCCTGGTGTAATATAAAACCCCTCAAAGAGATGCCAACCAGTAGCCTACGATTTTATCATATTAAGTACGAAAAAAAAACAGTAAAATACGACAGTACGATATTGCTGGTAAGAAATACGATTTTAAGTCATCTCCTGTCTCCTTCTCATTTTATAAATTCTCTACGAAAACAGTGTGCTGAATTGACACTGGAAAAGTCTGTTTTGCATTTGTTTGTATATCATATCCAAAGATACACCACACCACAAGAGTAAAGGGTGTATATTTTCATATTTCTAGTTCTATTATACTGTATTATTATAGGGTGGAGTGCAGGGCATGGTGGTACGGTAAGTGATGTGTGGCGTTCTGTAGACATTGATTTGAAAAGTCTGACTTTTCACTGAAAAATTTGATTTTTCAAGAGAGTAAGTCTGATTTTTTTATCATAAGGTTGGCATCTCTGCCCTCACATCTTCGGCTATCAGTTCTGCCAACAGCTTCTCATACTGCCCATAGAACACTCTGCGTTGCAGCCAGTTTCTTACCCAGATAGACCTCTTTCTTGGGCGTTTTGCTTTGCTTATACTTTCTAGTTGGAGGTAAGCTGCAGCCAAAAGCATGGCTTCTTCGTCCAGGAACTTCACGTGGAGTTGTTTCCTGCTCAACATCATGATGTAGAATGATACAGTATCAGAGACCCAAGTGCACAAAATAAAGACGATCGACCGCAGCCGAACTGTTAAGAACCGTAGTATATCCGTCGACGCCGTACCATATCCGTGGTTAATCCGTAGCGCTTCCGGCGGCACCGTAGCACAACCTTGGAAAACCCGTCACATAACCGCAATTGTCCCTGGCAAAACCTTGACACTTCCTTAGCACAACCTTACTACATCCTTAGCCTTTCCGTGAACACAGTAGCGACACCCTAGTTCCATCGTGGGAGATGTTCAACCGTGTCCAAAACACGCCGGTTTCACCACGGTTCATAACCGTAGCAAACCGCGACCCAAACCGTGAAAGTGGGACAGGGGCATGAGGCCCACAGCAGATGTGTTAAGGTGGAAGGGTGAAGTTCTGACTGGGCACGCTGTTTAACGCTGCATTATACTTTTACAAGAAATGTAATGTATCGTTGAACCTAAGAACCAAGATAAGTTTTACCAGTCTTTGGAGGCGTCGATAATTTAATGGAGATAAATCCACAGTTCCACAGTACCACAGTTTTACAGTTCTTGATGGTTTTCTTCTTTCCTTGAAGCACCATATTGCAATGGACCATACCAGGTCCAGGTGGAGTGCTAATGTGTCATGAGGAATCCGCCCACTTCTCCCCGACAAAAAATGCGGAGCAGTAAACAATTGCAACCCGTAAAAAGTGCACTGTTTGCAAAGTCCCACGTACTGCGCAGGCGACGATTCATGCATGCCCCGATTGTGTTTAATAAGCCCATCTTGCACTCTCCCTGTAATGACTTAAAAATTGAACTTCCGCGATACTACATAAACGTATTTCCGTAGACTCTTTATATAGAGTATAGATAGCGTATAGATTCTGCCGTCAATACAATAAAATTTGACCTTCTTGCTAAGAAGATGATGAAATTGAATGCTATCGCACAAAATGTGATCAGGTAGATTTTAGATTACCTCACTGACCGCCCGTTTGTTAGGTTAAATACTGTTATGAAATCAAGAGTTTTATTATCTAACACGGGGGCCCCCAGGGGTGCCCCCAAGGAAGGGTGTTATCCCACATTTAATTCACTGTGTACACGTCTGACATTTGGTCTACTTCTACAGAATGCTCTATTGTGAAATTTGCTGACGATACTGCCCTCGTCAGCGTTGTGGTCAGTGATGATAATTCCATGTATCTAGATCAAATTTGTAGTCTATTGTGATCAGAAGTACCTGAAACTGAATGTTAAGAAAACTAACGAGATGATAATTGATTATAGAACAAGATACCGTGCACCTTTTGACCCCGTCGTTATTAAGGACATTCCTATCAAGAGTTTCAGATTACAAGTACCTGAGGTAGTAACTGATGATAAATTGCACTGAAACGATCTTGTTTAATTTGTTGAAAAACGTTTAAGACCTCTATTTTTTACGTTAATTGAATGCTTCTAGTGTATTTCCATATATTCTTGCCACTTTTTATACTACTATTATCTGTTCTCTCTGGACGCACTGCATGGTGTGCTGGGTAGGCAGCACAGACAAAACACAACGGAAAGTCATCGATGACATTATTAGGCGTGCAGGAAAGATTAGTAACGAACAACTGTCCACAGTTGATGAGGTCTACGAGTCTCGAGTCTGGCACAAGTTGTGGAATGACATGGATCATCCTCACTTTGAGCAACTTAATGACCGGGCTATCCATTCGTTCAGTCACTAACCGGTATCGTTCATCTTTCCTCTGTACTACAATCACATTACATACTTGGATTTTACTCCGTAGTTTTACTCTTGGACATGTGTTTATTCTGTACATCACTTATATACTCTTATCTGTTTATGTTTGTAACTATTATGTTGTGGAGTTTATCGTTTTATTTGTTTGAAATAGTTTACGACAGGCATTTAATTTCCTTGAGGATTTAATAAAGTCTACCTATCCATCTATCCATCTATCCATTCATCCATCCATCCATCCATCCACCCATCCACCCATCCACCCATCCACCCATCCACCCATCCACCCATCCAGCCATCCATCCATCCATCCATCCATCCATCCATCCATCCATCTCTCTCTGTCTGTGTGTCTATTTATCGATACAGTACTCACTCAGTCTGTTGAATAATACTGTAATACTTCCAGGTCGAGATCAATCGGTCCCAACCCAACATTTTTCGTCAACTTGTTGATCAGAATCGGTAGCTCGCTAAATCTGGAAAGGTACATGTTTGAGCCTTTTTAACCAAATTTCCTAGAAGCTCCCACAGCCCTACCGTAGACATATCTCGGTGTCAAAAGGGTCAAATGTGAATTTTGCAATTTTTGTGGAAGGAAACATTTAACTCAGTGAGTGTTCAGTGTCCAGGTAAGACCAACCATCCAAAGCTGGATTTCATCCTTTAACTTCACGTTCGAGTAATTTTTTGGGCAAAAATCCTGATGACGTTGTATATGTTATTCTCTCTTAAGACTTCACAGTGATCTAATCTGAAAACTCATTTACCGGTGATATGTGTTGTGTGGAAGAATGACTCGCTGCGTTCAGATCAGATCGATTGAAAGTATGTTCAGAGCATTGTGCATTGGCCATTTTCAGCTGGAAACTCGGTAGTCTGTACCAAATTTTATAGTGCAGTCATGCCGAAGTCAGGTGGATTCTCTACAGTATTTTGAATCCTGAAACCTTGCTTTTAAATGGTGTTATCTGACAAAAGGAACACAAAATGGAGGTCTGGGCTTATTAACAGCATAGGCAAAGAAATTAAAGCTCCACTGTACATAACTAGTTCTACCTAGAGAATTTTGAAACCAGTAATTGTAAGTCTAGACCAAAGTAAAATAACAGTACACTGTGTGTATGAAAAGAGTCTGAGTGAAAAGGGTTGGCTCTCTGAATTGAAAATAAGTCTATATCATTCTCTTCATTTCCACATCTATAAAATGTAATATTTTTGAACTCGTATCTTTTTTGCTTCAAGTGAATAGCTCGGTAACGGATTTTGTGGCCTTTGTGAAGTTACTGCATGTATCTAGAAAGATTAAAAATGGACTCACTACTTCGTGAATTCATAGGTTGTAACGTAGAGATAATGCAAGACAATTGCCATTGATTCCATTGAAATTGCATCTGGTCAATCAATGTCAGGACAGAATGGTCCTATGAAATGTGATGCATTGCACTTTGCCAGAAAAGTACTCCTGTATAATTTTGTATCTCAAAATGTTTAACGTATTCCTGTGCTTCTTTATGTCACGTGAACTTGTGGAAAATTGAAATATGGCTTGCAATACCTTAAAAGGAAAGGAGATCCTGCAAATCAGGTATAATAGGACCACAGTGTATTTTAATGTCTGGTTTTCCTGGACCCCACCAGAGGCCATAAGGCTGCCTCTAGAGCACACGCCCTCTCCCGAAACGGCTGCTGGCGCTCTTGGAACGTTAGGGTTATTGTATTTCCCACTTTGGATACAGATTGCCGCCCCACAATAGAGAATGTTTACAATCTATTGGTTATTGATTAAAATTTTTTGAATCATAAATCACAGCCCTAGTCATGAAAGCCTTACTTCTGAAATATCATGTTAACGGTCTAAAATCTAGTCACCTGAAATAATTCTTCTCTTCTACGTTAACACAAGAAGGGTTTGGTAACTCAATTTTGGATGTACTCTGATTACGAAATTCATTGTAGTTTTACATCTGGAGTTTTCATGTTAGCGGAATTGTGCAGCTTAGTGTAGCCTACTGTGACCTCAAGTAACCTTTTACCTTCACCTAAACCATGATAGTCTAATTGTTAATATGAAACATGTAGATGCTAGTATTCGATCCCTCAAGGTACCTTTCAATGAGAACTAGATACAGGCGGTTAGTGCGTTCGGTTGGTCGATTAAAAAGTAGTTATAAAATTACAAATGTACACGGGAAAAAGATGCAATACTTTCAATTAGAGACCCCATAATGGATCTACTCTTGCGCCCTCGCAAACGCAAACCTTGCTCTTCAGTTCCAAATCTGAGCAGGGCCGAGGTCCCGTTTTCATCAAAGGAATTATTCTTAAATGAACAAAACATGTGGAATTGACTTCCCTAACATTTTTAACTCTGACTTATTCTTGCCGTCTCTATGCCAGACATGCCTTAGGCTTTGGGCACACAGTGAAACCCTACCGGTAACATGCAACTCAGTTGTGGCTGAGATGAAGGGAAGTGTTGACACAGGGCACTTTCAGAGAAATACATTTAACTAACAGTATCTTACTCATATACACGGAAACAATGTGTCTAAGGAATCTTCATTTCACCCTGCTCCATCCTTTTTACAAAATTGAACGATGCAAGAAAGTTTGAACTAGATTTGGAGTAGGCAGGGCACACCGTAGTTATCCCTGTGTAATTCACTTTGTTGTTTTTTTTTTCAACAACTTGGGTTTGAAAGAATGACCACGTGATTTTTACATATTGCCTTAGGAGATGTATGTGGTAATATGATACTCCCACAGTAAAGCAATTGGCAAATGAAGTTGAAAAAATAGCCTTTTAGTGCAGTGAATGTAGATGAAAATAACTTCTCGTCTCCCAGACATAACACCATCAGCTTGCCCATGACTTGCCTTCGTAGAAAGGGAAGCCACCGCGATTCCGTTTTTTTTCGGAAACCTTAGAAGGGAGGCAGTTAAGGAGGGTCGAATAAACTCGGTTGAGACAGCGTTGAGGATACATTAGCCCAGGGGAAACCCCTAGAAAATTTGAAGTACTTACTAAATGGATGATATTGTGATAAAGTATTTTGTAAAATGCGCTTTCTTCAAATCCAGGGCCATTGCTTGGCGAAATCCGGGGGGGGGGGAGTTCATGACACTACCTAAGAGGAGCACCGAGGACGTTTTCACAGATGATTGACACCCAGGAAGACCCTTCCTTTTTCACCTGTGCATGAGTGCTATCCTGAGGATGGTGCTGAAGGAAGGATTAAGTGGAAAATTGTGTTATCGTTGCAAACCCTTAAACTGTGTTCCATCTTTACAAGTTGTCATTATTTAGTGATATTCTTCCTATTTTTTTTCTTGGCGTAAGACAAGAGGTGCTATCTAAGATAAGAGCATGACACTATACACTCTTTGAAAATTTTTTGTCTTTGTGAGGTGGCTTGGTGCTATGTTTAGTAAAGCTGCGCAAAGCGTTGAATTAATAATATGTTAAGGGATCCTCCACATTTAGTGATTTTTTTCTATTTTGGTAGGGTCTAATTAGGATGCTGCCCTAGGGGAGGGATGAAACCTATAATCTTTGAATAGTTTTCCTAGATCTAAAATGGTGCTATCTTTGGTAAAATTTGGGGAAAGGAACCCTTATATGCGATTTGCCAGATTTTGAAGCCTTCAAATCATAATTTGGATAGTGAAATTTACAGCATTTTAGTATTTTTCTCAGGCAAACTTAATTACAGATTTGGAAATCTCAGGTGAATTTGCCTCCTGCCTACTGCCTCCCCCCCCCCCCCGGCAGGCGACGTCCCTGAAATCATGCCGAAAAAGTTGCTCTTCAACATGTTTTGAGTAATCTTAAATTAAAACAGGATTTGGGTACTGGGGAAAAGAACCTTTGTGGGAAATGAATGAATGACCAAAAGTGTGCTCGGGCTTTTACAAAATTAAGAGTTCGCCAAGCAATCATACTCTTTGTTAAAACTGATTTGGTAGTCACGAGGTATGGGCTGATCAGGTTGTTGCTTTCAGATACATTGCGACGGTTCAGTACGCACCCACATGAACGTGGGGTGATTTGGTCCCTGGATATCTGTTTGGGAATGCAAGAATCACGAAGGTTCAATGGCTCACCGCAGGCCTTTTGAGGGGACTGTGCGGAAACGTCTTTGCCTAGTTTAGGAGTACACTAATATGCTAATGGCATCAACTATGTTCTAGTTTTATGTGTCTAAGAAATTCAGCAACTATCCTACATTTTTTATCCTTATTATGTTTCGTATCAACCCATGCAAATCCACGGGCCAGTTCTATATAGGCTGCACACGCAGCCTAGCCGTCTTTCACTTAAGTTTCCTAATTAAGGTTTGTATTTTGTGAAACCAGGGATGGATGAACAAACTGCCTCCTCCTCGTGACGAAAGAAGTGGACAGAAGATGGGCCTAGTGAAGTAATGATGCTCTGAAACCGTCAGTGTCGGTGATGCATTCCTCGACTGGACCATGAAAAGACTGGTATTTACTCAAGATCAATGCCAATCTAGTACTCGCACTCCTTCTGAGTCAAATGTTTCTAACTTTGATCTCACTTGTTGAGATGCTTACCCGCAAAACTTTGCATAGCCTATTAGAGTGTCTTAGCTTCCCATTCCAAGTTTAAGGGTGCAGTGTGTAAAGTAGCAATTTGTACATTGATATTTAGGCAATATTCGGATACTTCTGAAACGTTGTAGAATCTTTGGACCTCTCGACTTGACGGTGATCCGTATGCTGCACTGTTATAAACCTCAACAGTGATCTTGAACTAACTACAATAACAATTTAAAATCAACTGTGTTTATGACTGGTCGCATGCCAAACATTTTATGAAGGGGCAATCACGAAATAAGCCGGTAGGAATCATATCTTTGATATGTACAATTAAAACTAAGGGATGGTACAAAACTTCAGGGTGTGGGTCAAAATGCTTTCAGGAAGGGATAAACCCCCAAAACCCCCCTTTCCCTGGCTAAGGGTGGTATCGATGCTCAGTATAATGTTTGGACTTCCTCTGGTGTAGTATTAAAACTTGGATAAATGAGGACATTTAAAAAGACGTCAGTGTGCATAAATAGACCGTTTGCGCTAATTTATTTTTATTCCCATACAAATGTAACGCACTGGAACTACACGAAGTAATTCATATTCATTTAAACTTCAAGGACTAATGAAGTAAATTCAACCTCCCCTTTCTTCGGCATACGGTCCACATCCTGCTTTGCTACATGCGCGCACTTTGAAAAACTGCAAACCATCAGGTAACGGATTAAATACTAATCGTCCGTACTTCCACTTTCCGGTAATTTCCAACCCGTCACTTTCCCTTGAGGCCGCATATTCATATCTTACGATTTCACCATTGCGTTTTCCGCATAGCGGTTCATCCCAGGTGTACGTAACTTTATTTCCTTGGACATCGTATGTGAGGTTACTTGGTGACTCCGTGGGTTCTGTAAAACAAATTTGGACAGAACAACCTCAGTTTGTAAATGGACAGAAGTATTGTACATTTAAGCAATTAATATCTACTAAAATATTTTCCACGTGGGAAATTTTAAACAAACTTACATTTCATTTACGATTACGTAAGTTAATTTCAACAACATAAATCTAGACTCAAAGAATTGTGGAACATTTGATTGGCTCAACCTTCACTAAAAGATTAAAGTCATACGTCAACCTTGAACGACACGAATGCTTTTCCTTACATTGAGAACTGCAGCTAACGCAATGCCTAAGTAAGAACCATATAATTGGCAGATTAATGAGGAGCCAAAGTTTTGCTGTCGCCAAAACATGAAGAAGTTAGACAAATAGAACTGTACAAAATCCAGCAAAATCGCTTTGGGAAAATATCGACAATTTTCCGAAATAGTGTTTCGTACTTAGCCTAGTCTACTAGAAATGTATTTCTTTCGAACGGTGACCTGTATGATCAGGTCACCCTATAATGGTTAAACAGTGATCACACTTTGGTACAAAACGCAGTGGCTTTCGAAAAAAATCAAAGAAAACCAAAAACTGTAATTTAAGTTTAAAGATGACATCCCAAATAATTGCGCAATCTACCATTTTAAATTGAGTAAAAAAGCTTCAACATTTATCTCTCAGCTCAGGAATGTCCTGTAAAAATGGGAGTTGAACCGTTTCGATGCATTTTCAAGCTTTCTAACAAAAAGGTTTGAAATTTTAGACTTTAGGTATATTTTAAATGAATGATTTAAGCAAAAAATTAATTTTAAAATGTGAAAATGTAAAAGGAGAACGCTTGATGAGAAATGCTTAGTTTCTTTTGTCTGTTCAGACTGTTGTGCTGACCTTGAAGTTAATAGGGACAAGACCTCCCCATTTAAATGTAAAGTTTTTAAAAATCTCATGCCTCTCATGCAATCACATTCAGATAACATGTGATTGTGGAGGAGAAAATTGGTTTTAAAGTTTAAAGAAAAACAAAAGACTGCTCACAAATGCTTCAACGTCATATGTGCTTTCTTCAAGTTGACTTTGTGTTGAAAATGTGACCACTTTAAGTGTTAATATCTTGAGAACCACACATCGGATTTCATTGCAAATTTTCCAGAACGCTTGTTTTCCTGATTGTTTTAAAATGTTTTCTATAACCCAATATTTAGGTGCCGATGCGTGTCTCTATCAGGTCACGGGTAGGTCCCATATGTTGGTTTTTCAGTGACATATGAAAATCGTATAAGAAATTAGAATTTCATCCAAAATAGATCTTTCAGAGTCGGCTCAAAGAATATAAAACACAAGAATAATATCATCATCGTCCAAATGCGTTCTCCAACTTTTCATTCTTCACGCTGGTCCTTTCAATGATTTAATGTTCATGTATACATAATTTACAGGAGAGCCTTAAATCGTTCTAGGTTGGCACAGAACAGGTTCATATTAGAAGCTGCGCGAAAATAAAGTTTTTTTGAAAAGACAAGAGACAAAATGGGTGATAAGACACGTTATGGTAGCACACCACTAATTCAAGGGGAATCCCCGCGAAGAATATTACCCTAAAAATGTAAGACCCTAGAATAAACTTTGAGGGGACAGTTTAGACCATGTTGCTGGAGTGATGTGTTCAATAGGTGATGTGTATGTAGCAGGAAATGAATTGAAGTACCTTCCTGTAAAAATAAAGAAAACTGAAACTGTTTTAGGCACTTTTTGCAATATATCCTTCCGCGATGCATACTGGCAAGTAAAAAAAAGGAAACAGCACCCTACTATACAAGCTCTCCTAGCTCAAAATCTAAACCATAGTGGTGCACAAATTTCAAAACATTGTAAAAGACCTACTCGTGAGCTTTCATATGAGGGTGTAGCTTGTGCCCGTTGAAAACTTCAACAAGGGTCTAGGGACCACGAACAGGACCAACATTAGTGTGGAAGTCAATGGAGAAATATTTAGTGGTGTGCTTTCTTATGTGCATATCTTTTTACCTCCAATGTAGCAAGAGTCGGTTTTATTTTATGATACAATAAGCACTAGCTAGATTATGTAGCCATGATCAATGGAACAAATGTATTCAGCTCTGAAAGGGAGGTATACTTGGTTCCAACTCAGGTAAGCCAAGATTTTAAGAGCTGTGAGTAGCTTCAAGAAGGATAACATCACAGTTGGCCAGGTCATGTGGAAAAATGTTGGTTTGAGCAATCGTAGGAGTTCACGAAAGTCCTAATTGACTATTTAAAACTCGGATTCATAATTTGCCGTTAAGTAGCAAGGGTGATATTTATTTAATGAGGCTTTATACGGTTCATAATCGTGCCCTCTAGATCCAGTAACAAGAACTGCTTTCTTCTTCTGGCTACACCGTATGGAGATATGTCACGATATACGTCTACTTCTGCACTTTCAAATATTTGTTTTAAAACTCACGAGACTACATGAAGATAAACATACCTTAATATCAACTTAAGCACTGCACATCGTGACTGTTATGCTTAAGCTGGACCTTAGAGAATAAATCAAAACACTTACCAAAGAATACAATCAAGTGTGACAAGTAATACTGCGACTACTCAATTTAGTAGTTTGGGTATACTTCCCTAAAGACGGAAGTGTGGAGGACGGTGGTGTCATCAGGTGATAAGCTGTGTGTGCAACATTACTGATTTCAATTTTAATGGGTAAATAGGGACTTTAGCT
The DNA here is from genome assembly GCA_029531755.1 of Holothuria leucospilota. Taxonomy (NCBI): domain Eukaryota; kingdom Metazoa; phylum Echinodermata; class Holothuroidea; order Aspidochirotida; family Holothuriidae; genus Holothuria; species Holothuria leucospilota. The sequence goes on from CM055974.1 coordinate 47,234,702, forward strand.
AACTACTTTTCTGGTGGTCACGTCATTAGATAGAATTATTTACCTGTCTCGGCGGTACGAGTGTCCTTTGACAAAGTATAAGACTTCTCTGGGGTCCTCGCGAAGTAGGTGATCTTGTACCGAGAGTTTGGACTCAAATTCCTGAAAATTTGCTCTCGTTCTCCCGTTTGTAGCACATACTCTCTGGGTGCCATGTCCAGGGAAAAACTACAGTTATCATTGTCGAGTTGATGAAGAGTGATTTGTTGATGCGTTACATCTGATAAATCGATTAGTTGCCAGGTGACAATTAATCTACTGTTCCCAGGTGTTACGGCACTCGTTGTAACGGTAAGGTTTACATGTTGCAGTTCTGAAAAGGAAAGGTGTAAATTCAACTTTTTCTTTTATAGTAACACTGCGTGTTCTATGTTACTGTTCTGGTGATATCCATACCTAGGAATTGCTGGGACCTTGCAGTTAGGTGGAAGAGAGAAGTGTCCTATAGACTTTTTATTAAATGATTCTTTAAAATTGAATAAAGTCTATTGATTTACAACAGACGAAGTCCTAAAAGTTCTATCAGTAACATGTATCTCTCGAAATTGTAAGATTAAAGATTGGGAGAGATCGTGGAGTTTTAGCGACTTCTTTTACAGAGTACTAGCCATAATTTAGTTTTGGAAGAAAAACCAATATAGCCTATTAATTTTGGTGAAATTTTCTTCCAGTCCTTGGGTGTCGTTTTGTGCTTTTGTCATTTGAGGTTATCACATAATTTAGCCCTGGAGTTCCACTTGCACAAAAGTACGTAGTCTCTCTTATAACTGTTGGTGGCAAACCATTAAATAATCATCCATCTTAAGGTTCATAAGTTGACCTAATTTTTGTACTGAAACTGCTCCAGTTTTATAATTATTCCCTTAAAATGATTGTAGTGCACCCTCTTATCCAGACCCCATTTAACTAGGTTCTGGGTGACAAATGAGAGTTAGGCGTATGGGTCATATTGCTAATATGGTTAAGTAAATGTTAAGCCAAAAATGACATTATTACATGCAATATGATTTTTAACAGCTTCATTGCTAAGATTAAAACATAAGAAGAGTGTACTCTCAATAATTTTCATCAGCAGGAGGAAAATGTGTTTTCATATTTTGAAATTTGCTGTGAGGACCTTCCGGAAATTGTCCGTCTCTTACAAGAAGTCCCGCAAATGACAGATAGTACCAGCTATCAGTAGTAGAACTTTTGAAATATTCTCTTTACCTGACAGGCAGTATCTTATATGCGACTGTCGGTCATACCCTAGTATTAGATGGCTCATCCCATGCGAACTAGGGTGTTGTAATATAGTTACCAATAAATATAGTCACCAATTATATGAAGTAGACTTTGACATGGTGAATTATCCTCCCTAAGCGTAATCAACTTTTACTTTTGTGGTTTAACTTTTGAGTGTACACTGTAGGTGAGGCAGTGATCTCCAAAACACAAGTTATTGGCACAAATACTTCCTACAGCGATGTATTTCAAAGATACCTGCATTGGGAATGGCCTTAGGCCATAGAATTCGGTATCATGGTACGATATAACCCACCCAGGCAATGGGATTGTAGGATATTTCAATAGAGCATGGAAATGTATAATAAATCTTTTAATTAGCGTCAGTGTTCTCTCTGCAACAGAAAAAAATATTATCCCATAAATTTATGTCTGCCATATTAGATTAAGATAGAGGTTGCCCTTTCATCTTCAAACAGAAAAGATGTTTTGATGACCAATTATCTCTGGTTCCAATAATTTCTTTCAAGTTTACTTTTAGGTCCTCCAGACCTGAACTTCCAGATAAATCTGCACTACCTATCCTTCACTGAGTTAAAATTACGCAAGTTCATATTTTGTTGAGTTTACTACTGTGTGAAATCTGTCTGCTGTACGATGGGATACATTATATTATACTCATACAACGAACACAAGTCATTATTGTCCCATCAGAATGAAGCTATTTTGAATATGTATTTTACCAAAGTGCGTTCACTGAATTAGCAAACAGAGATACTTGTGCTTTAAAAATATGTTTGTTGTTATGTAGTAGCCGTTTTAGCTAAATTGCCTTCTAATTAGTACCCTTCTCCCTGTTTTGCTACAAGTGAGCATAAAATTGATGCACTATGTCCCATCCGGGATTTATTTTTGGTAGCTGCAGCTGACAGGCAACATTTATGCGTTCTAGGGGTCGAGATCAAGCCGCAAATTGTCTTACACAACTTGAACTTATCATACTTTGTGGTAGGTAGTATCATAGAAGTAATTACCTGGTTCACAAGGTAATCCTGTATCAAGACAAGGTCGATTTCCGGTCGAGTAACATTGACCGGGTGACGAATCAGAACCCTGACAATTTCTGCTACCTGTCCAAATTTTACCCCATCCAAATACATTGCGAGCTCTGAGGTGAGTAGGTGGTTTCTGGAAAATAATTACCCTTCCTGTTTGGGCCAATGAAGTAAGACGGGAATATCCCAGTCCACCTCTATCCATTAGGGCGAGTCGTCCGCCAAAAGTGGCACCCCGCAAAGGACATTCTAAAAAAAGGAAAAGTAGGGAGGAGTTTCATACAGATCTCTGGAATTCATCTGATGAAAGTATCTTAGTTTAAGCTTCAAAACATTTTCAAAATATATTTGAGCAAGAGCACATACAATAAAATTGCAAATAAAGTTCCTCAGAGTTACCTGTAAAGGAACATTAAACAGGAAACTGCAGTGATGAATTACCTTCCATCAATCAAGTGAATTGCAAACAAAAATTTGGAAACATTTTACCTTTAACCTGCCATCATCTTATAAACATTTTTTAATTCCTGTAAATGTGATGTCGAGGTTCCTGTGATGATATTTAGTTGTTAATTGTGTTGTGCTTTGATATGCACATAACTGTAGTCGGTTATTTCTGTAATGTTTCTTCACGTATTTTGTCTCCTCCGTTGGTTGTGTTGTTCGGTTTTGTTGTCAGTTCTGCTCGAGGGAGCTGAAAACTTGTTGTCAGAAAATCATCTTTGGAGCATGTTGGTACCTGCTGGTTCCTGGATGCACTATATTTACTGAAATCCTGTTTTGGTGCGTAAGAAGTCCCCTTGGGTGTATTTTCTGATATAGTATTTCTTTGCGTGTGTCTACAAATGTATTGTACTCATGACGTTTACATGTGGTAATAGACTTACGCGAAGCAAGCAGGGAAATGTCTTTTCATCATATTTCAGCCAAATATTATGATTGTTAAAAAGTATTGATAGGAACTAAAGATACTCCGTAACCCAGCCAGGCAACTGGAGGGGGTGGCATTTCTTGTATTGATAAATGTCAGAAAAAATATTACGATTACTTATCAATTGTTTGGATGAACGAAAAATATCCTGCCTCAAACAAAATATCGGGGAATAGTAATCCCGTGATCGTCGCCTAGATATATAGTGGGCGCCTGTCAACAAATACTTGGTAATCATCAAACATGTCCTTTGGTAAGAAAGTGCTGAAAGTGCTGTAATGATTACTACATCGTCTTTTATACACATAACTAACAGCAACTATTAGAGTCATCAACAAAGTAATAAAAGTATTCAGGCGTCCCGCTCATTCAAGCTTTTGGAGTAAATTATTCCCGACACTATTAGAAAAGAGTGGTTTCGTTGACCCAAATACTATGGGATGGAAGGGAGTCCGTCTTCAGTGCAACCAAGAGTGGTTCTTATAGAATACTGACCTTGATACGTGTAGTTTACCCTTCTGAAAAGTCGCATTATTTTACTATGCTCACTTGCGGTCTAACGTTTTCATGATCCAGCCTTTTACCATTTTAAAGAAACGTTTGTGAATTGCTTTAAATATTTCGTAAGTATATTGGCTTCTCATTTTCATACCTCTTTTCGTTCTTTACTCTTGCTGTAATTATTTAACAGTCAAATATAACCTCTTCCCAATTCGCCCAATGAAGATTAACCATTTTTGATTGTACTGTAGGCCTATCAACATTCTTGTTTTCTAAACTCTGTTGAAACACGTAATATATATAAAATGTAAATACACCGAATGTTTCGTCAACAGAGGCACAGATAAAGATTGACAGTCGACGTTTCCGAATGTTTGCTTTTCAGCTTAACTTTAAATTGCAAATTTGAAAGTCCTTGGTCTTTGGAAAGTTACACAGAAAAAAAAAGGAATTAAAAATAAAATTTAAAGAGAAAAAATTCCTACCTTATACGTACAAAAAATGTCTCGCTAAGTTCTCGTTTAGTTTCTTGGTTTTTCTTGCCATGTCTTTTGTGCCAAGAGCAATCTTCTCTATAGAAGGGGGTGGTTTTGGGAAAGCTAATATATCGTTTGCCTGAAACTCCGTAGGAGTCAAATGGAACTATACATTTATTTACTTCTTGAGCAGCACTTTAAAATAGTTGGAAAACTAGAAAACGTTCGAGGTTTACTTCTCCTTGTACAGTTTCTACATACGCTGCAGAATAGTTAAGTTAGGCTAATGGCACTAGAAATTAAAGCAGGGAGGTGTTCCTAACAACTCCCTGATTAAAGTAAAAGAGAATAACGTCTGGTAATCTGGACTGAAGCAATTGATTTAGCTCTCTGTACGGCAACAAAGCAACGGCACGTAAACACAAACATCACGTTGCTGCTTTTGCCGTCATTAGCGAAAAAAATTAAGGATTTCAGATTAGGAGTATCAAACAAAACACTTCAAGCACCATGAGTTAACCGTGTTGTGACAATTACCCCTCATCGTTCGAAATACGGATAAAATGGCTGAAGTTGAATGGACACTGTAAGTAAGGAGACACGAGTGGTTGAACACACGGTGTTGCACTGTGTTAGCGTTCTCCCTCACTCTAAATTCTGTGCCCACGACACAGTTTGCAATCGAGGTGCCTAGAAGGTATCTCATCTAATACTGGTGTTTTGTCCGTGACCAAAAATGATACTTTTCCCTGAAAAGGGAGGTCTAGTATGCGGGATGTTGTTTTTTCTCCGTGAAATGGAATTATTTTGCATTGTCCCTCCTTGTAATTTATAGATAAATGAAACCTTGTACTTCACGTGACATCAGAATTATAGATATGTGTGTTTACATCGGTTTGAATGTCTGATTGAGTGTCACTTTGTCTCCATGTATTTGTGCTCCCTAACCGCAAGTCTGATTTATTAGTTCAAATTTCTTTGTGTTAGGTACCTGGCCACCACTTTGCAAACGTCCAAAGTCACAGTGCAGGGTTCATAGGCAAATAAGCTAAGTTACTTGTTTATCATTGTGTTGAAAAGTCATTGCATCACATGATAGGAAGTAAATAATTAAAAACATGAAAATAGGACTTTCTGGTTTGTAGTAGTCCAGGTCATAAGCCATACATGGGTCAAAGTCAAATTGGTCAAATTTTTTGTAGAAATGTGTTGTAAACTACTCCTAAAAGATAAGGCTTATTTAGTCCAAAATTAGAAGGTAAGCACCTGACCATTAAACAAGTAAATGCGTAATTAATGTAATCGTAGTTAGGGTCATAGGTAAACGGTCAATACATTAATATCGGTTAGCTGTACGTTCTGTTAGAACAAAACTGTGTTGCAAACTTCCCTTAGGCCCTACGTCTGATCATAAACAACCCTATAGAATACGTAGGCGTCCCAAGGAAAAATGTGCCATGACTATGAAAACATTTTCTTTTTTATTTATAACATCAATTGGCAAGATCTTTGAATAAAATATATTGGTTCTTATGAGATAACTAACTTTCCGTCCATTACAAAATTGTTGATTTCAATCTGAATCAGACATGTAGGCGCTATGTACACTAGCAATAGTTCGGTTCAGCTGAGCTAAGCATCTCTTCCCACTTTGGTGTGTTGATCTTGCATTTTAATGGATATACCAGCAATGTTTCAGCGCTCTCTTTGCAATGTTGCTTAATGTTGGATAAATCAAAACCATTGGGAGGCCTGAATGTGTCACTGAGGTCTACGTATGGTTTATGCCGAATGACATTGTAACTACCTATAGCCTATAATAAAGATCGTTTTTGAACTTGATAGAAAAACTGGTGTGCCGAAAACTTTGTGCCGAAAACCTTGGTCATTTTGGAAATCATAAGACGTGATTATCTACCGAAGTTCCACCTTTCCAAACACTGATGAATGTTCGGAAACCGTACATGTATTGTTGAGGTTGCGTGCCGAATTAAACGCCGTTTGCAATGTCATTATGTGTCCTTTGAGGTGAAACTTTCCTATATTTCTTAGATTTACGTAATGCATTGCAGAGGTAGTTGAGAAAAAGTTAAGAAGTCACATTACATATACATCAAAAATATTCCGACAACTGCTTTACCCAAAAAGCTTTCTAGCAAACGTTCAAATAATTTTAGTCTACAGAAATTTTCCTAAGGTGGATGCGGAAATAAAACAAAAACATATTTTTCAAAGTCGGCCTTTTTCTCGCAACCACTTTATACAGTGATTATGAAATGTGCAAATGCACAAGCCTTTTACCATCATTACAGATAAACAAAAATGCTGAGATGGTAAAGTATCTTTTCTACGCATCGTAACTAATATGTGTCAGGTCCGCAAAACTATTTCTAGAGACTTAATAGCACGTCACACTACAGACACTTTCGTTTTCAATCCCTCAATGTTTAAAATCAAAACATATCGCAATAACGTAGGTTTTCAAAATATCGATATCATCAGATTGTGTCAACAAATTAGTTGCAAATATTAACTTACAACCATCAAGGCATTCTTGAAGAAACAAAACACATAAAACGTTTTTAACCTTTGGAACATTGTCCACTGCTAGATAAACGTTCATATGAATCCGGCTTAGTATTAATTTGAATTCAATAAATATTTTGGACAATGGCCAAACGATGATAACATGGATGTGGAAGAAAATGGTTTGTCTTAGTTTTGACCTGAAACTTTTAATCCTTTAATGTAAAATATCTGTCGTTTGATCCAGCGTAGCTGGGCTAACAACCTTTTATGCTTTTTTAGTTCAGGAGCTAGCCAAAGGTTTAATTGTTGAACCGATGCCAAAATTTTAATTTTAGTGTGAATAAAAGACAGTTTGTGCAGTAAACCTATGTGAAGCAATGAAGGAAAATATGTGCATCAGTAAAAAAGATTGCCACACTGAACAATAATAAAGCTTCCTTCATGATCCATTTGCACAACTAAACTCTAATCGGAATTTTTCACATTACGAGTTCAAGTGAGTTCTTAAAATAAGTTTTAACTCCCTACCAATCCGAGATTCACAGTGACAATCCTTCAGGGTTATTAACCATAAGTCAAACAAAAATGCCTTTAAATCATAACAATATAATACTAGCGCATAGATTCAGATACAGGAGATGCAGTATGTACCAACAAATTGTCTTTCACTCTCAAATTTCGTGCAATATACAGCATTTTGAATGCCATGTAATCTTCTTTACGAGACATTCTAGCTTGGTAAAAGAGGAATTGCACGGAAAATCGTGTAACAATAGGAATGTGGATGAAAAAGTTTAAATCTACACTTTAATTTTAAGTATCTGGGTTAATGTATGCTTAACGTTTCGCACACAAACCGGGGATATGGGCTATCTGTTTTTAAATGATATGTGCATGTGCCAATAAGGTCCAAATTAAGTAATAAGTGGAATTTTGTTATAAGCCTAAAACAGGGTTTGAAAGAACAACTCATATAACGAAGGGTCTCGGGGTCCACTAGCACGCAATTTCCCCCTGGTTGAAAAGACAATGAGAATGAATAAGCATATCACGAAAATATTCTTGTTTCAAGTTTTATACGATCGATACTTAGGAAAGCTGTTTGGTTAATGGAAGGGCCAGAACTCTGATTGGTGTTTTAATTTAAGGGATGACCTCAAATGACCCTTGACTTCCACCGAACACTTTAGGTTTCTACAACTACAACATATGACAATATTTTGTTGACTTTTAATCTTAGGAAGCTGATCCTTAATATGACAAATCTATGTACCAAGTATGAAAAGTACCTACCACTGCTGTCTTGAGATATCATGTTTACATGCAATATTAAAATGTTTACGTTTTCACACCTTTGGTGACCTAGGATAAACTCTGATCTATACCACAAACAACATGGGTATTTTTCCAAGCAGGCAGGCAGGCAGGCAGGTAGGTAGGTATATGTCTATCGATCGATCTATCTATCAAAGTTCCACTTCAAGTATGAACATTAATCATTGCTATGTTGAAATATCGTTTCCAGAAGCTATGCGTCCCGAGAAGACATACACATAAACACGAGCCCTTCTGATTGCCAGATTCCATAACCTTTGACAAGGAATCAAATAGTAAAGACCAGAACTGAACATACTATAGCCCGCCACTGGTCACTGACATTAAAGCATACCTACAAAAGTGCAAACCTGAGAATGAAGGAATGGAAGTTTTTCATGACATTTTTAAGAGGCCCCGTAGCACACCGCATTCGAATTCCAAGGTACCCTCCCCTTAAATATTGGTGTCTTTAGCGGTGTAATATCTTCCCCCAACGTCACAGAGAGTACGTTCGGTGGGCAATTTTTCTCAGGGTTCCTGTTACCTTTTTATGAAATTTACATCCTTGTTTGTCCTTGCAATGTGATGCTGCTGTAATTTTCATTACCCTTCTTACGTTTTAGATCTTACAGTATCTCAATTCGGTTGCAACAAAATAACGCAAAGAGATGTTCTATACGGCGATGTTACCATTAAGAAAGAATATACAGCAGTTTTTGATATTTAAAGCTCTGAAATGTCTTGACCTAGGTCTACAGCTTCGGGCAACACAAGCAACTAACCGCCAACACGAAATTAACGAAAGACGTAACAAAAGAGTAAAGATCCCTATGACCTGAAAAACTCTGAAATGATTACATCCCTTTAACAATGAAATGCTAGGAGAGTATTCTGATCAGCGTCCCAAAAACACGGGGGTGGAGTGCGATTCCGCCCCCGAAAGGTCCAAAAGAGCACCCGAAATTGAATTGAGGAGTGCAAAATTTCAGTGGCGTATTGCGCAGAATCGCCCCAGTACCAAAACTAAGAGACAGAATTGCCCAAATAATTTTAAAAATAAGTTATTTCTCCCAAATTATTGGCCCATTTTTTCTGTTCCAGATTATTTTTTCTTCTTTCGTATCGAATTCGTCTTCCCTGGAAATCACACGCGTCATACGACCAATCGTATGCAGGGCTCAGAAATAACCGACGGCACCCACGGCAATAGCTATGTGCCCTTGCTAACGGCCACCCTGCCGCTTTAAAATTAACCTTCACCGGCGTCCAAACCTGCCGCAGTGCTCTCGCGTACGTAGCTATTGGTGCTCTTCTTAGATGGAGAATATAATTTGGCTGATTTTTTTGTATATTCATCAAGTTTTTGTAAAAACAGTGTCCAGAAAATTCAAAGAGATTGGAAATACCTTACGTGTTCTTTACATAATTTTTAACGATCGTAGGACCATTAAACATTTTGTTCCATGTGCATCGTAAGATATATTTACTCAGAAATAATACAAGTGTGTCTCTCATGATTGGCAGTATAGTATTGAGTACTGGCTCATGTGCAGTATACATACACATAGCTCAAACAAGAAACCTTGCCGCTAACTGAAACCCTCAGAATCTCAATCAAAACCATATTACTTCAAAATGGATTGAAAAATTACGAAACCTTAAAATTCTACTAGGGAGTTTTGGTAATCTTTAAATTATACAAACATTAATTTTTACTTCCAAAAGGCAGAGATTTAGACCCGAAATTTATAGTTGGGTTGCAAATTTACGTTCAGCTTTGTTCATAAAAGTCTGCACTGTTTACTGTATTTCAAATACTCAATTACAGGATTGATCGTCGTAAGATCGTAAGATCGCAATAATGTAACCGGTCAAAAATATGGTCTAAACATGGACCTGGTATGTGAAAAAGAGTCTCAGAACAGATAAAAATCTGTAATATTTTCGCCAGCTTCAGTGCGAAGGTCTTTCTTAGCCGGACAAATTTCTCCAGAGGGGCTTGTCACTTTTGCCATTGCCTAATGTGTAGTACGTATGGTACTAAAAACCTAACCTGCACATATGTCTGTGCAGTTCATCTACTGTGCTCGAGGTCTACTCCTGGTGCTAAACGGCCATACTTAAAACCTTTCAACAGTGATTCTTGCATTTTTTTGGCCATATTAGTTTTTTGGGCATTTTGTTATGGACACAAAGTCAAATGAATGATATGATTTCATTGCTGCTCGTCTAAATTTCTTGTTTTATTTTTTGGTTTATTGGCCATATATAATAGTGTTACGACAGAGTATCAAAAGATTTAGACTTAGGCCATGAGCACACGCTTTGGCAAATTTTAATGAAACTTGGATTTAATACTTTTTGATATAGGGTTATCAGTGATGATTAGGAAATTAGAGTGAAAGATCATCTTGGGGTCATTTTTGAGGTCATTTTATAACTTGGAAAATGTTTTTCCCCCAAAGGATTTATGCACTGACAGTCTTGGGTGTTTATCATTGTGATATAACTTTGGTAACTGCTTCATTAAGGGTATTGGGAAATTAAATGTCAATGGTCATCTAGTGGTCATTTTGGTACAAGTTACCATTGCTTCTAAACATGTCCTTGCCCCAACTCGCATCTTGCGGTAATACGTTTCCTAAAAACCTGGCACTTTTGAAATTTTCTCTGGGCTCTTGAAAAGGAAACTGAGACACCTTTGACTGTTGGGTTTGGATTCCTCATGAGACTACAGTATATGACCTCAGTGTGACCAACTTGTATTTCTTATGGGTGAATTCAGAGGTACATAGGGTTTTTATACCACGAACATTCGAGAAGTGCACGAAAGCATGGCAGCACACGAAAAATTACAAACCTGGAAAGGAATATTAAACAAACTGGTGGGAAAACCTATGAATAACGAGGTGGCATTTCATTTCGATTTTGCAAATAGGTGCAAGGCAGCAACTGAAAGTTGGCTATCCCCGTTGGCCATGTGAACATCAGATTCTTCAACAATTTCACAACACAGCTGCCAAAATGGATCAGTTTGTAGTCAAAATGCCCACCACTACAGTGGACACGTCTGACTCTGTGCATAGTCACGTGCTAAAATTTCAAGTATTTCATGAAAAAAAAACCTGTTTACAGACATTAATATATACACATAGTGTGTGCATAGTTTATAGAAAACCCATCGCTGTCTTTAGTAATGCACTTAGGGCCATTTATCAATGAATAGGAAATAGCACCCGAAAATCCCAAAGTAGCACTCGAAATGGAATTGAGGGGGATATATTTTTTATAAGAATAGCACCCGAAAATGAAAAAAATGTTTCGGAACCTGATTTCAAATACTTAGTCGTAGGTCTTAAAGACCATAATTCATATACAAGCAAAACTTGACTGATATGAAAGAAGAATCAAACCGTGAAATTTTCAGGTAAAAAAATAATATCTTCCGTCACTGCAAATTCGAAGTGATCATCTTCTACAAAAATATTAATGAGAGAATATCAGCCAGAATTTGACAGCAATAATTGGATTGTAATGTCAGTATGATATCGTCCAAATTCCAATATGGCCTCTGACGGTCAACTTTGAAACTTTCCTGGATGGGCAATATTGAGGCCTCTTTCTGTTCGTATCAGAAAGATACTTATGACAGTAAAAGTGATAAAACACTACACGTTTCTCCTAGCAAGTATCTCTGCATTTATTAAAAATGGCATTACATATGGGATGAAAATATAACCTTTAGGAGGGATACCTAGTCATTCCTTTAGTCATATAAGAGTATTGGTCATGCTTTTGAATACATTGGTGTAATTGCAGAATTAATTTTACTTGACATTATCAAAGAGTTGGTCTTAAGTCAGTTTGAACATCTCCCGACTGAAGTGACCTAATGAAACGATGTTAACAGATTTAATGACACATATACACCATTATTCAAACGGCTACTGGTGGCAATGTTTCATTTGCTGTTGCATATGTTTATCATACAGGGGCCAACCTTTTTAATGGACTCCCGGTAATGCAAATGGTCAAAATGGTCAGGACATTCCCGCTTTTTGACCTCAGACGCTATTGGAAGGGAAGTACAGCAGTTCATTTAGTTCTGAATACCAAAATCTTCTCCCTGTGACCAGGAACCCTCCAGTACAGCATGATGTTATTATATGTAGACTAGCTATCATGCATACATTTACAAGGCAAAAATAAACAGAAAAGTTTGAAATTCTTTGTTTCTTAACTCAATTTTTAAAGAGTATTTTTCCACAAAGTGGGGCAAATAAAATATCTCTCTTAACATTCCCGTTATCTTACCTTCAGTACGGTGATAGGATTTGTTTTAATGTAGTCTCCTATGTTGGAACAGTTGGAAAAAGTAGGCCTAATGGTCTCACAGAAAACCGTAATATGCATTAACATAACGAAACCCACCATTTGCATTGACATTTCTGTTTAAAGGTTATGGCTTACATCACTGTCTGTATATACTAGTAGTTGCTAAAGCTTTGATATCCTATACGTGGGAATTCAGTTACTTTCACTTTCAAAAGCACCATAGGTAAAAACATCTTTCAAAACAGAATTTGAGACATTCATGCTCAGGCATGGAGGGGAGAGGCTGCATTTTATTTTAGGTTAGTTAGTTTTTGAGTGAAATCATTACCCATTCGCTTTCTGCTTCGAGTCCTTAGTTTTAAAGAGACCCTGGTAAAAAGGGTAATTCCGGAGGACATTAGAACATAAGTTTACCACCTGGGAATGAAGTCTACAGGGAGAGAAAGGTGCTCGCCGTAAATTTGTCACTGATAAGTAAAGAAACATGACTTAAATTTTGCCTTAAAAATACGTTTCCAGGACTCTGAAAGCGATATTTGTTAGCTTGGACAAATCGAGGTGTTACTTTTAAACTTACCAACTTACGTTTAAACTTACAAGATGCTCTTCAGACGTACACAGGTTAGGCATGTAAAATTGCCGTCGAAAGGCGCTGGCAAAGAGTATATGTCCGATAAAAACAGCTAGCTGTAGCACATCGTGTAGCTATTGCGTTATAGCTCTATGACTTGCTTTATTACCATAGAATTACTATATCTATGTTATAATGGTCAAATATTACACCTCCCATTATATGGTGAGAGCCAGGGCTACGTGTTCATGGTCTAGTGCAGAGCATGGGTACCGTACTAGAGAAACACTGTGGATCGTAATAAATTGCTATACCCTTATGACTACCATTTATTGACCAACATTTAATTCCCCGAGGAAAACTTTGAGTTATAAATTTGCAATCAGCAGTTCAGTAATCGTTGAAAAAGGCCTTGGGGCTTATGCTAGATCTTTTCAGTTGTAAAATGTAGAAAGTAATACATAATGTGTTTGACTTTAGTTGTTAACTTCACTTTCTACTAAATGCTATGGTAATAACTAACAATATTAAATTATCTAAGAAAAGTATTCGGCTAAAATGAAAAGAAAAACTCGAAGTAAACGACCTAATAATGCAGTCGTTTAATAATTATAGCTAACCAGTTGCGGCACAAAGGGGGCATGGGAGCATTTGCGCCCCAGTCAAAACCTTCGCCCCAGATGCCTTCCCCCACTCAACTCCTGAAGTAAAATGGCCTGACAGGAGGAATAGCCTAATACATTAAAATTATGTGGAATCTTTGCATTGAATAATGTATTATGAACCAATCTGTACCTATCCTGAGATTTTGCGCTACGAGCAAAAGTTCCCCCCCCCCAACATTTTCCTTTGCCCTCCATTTTCCCCACTTTACCCTGGTGCCGCTCCTGTAGCTAACTTTGCCATTTCGTTTGCAATGGATGTCCATTTTGTGTAGTAATAGGTGTGTAAGATGTAATGAAGCAAAGCCTAAAAAATAGTAAGGTATGTTATGAAAAACTGCAACAAGACTGAAAAATGACAGATACACTTTTCTATTCTCTCGACAAAATAGCTTCAAAAGTATGAAGGTTCGAGTATGACATCTGGAGATAGATTTTTTCAATAAGCTTGAATGATTTCTACTCTCTAAATCCAAAAGAATGAAATGAGGGACGAATCTAAAATTAAGAGTTATAAATATTTACTCTAAAAGAGTGACTTTTCGCTCTAAAGATTTAAAGAGTGTGTCTGGTATCATCTCAGGTAACGGTTTTCTCTGCGTATGAAACTTAAAACTATGTATCAAGTATACTACACTCTAATCGATATAAAATCGGATTTGAGAAAACAGTTCGGTCTTCTGAAAAAGCTGAGAAATTGACAAACTCATTTTAAATTTCCATTCATCAAACACGTTTGCCAGCAACACAAAACTTGTGGTTCGTCCTCACAAGACGAACGCTGTTCGCTACGTACGTACCATAGAGATAAAGTTAGAAGACAATTGAAAACCTTGTCCAAAAGGCTCTACAATGTCATGTAACACTAGAAAAGCACAAAAAACTGGGAGGGGGCTTAACTTGACACAAAATTTACACATCCGTTACAGTGATTGTGTCCAACACAAACTGAAATTTTTATCAAAATTTCTGAATTTGAATGCACTAAAAAATGTGGACGCACGTAGGAGAAAGGATAGAATAGAAAGGAAGAGAATGTGTGTATCTTGAAAGTAAAAATGAAATACGTGCAAATTGACAAAAGATCCAGAGAAGTCGAAAGCTAAGGACACATGGTTGGACAGAATACATAAAGGGTAATATAGTTACATGTTTATACAATAAGAAAACGTCTAAATTATATTATATCAAAATATGGAACTTCCACGTATTCGCAAATCTGGAGGCACATAGATAAAAGGATATGCAATTTACTTACATTAAACATTATTGCATGTTAGAAAATCATGAGCTATGTCATATTCTATTGTTCAGAAGCGTGCAAGACCAGTTTTAACTTAGTGCGCTTAGCTGCGTTTCCGAGAAAAAAGCATATATTTTGCCCTCAAAAAGTAAATTTTGTGCCTGGGTGAAAGCTGAAGCGTCTATGTAATCACCTATTGATCCGCTCTTTGGTTCTCATTTTCTGCTATACTTTCTAACAGGCGACAGTAAATTTGAAGAAGCGAAAGGTCATTTTTGAATATTCCTTAATCTTAGTTCTGATTAAGGTGGTGATTTTAAGGTAACTTTCTGATTTTCCAACTTCTTTAAAATGCCAGAAACGTATGTAATGGAAATGGAAAAACATAATTTCAACATTAAATCCAATTAGGATAAAGGTAATTCATTATCATCAACTTACCCAAATTCTTTGATAAAATTGAACATTTTGAGCTTGCAATGGTTGCAAAAATAAGGATTCCAAGTTGCCACAACTGAGGTGCTGCCATCGTACAGTTGCAAATGTCGTTTCTGACAGATACCTAAGAAAATTATTATTCAATCCTTCTTTTCTTGGGAAACAACTAAACTTCTTTGGAACAAGTTTTAAAATGAGGAAAGCTTCGGATTGGCAGTAAATTATGTAGTACGAAAATTACATGCTAAGAACAAGGTTATTTTTAACTGTCTTACGTTAAGTCACGTCTAAATGATATTTATAGGTTACGAAAACTTTATTCAGAATGACTGTTGTGCGATTAAAAATCAAGAGGAAACACGATTGACTGACATCTTTAACTGAGTGTACATAAATTGCGCACTAAAGGTCTTGGAATTCTCAAGTGTTTGAGTTCCTAAACCGAAGGCCACAGTGGTGTAGTTGGCAGGGGACCGACTAGGCCACGGCCGGAGGCCTTGCGCTCGCAGAAGTTCCGATCCCTTGAAGGTAGTAAAGTAACATATTATTTACAACGATTACTGGTACAATCCATGAAAAACGCCTCACGATTTCAAATGTAGTCGCCTTTCAAAGGCAGTCCTTGTTACATGTTTGAACAATGTTACATTACACCTGAAGTATGCCATGAATTAGTGACAATATAATTAAACTCGAAAAGTGGAGAATATTACAGTTGAACTAGTAAATATAAAATATTCAGGGCCCTTAAAGCCGGCTTCCCACTTAATGACCAACGGCTTGCAAGCTCTTGCGATTCCTTGCGACCTAATTCGACCGCCTTTTCTTGCGAGCTCTTGCGATCATCTGCGCTTGCGACCGGTTACAAACTAATTGCAGCTCTCACACTTTGCGCCTTCTTGCAACCATACTAGTTGCAATCATTCAAATTTTGGTGGGATTTTACTGTTGATTTTACTGTTGTGCATAGGCCTACATCTTAGTGCTAAGCTCTATATGGCTGACTCTTCTTTTGAACAGATTTCCGTGCAAGATACACATCAATGTATTTCAGTAGCAGCTATTGGTATGTTATTAAGACGCAGGAGGCGTAGACGTACAGAAAGGAGGATAAATATGCCCCTCTGTTTTTAAGTTCGTCCTTGGCTCCTGCGACGGGAAAATACGGCCACTATGATACCCTGATGCAGGAACTGGTTGCTGAGGATATAGTGGATTCGAGTCATTCCAGAGAGTTTGCCCAGAATTGTTCAGGAGTTGTTAAATAAGGTTGGACAAAGGATCGAGAAGAAGTGTACTAGAATGAGGGCACTCATCCCAGCTGCAGTTCGTCTAGCGATTACACTCAGTTTCCTAGCAACAGGTATATATATATATTTGACTTGAAGACTTATTCCATTCACAGAGTATTCCCACTAGACTTTTTGAAGAATTCCTACATCCCTTGGCCTACACTGACAAGATCTTTTCTTTCGCCTATATCTTCCATCTTTCAAATCTGGAGACCATTTTCAGAAAGCGGAGCCGGAAAAGGTAGCCTGCTAAAGAGGGTGTGGGGGTAAATCTTATCTTGTGAATGAGATATGTAGAACTGAACACACCAGTACTAGCCTATATAAAATTTTGCCCAATGGGGGGGGGGGGAGGGAGGCTAGGAAGAAGTTTGGGGGTACACTCTTAGAAAACTTTTTGACCAACACTGGGCATCTATTCAACAACCTAAACAGTTGGGCAAAATTTGTTTGGACAATGGACAATAGTATGTTGCTGTAAACCATGAAAATAGGAAGGTGTGTCAAGCCTCCATTTCTAGTCTACAATGGCCAGTCCCGTATACACTCTCACCTTTCTCCCTATTAATTAATGAAACACGCAACCGGTACCGTACCGCACAAGTTCTCTTGCAGGGATTTGCTTGACTAGGAAAAGAGGGTCCTGTTAAACAGTGTTCACAGTAGTAAGTAGAGGGCCTCTATTTCGAGCACAGTTAGAATACATAAGCTTTCACTCCGGCTGGAACCTACTTTCCAGAATTCACCAACATCTTCGATTTTGCCTAAAGATTTGCACTTGTAGTGCTACAAAAACTTGCGACCTTTTGCGACTTCTTGCGACCAGCCCTCTCACACTATGCGATCGACTTACGACCACTTGAGATCTCTTGCGGATGTCGCAAGATTTTTAAACATGTTTCACCTTGCTAGCTCTTGCGATCATGGCTTGCAAGCTACGACCTCTTGCGAGCTCTTGCGACCCTCTTGCAAGCAAAAGCTCTCACATTAGGCGACCTTCTCGAGGTAGCAGGAGGTCGCAAGGTAATGCAAGAGCTCGCAAGCCGTTGGTCGCTAAGTGGGAAGCCGGTGTAGCGGGAAAAAGTGTCTTCTTTTGGAAATGTTGTCTTCTCTACAGTACTTTCACTTTTGAACGTCATTATACTATCTGACAAATTACATTTCCTATCAAAGACCAGATGCACGAAGCTCAGGTAATCAGTAGTGTGGTGGCTTTCAATAACAAATCAATTACACTGGCTAGTTACGTGAGCCAACCGAGGATCGTGTGTCACCTTCTCCCGCATCTCTTGTTCGGTATCACTCACTGGGTGGTACAAGGACAATAGTAGCCATTGTTTATGTGCTGTTTGTAGTAAAATTCATTCTTTAATTATCAGTCTGAATTTTATCTTCAACTGCATAACATGTAAATTACTACAGAATATACGGAGTGAAAATTACTTATTATTCCCGTGTTCTTGTTCGACTTGACATTACAAGTGGGCATGTGTGATACACTAAAATGGGGAGGGGGTACATTCTCCCTCTACTTAACAGAC
The DNA here is from genome assembly GCA_029531755.1 of Holothuria leucospilota. Lineage (NCBI taxonomy): Eukaryota > Metazoa > Echinodermata > Holothuroidea > Aspidochirotida > Holothuriidae > Holothuria > Holothuria leucospilota. The sequence goes on from CM055974.1 coordinate 47,252,856, forward strand.
CTCCCAAGTGACCCGCATTTGAACACCCAAACCCGCTGACCGGCCCAGCTCTTTGAAAAACCCGCATTTCAAATCTCCGTAGTAGTCGCAAACCACAAAACCCTGCCTTTGAATCCCCCTTTGTAAAGTATTCACAAGGTGAGTAGTCTAGTCCAATTACGCCGTAAGACGCAACTAACAAAACAATTAAAACACAAATGCCCGCTCCGCGAGAGGCGGGTCTTGTCTCAGCCTTTTCAACTTAAAGAACGAATGGTTAGTATGTCATAATATACGAAGACATTGAGAAATCCCTTGCACCAACTGTTATACCTGAATAGCTTTTGACCAACCATAGAGTTGCATTCTAAATGTTTCTTCACCGTTCGTGCGACTCACGTGGCAATATTCAGGTTAATTTATTTGAAATTCCCCCAAACTGTTCAAAATCATGCACCCCATGAAAGTGATACATCTAACAAAATAGAGCAAGGTTTTGCAACATTTATTTAGTATCATTTATTTAGTATCATCTTAAAATCGATGATAAGCAATTTTTAAGCTTTTTAAACCCTGAGGATTTTGTCCAAAATTTAAGCGGTGATCCTCTCGAGTCCTTTTAAATTTCAATTTAAGATAGGCTGCTGTTAGTATCACTGTGTGGTGTTTCAGTCGGCAGGGTAGCCAACTCAAACGTAAAATTGAATGCCATCCAAAATTATCTATTTGACATTCATTTCATAAAATAGCTTGTGTAAAGTACTCTAACTAAGCCCTGTATGATATTTTCGAAAACTTTTCTTGCATACTTTTCCTGAATGATACTTTTTTCTTCAGAGTACCTTAATTGCTTTGGCTGCTATGCTATCCTAACAAGTTTACATATGAAGATATATTGAGCCTAGTCTTGTGAGTGGCAGTTACACTTTTGGTTGCTCTACCTACAGTACAGCTATCGCAGGGCTGCCAAGTCTCCCGCATTGGACGTGAGACTCACGCATTTGAGGTCGATTCACGCTTTCACGCCAGCATTTGGATTTCTCACGCAAAGCAGGGGATGAGAGGATTAAATAAATTCTGCAAAAGCGTGATCAGTCTATTGAAAACACAACCAATGACAGTCCAATCAGTCTATTCTTATACCTGTCCCTCACCTGTACGTCGGTCCTGTGACCCGCACAGGTTATCAGACAACTGCGTGATACCGTATAATTCTTTAGAAACGGACTTCGCTTCATCTTTAGGGGATTTTATACTTCAGAACATGGGGTGAACGCATGGCCCATACGGGCCGGGGGTGCTGGGGCGGCCGTCCCTCCAAATGTCAGAAACCTGACTAAATCGGGAAGATATTTTGTCTCAGTCGGGCGGAAAATTGGGCAGTTAAAGTAGGTCTGGAGTCGTGCAAAAATCACCCCCATCCCTGAGAAAAACAGTCCGGTACGGCCATGGGTGAACGTGTGGATTTTTATTTTGTAGTCAGCTGCCAAGTCTAGTAATTTTACTGGATGTGGTGTGGTTTTCTTTGTATAAGGTGAAAAATTGAACCTAATGTTTCTGCATACTTCTGTCCCACTGGCCAGTAACTTATCTCATTAAGCAACTGACTACTATTTGAATATATATGCTCATCTACTCTCTCGGCATCCTTTATAGCAGGTATCATAATGTTATACTAGAACACCCTCCTCTCTCAGCATATCCAATCGCTACCATAAGAACACCATAGATAACCTAACGAAGCTGGCTGGATTGGGACCCAGTTCATTTTGCCTAGGTCTATGTAATGAAAATAGCTGAATTGGTTGTACCTGATTTGTGATAATGAGATGATGAATCAATTTTCAGAAAATTAGACACCAAAATATACAAAGCATTAATGTCGTTTAATTAAGGGGCTGGGAAGGGCTCTTTCCGGCGATCTGATTGGTTCGTTTTACCAAAATTTTCTGGTACGCTACGCGCCAACCGATGGTGGCGTTCCGCTTAGATAGTCTGCCTCTGATAAATCTCACTCCACGTGCTCACTCAAACTTGGCAGCCCTGCTATTGGGTGATGGTGATATAGGCCTATGCGAGGTGAAATTGACGGGTAAATTTACATGCAGAATTTACGGAATAATATGTAATTTTATACCTATAATGTTCAGCCTAAAATATTCTTCTCTTTCATGTTTAGAAGTATTTGCTTTAGGTACTGTAGTTTGCAAGGCTTAACAGTGAGTTAAGCCCAGCCTAAGAAAGTTACAAATCCATGGAACCGATTTTCGGGTTCCGTGATTTGACTTTACGGTAACGACACTTCACCGGAAATTTCGGAAAACGATCGTTTCCGTGACAGCTGGAGGCCTGTTCTGTCAAATGTAGAGTTATGCTTTACAACATGAAAATTCTGGCCAGTTGTGTTAACTAATTTGCTCAAAAAAGTGCCACCATTTTGCGTGTAGACACTTCTATAATTCAGTATTTATTTTAAAAAATTCAATACAAATTTTAAAAGGGGAGGGGACAACCCCTCCCCTTATACCCCCACTTTTTACCCCACCTTTTTCCCCTCCCCAAGGCCGGCGGTCCACAAACGGTCAGATCAGAGCCTAAAGAGACTTGGGAGCTATGTACTAGTTTTACATGCTACATGCTGTATGGAATCTTGATCAATGGTCAGCGCCTTTTCTGGTCTATGCTGGCCATCACAACTCTGCAGCACAACCCTAACTACTACTTTAATGCAATGAACCTCTGGCTGTGTAAAACTTCTATGGCCTACACTGTCTTTGATTCCATGAATCCCTTGCGATAAACAAATGGCAAAATGAATCATGGTGAACGTAAACGTCTTTTATTCGTTTGTCAAAAGTTTTACAAGATTATTATGAAATTTGCTTAGTTGTCCAAAATTTATGAGGTGAATAATAACTCCCAAACCCTTGTCTATCTACATTCCACGAAAAAAGACTGAAAAATGGAAACACTGTATACTGTCATGGGCGTCACCAGACCTTTTTAAAAGGGGGTCGTCTTTTGTGTGAAGAAGGAAGTTGTTGCAGGGTTAGCGGCAATTCTCGCGCGTAGTGCGAGCACTACGGCGTGGGGTCCAGGGGCCCTTGGTGGGGTCCAGAGGGCGAAGCGCTCGGAAGCTCTGAGGAGTTAGACATTTCAAATGCCTGTAATGCGGTGAAATTATCGTCCAATATTGCTAGTTTGATAATGCCAAAAATACGATTTCATATAAGAACAAAATGGGGATCAAACAGAAAGCTTGTAAATCTTAAAATAAAAATGGCACCAGAACGTTTTTCTTTTAAAGTTGGGGGCCTATCATGGAAACCATGGGCTCGTTCAAGGGTACCAACTGGTAGGATCCACAGGCAAAGGATTCCCTGAACAAAAACAAGGAATATTCAAGATTAAGGAGGTAAAAATAGCTAACCTCAAATAACAAATCACAGAAAAGTTTTAAGCCAGTTGAACTCTGCAATGCAAAGAAATTTAAAAAAATCGTTCAAATCTGCAATGAATAGCATCTCTTAATTGCTCAAGTTAACAGGCTCTATAGAACAGAACAGTAAGTTTGTGCACAGTGCAATTTTACCAATTTACTTTGCTTTTTACTTTCAACCTTTCTCCTTCAAGAACTAGAAAATACTGTACGTGTGTAATCTTTTCCATTAAAATAGGTAATGGAAAATAGTAATTTGGGGGACTCGATCTGTAATTACAGCGAAATTAACCATTCAACATATTCTGCCATAGCAGAAGAAACCTATTTCGCTTTTTGGTACGTCCTTTAAACGTTTCTGAAAAAAAGCTCAAAGCTGGGTCTTTTGCACACCCCTCCCCCCCCCCTCCCCGTGACGTCCATGATACTGAACCCGAAGCTCTCAAAAATGACCCCTGAAAAAACGGTCGTTGTCTCACCGGACCACATTTCCAGCGTCTACCGTGGAAAATAGGTCTGGGGAGAAGATGATTCTTAGCAAGTTAAGAATAATTGTCCCCAGGACACAAACTACTGTTATGTTTCTATGCGGACCTGAAATCCAGTCTCCATCGGACAGTTCTTCCTTTGGGTTGAGACAATGTTTCCTCAAAAATATTGTCCGTAGGACATTATTTCCAGGAAAGCATTGTCCGGCCAGACACATTTTCCAGAGGAGACATGATTTCCTTTTTCACCGGCTTAATAATTCCTATTGGTCTTGGGTCAGACGCACCTTAAACTCGCTCCCTGGAGGCTAGGTAGGCCCTCCTGGGCATTCTCCTTGGTCGCTTTCACGACCAATTCACCAACAACAGCCTTTAGAAACATTCGTTTAGTAAAATTGTTTTTTTCTTTTTTTTTAATAATCGTGCCCATTACTTCTCTTCACCGATCGCCACTACTGCATGTCTGTCATCTAAATCACTAAACATCTTGTAAGATATGCGAATGCCAAGTTAAAGAATGGTTTTCCTTAATCGTTTGGGTAAGGGACATTTCACACTGGGAAAGGTATAAGCCTTGACATTTTTCCGTCTAAGCAAATAATCGTGACACGAATTTTGCGCTGAAAAAACTACATTTTTGCTGAAATCGTCATTTGTTTCTTCAGGGTGGTGGGTCGCTACTGATCAAGAACCCCGCCTTATGGGGCAACTACGCTGGACACTTTGCTACGCTACCAGGGCCGTACCGCGCTTGAAAAAAAATAAAATAATGGATACCGGTAACTTTAAGATTGCCACACATGACTCACAGGCGTGCGCTAGTTTGAAATTGCGTTGACTTTGTTTTCTATTTTTACGGAGCCACGTTTTCCAGCAGCCAATCTCTGAAGGCTTCAAGAAAGCCGAGGAGGGGTGGAGGGGGGCTGATAAAAACCTTTAGCTCCTGTGGAGTTTTGGCAGTTTTCAAAGTTAATTCTGGTCCTCCTCAGGTAAAGTAAAGATAGTTGAAGAAAAAACCTCAAACTGAAAAAAAATTGTTGGGGCCGAGTCCCCCAGCCGCTCTAATAACGGCTCCGAATGCCCTTTGAAACATATGTTCATTTCGTACGTCAAACATATTAGCAGTCGTTATGAAAACGTGATAACCTCTCTGCAGCTTTTGTGTTCTCAATCACTACAATAAGTAAATACTCAAATTAAGTTGGACGATTCTCACCTATTCTATCAAGCTTTATCTCAAGCAGCAATAGGTAAAATTCACCTATTTTCTATAGAAGCACGGACGTACTCGGCGAGGTAGGGGTGGGGGCTGCAGCCCCCATTAGGGCAGAAAATTTGCTATATTGGGGCAAAGTATACGCTTTCTTTGGGCTTGGGCACACATGCCTAAAGCCTTCGGGGAAAATTGGCGCATCACCCCCAAACGGAAGTAGTCTTGGGTACTCATGATCCCCATACCGCCCACTGTTCCTCCTACGCCTGCCACGGAAAATGTAGAACGCAAAAAGCTAATACTCATCCAGCCGTACTCATCCATATGTTCGGCCATGCTACTCCGTCAATAAGTGTCACAGTCTTTTAAAGTAACTATAAAGCTTAAGTCTAGGGATACTAGCACTTAGTCTCCAAAAAGGGACCAAAAATTTTGATTTATATTAAAGATCATGATGTTTTGTTTTTTAAACATTCTATTAAGTGCTGCATCTTGTTACTAGTACCTTCACACTATAGACCTTATGCATTGACATCACACTGACATCATTTTGGGTGAAAACAATGCAGCACAGGTGCACGAATGGCATGGATTTCGCCGCACGTGTAGTAGACTTAAGCTGCGGTCACACTACAACGAATTCGGATTCCGATCCGATTTTTGTGAGTTTTTATTAAAATCTTCTCAATCTCTGGTCAGAAATAGCCCAAAAGTAGCCAATTAGTGTAAATATATGATTTGCATCAGAGGTCTATGAAATGAAAAGTTAACTGATTTTTTCGTGACGTCACACCGACAGAAAGATTTTATCGGACACGCGTAGTCCGATAAAAGCTGCGATAAAAATCATATAATTACACAGGTTGGCAAATTTTGGGTTCTTTTCGACCCGAAATGGAGAAAGTTTTAATAAAAACTCACAAAAATCGGATCGGAATCCGATCCGAATTCGTTGTAGTGTGACCGCGGCTTTACGCGCGTATACGAATGGTTGACAAATCAGCTGTCTGCATTTATTGGTGTAACTTGCAATGATACGCTTTTTTCCGCCATCTTCCTCCAAAAGAGGAAGCACTTTCTTCATTGTGACATCATATGCATAAGGTCTATTGTAAGCTATAGAGGGATTTCATGTGACGTCACGCGCAATGGATTCCCAGGCACTGAAGGGCAAAACACACACGCAGTAAGTGAACTATACAGCTCACGCGCACGGCATAACCATAGATACTACTGTGACACAATGGACGCGTGCTCGTCAAAACCAAAGAGACGCGCGATCTTGCCCTTCAAAACAAAAAAAAAAAAAGACGCGCGATCTTGCCCTTCAAAATTGCGTCTAGTTGGTTTAAGTCACGTGACTGAAATCCCTCTATATAGCACGCAATGTGAAATAATCCATAGCTATGGTTATGTTCATGCATGCACATACGCATATGTAGTAACAATCATTGCAGAAACACACGCAGACGATGTTACTCTCACAGTAACACGCGGGAAATAATAGCCTAGGCCTAGTTCAGGGAGCAACGTGTATGTGAGAACTAGGCTAGGTATCTTAGGCTAGTCTGCCCACACATATGCATATAGAGGTTCTTCACGTGACGTCATTGCGTTTCAATTTGGCAAACTGGCCGTCACTGAACATGCGCAGAAGGTGTGTTATCGACACGCGCACAAGACACGGCCTTAGTCACAATTGTTGTACAAGGGACGCCTGGCCGTCAAAATAGAGAGGCGCGCAGCGCAGTGACGTCGGTGAAGAACCTCTATAGCTGTTTTGAACAGCTCGCCGACCGTGTTCTTTTCGCACAAAAACAGAATTGAGTTTTTACGTAGGAAAGCTAAAACACGCCAGCGCATATGCACGGGTGCATATTGGCCAACGATGTGCCTCGAAGCCCCCAATACGGTCGTTGCTTTATGTTCTGTGTGTTGCGCTTGTATTGTATTGTAAGCCTGTTCATGAAGTTGCTAAGATAACTTTACCTCAGCGTTACACTAGTTCCACATACAGATACGCGTCCTTATATAGACCTTATGCATTGACATCACTCTGACGTCATTTTGGAGGAGTTAGTTAGATCTGATTTAACGGCACACCAACACAAATGTGTTACAAAATGTCAGCTAGATAAAAGGGTAAAGTTCATAAACATTTTCAAATATGGTTCAAGTTCAAGTTAGGTTTGAAATTCGGTTCAAATCCGTTCCAAGTCCTCCCCTTTAGTCTCCTCTTACGTCTGTGCGGTAGTCACTTTTTGCCGTATCAATGTGAACAGTTATACCGGATTGCCGTTACCGTTGCCGTTGCCGCATCGTTTGCCGTTGCCGTTGCCGTTACCGTTGCCGGACAAGTGTGCACGTAGCTTAAATTAGACTCCCCCAGCCCACAGGGGGAGTCATTTTGGAGGAAAACAATGAAGTACGCGTGTACGAACGGCGTAGATTTTGCACGCTTGCGTAGTAGACTTACACGCGTACCTCCCGGTGCCCAAATCAGCTGTCTACATTGTTGGTGTAACCAAAGACATTATAAGCATCGATTCCAAACTCCTATACCTACACTGTTACGCCCAGTGACTCCTCAGGGAGACGCAAATATCGGGGCAGACGTGTGAATCTGACATATGCGCAGTTCTAATCGGCGATCTGCTTACAAAAATAAGAACGCTTTACGGAAAATGCCATTATTAAAAGAGTTAAGCGTGCGTGCACTGTAAAAACGCGTTATATACGCACAGAATACATTTCTCTGTGTATTATCTGGAATACTTGACGCACACTTCTGCGCGCTCGGGAAACAAAGGCGCTAGTTGATTTAAGTTGTGAGCGAGTAAAAATTTAAACGCGCATATAAAAGTGCGTTACTTAAAGATACCATGGAAACTGACCAATGAATATAGAGCTTATGCACATGACGTCAGCGCTTTTCAATTTGGCTTACTGGATGGAACTGCCATACGTAGTAGGTGTGTTAAAGATACGCGCTCACGATAGCACCTTAGCAACAATTGTTGCACAATGTACGCTTGGATGGAAAAATAGAGAAACGTGACGTAGGTGCATAAGCTCTATAGGCCACCGATCTACATGTAGGACTGGATGTAACATGTGCGTCTAAAAAGGTTAACCACTCCGCTCACAGCAACTACTCCTCGTAAAACGCCTAGCACGTACAAGCTCAATGGAGAGACGCTATGAGAGAGGCGTATTTTTAGAATTTCTCCAAAATGTTAGTATATGCCAAAGATATTACAAGCATAGATTCCAAACTTAAAATGGCGCCCTGACTCCCCATGGAGGCCAATATATCGGGGCGGAAGTGCTGATCACTGTTCAGTCGTTTTGAAAACAAACAGGCAAATGAATGTCTTACAAAAGTATTAGTACTTGTTATTTCGGAATGTTGTTGACTGAAGAAATACGACGCCTCAATAAATTGCACTTAAAAAAGAATAACTTATTTCTTCAACGCGGCATTCCACGTATTAACACTTGAACATGAACGCACAATGACTGGTTTTGCAAGTTCATGGACATTCATTGGTCAGTTTCTATGGTTTCTTCAAGTGACGCACTTTTATATGCGCGTTCAATTACTTACGCGTTCACAACGGAAAAGCAACCAGCGCGTTTGTTTCCACAGCGCGCAGAACTGTGCGTCAAGTATACCGGATAATACACAGAGAAATGTATTCTGCGCGTATAGAACGCGTTGTAAAAGTGCACACACGCTAACCTCTTTCAACAATGAAATTTTCTGTGACGCGTTCTTATTTTTGTACGCAGATCACGGAACAGAACGACGCGTATGTCAAATTTACATTTCCGCCCCGATATATACGTCTCCATGAGGAGTCACTGAGCGTAACAGTGTAGGTATAGAGGTTTTTCACGTGACGTCAGCGCGTTTCACTGGCCGTCACTGCTCATGCGCAAAAGACTGCAGGATCTTAGTTACGATTCTTATACACTGGACGCCTGGCCGTCAAAATAGAGAGACGCGCGAACGCGGTGATGTCAGTGAAAAACCTCTATAGAGCTTATGCACGTTACGTCAGCGCGTTTCAATTTGGCTTACTGGATGGAACTGCCACACGTAGCAGGTGTGTTAAAGATACGCGCTCACGATAGCACCTTAGTAACAATTGTTGCACAAAGTACGCTTGGATGGAAAAATAGAGAAACGTGACGTAGGTGCATAAGCTCTATAGGAGTTTGGAATCTATGCTTATAATATCTTTGGTATATGCAGCCTACAATTGCACCAACCGTTAATGCACAACTCGTCGTTAAACGCTACATGCGGTAATCGTGAGCAATAAGAGTTTTAAAAACGATTTTTTTTTTCAGAAAAAAAAAACGTAGCCTAACCGGACAACATATGATTAAGTCACGGTTGACAAAACCCATACCATAATAAGTATGTCTGCGTTTAAAGTTTACTGCGCAGGTTAAACGCTGGCACCTTTGTGCGCAGGAATAGACGAATAAGGATTAGTTTGTACATTGTTACGATAGGATGGCGTGCAATGTCTGATTATTTTGAAACAGGCTGCGCGTTGTTTTGCCAACGAGTAATGACGTTGAGCATTTGCTGGTAAAACATACAGGCCATGTAGATCGGTGATATTGGCGAATAAGCCTATGGACTTTAAACCAGTCATTATGTGTTCAAGTGTACTTATTTGTAATGTCGTCAAAAAGAAATAAACTTCTTGTAAGTGAAATTTAGTATTGAGAAGCGATACTTCTTACATTTACAATGTTTCGAAATAACAAGTTTTAATACTTTTGTAAGACCTTCATTTCCCTGTATGTTTTCAAAACGACTGAACAGTGATCAGCACTTCCGCCGCGATATTTTGGGCTTCGTGGGGAGTCAACGCGCCATTTTAAGTTTGGAATCTATGCTTGTAATATCTTGGGTGTAACTTGCATTCGTTTTCCTCCAAGCGAGGGAGCAGTTTCTGCTCTGTGACATCATGTTGTGTGCTTCATGCATTGTTTTCCTCCAAAATGACGCCAGTGTGATGTCAATGCATTAAGGCCTGTGTACACTTTCAACATTTCAGCACACATGTGTCGACACAAGTTGCGGCAACACCTTGTTACCGAAAATTTTGAAAGTGTGTAAAGAGCAAAAAAATTGGCAACATGTGTCCCAACATGTATCGACACATGTTGTCAAATAATTCCTCATTCCACTAAATTAATAGTGGCTCTGACTTCTTCAGGATTGATGCAAGGAAGCAAACATGCAAAGTAGGCTAGTTAACTGGTCCACCCGAAGGCGCTTCAGTCCGGGGCGCAACCAACTTCGTCGTCTGGGCAACCGATTTTAGAGGCAAGCCTATGCCAAGTGGGAGGAAAGCCGGAGTACCCGGAGAAAAACCCACGTACATCGAGCGGGATTCGAACCCACGCACATGTGAAACACATTGGTGCACAGCAGCTGGAATAGACCACTCTGCCACTCGACGACCCGTCATCATCAGTCATGCTCTGATTGGCCGCAGGATTTCGCGCAGGAGTTAAAACCTTCTATTCCCGATCTCAAAAGCTACGGGATATTCTCAGCCAGCCCAAAGACCCCTTGCCCAAAAACCACACTGCTTGTGTTTACTCAATCCCATGTAGCTGTGGACAACAGTACATTGGTCAAACAAAACGCCCACTCAGAGTGAGAGTAGCTGAGCAAAAGAGAGCTTAGTGTAGCCTACAGAACATGGTAAGGTGGAAGGTTCTGCTTTGGCTGAGCATGCTCACTACAATAACCACATACCTCTATGGGTAGATGCCAAAAGCATTGTTGAAGTTCAGCATTTAGGGATGCGGCTAATTAGAGAAGCTTTAGAGATTAGGGTCAATGAAAAATCCACTATTAACAGAATGGATGGGAAAGATGTCAGCCACATGTGGAACACTCTTTTTGCATACAGTCATGGTCTATTCTCACTTGCCTCATCCAATGAGAACACAGATAAATCGCCCAATCAGAGCACAGAATCCTCAATTCAACCGACCAATCAGAAAACAGACAAATCAGCCAATCAGAACACAGGATCCACCAATCAGGGTTGCAGCATAACTATATAACCTCACTTCACTTACTTCCTTGCAAGTCATACACACACACACTTCCTTGCATCAGTCCTGAAGAAGTCAGAGCCACTTCTGACGAAAGCTTGACTATATTTCAAGACCTTCGACGGCGTACTCGTTGAAATCATCTTACTAGTATGGACTCCCGTCGTGAAACCCTTTCTACTTGTCTGGCGCAGTGTTTGTACCGCCATTTGCGTCATAAAAGTCAGGTGACCTGTTGCGGCATTTTTCGAAATTGGATTGTTTGACGTTTTTCTTCAAATTCTATTTAACCCGAATTGTAACAGTTGTGACTATGTGTGAATTGATATCTATACATTCTTGTATTTAGTCTTGCATTACACAAAACTTATTCTGGTCGTGTCATGCCCACCATAAGAATTCTTGACGTTTATGGTATATACTCAGACTCTGTGCATTGTTATAACCCCACCCTGCCAATGCGACCAATAATTGAAAGAATATCTATGTAGGCATCATGGCAAAGTTTAGACTCGGGTTTCGTATGAAGTTTCGCATACCTTGGAACATGTCATATAACGCCCGCTTTGCTTGCAAGTCGAGCTAAAAACGAATAGGTGTTATAGAAGTCCCAGGTAACGTCTATGGACCATGCTCCCGGATCTTCGGAGCAGGAGTGTAACGGAAATTTCAAAGGTTACTTTTGATATTTTAGGCGTCCAGGGATTTGCATTTTTTTATACAGGCATGTTCACAACGTCATCATCAAAGACGTATTGTACTAAACTTTATAAACAATGTAATGAATGGTGCTCTCTAAGTGCCATACGGCTTGTCATGATGGTGAGATCATTTATCTGACCAGAACCACATACTACCGGTAGGCAGTTGCCATGGTGAGTTAACTTTTCTTACCAAGTCGACATACGAACCTAGGAAGTCGACATGGTGAGATAGTGTATGATAGTGTATCTGAAAAAGACGACATAAAATTTAGTACTTATAGTCTACATGGAATAATCTGACCGTATTATCATCCTAATTTAAGAAGATAATTAATCTGACCATGTTGAAATTCTAATTTAGGAAGTCGACATAGTGAGGTACTCAAGACGAAGTTTAAAGAACGCCATTTGGGTTTTATATCGTTTGTTCATGAGCACAAGCACGGGCAGGAGCACGGACAAAAGTGTGTAGTCAGTGACCTGCCAAACATTTCGAAGTAGGAGCCATACAGTTCGGGAGGAGGGGCACACTAACATGTAGGACTGAGAGGGCCCGTGGAAGCTCTTGAGGTATTTACAAAATTGTGGCCATTAGGATAAAGCATTTACTTGTTTTCAAAATGGCCTTGGATGCCTACTTAACATACCATAAAAATCACAGTTTGACTAAGTTTGGTAACCTATACTTTAACTTGGACTAACCATTTAATAATGCAGGGGGACTGTAGGTGGGGACTACAGATAATGTTAGGGGTTGCATTGGTCTTTAGTAATATTGCACTCATACTGCCCCACAGAAGTTTATGCTGAGAAAACAACGTACGCATTATGCCACTGAGACGGGAAGGCCTTCACGTATATATAAGAGTATCGAAGTCACATGATGAGTACAGCAGGGATCCAGGGCCTCCCAGGTAAAATTTAGAAACACAGCCCTTACATAGAGATTGTCTGCATTTTCGAGGGCTAGTGCACGTTGAGAACATCCAGAGCGCGCTGTCAAACCCTGCATAAAATTCTGATATTCAAAGCAGGGAGCTGCCATTGACAATGGCAGCTCCCTGTTCAAAGTTAGAAAAAAAATAGTGCAAGCACTTCAGTACTCATTAATCGAAGGCCTACAGATTCGTTTATTGGATTTGCTCAGTTTGTCACGTAAATTTGTGCCTTCTTTTATGGTTCGGCGGATGAGTGTTAGAGTGTGATACTTCTAACACGATCACTACGAACATACCCAGCATTCTTCATCTCCCACGCAGTTATTTTGACTATTTCATGAAATGGAAATTTTGACCATTGTCCCGATTTCATTAACTTAACCTTGTTCCAATATGAATAATCAGCCCAACTGAGGCAAATAAGAAGTCTTCTTTTCGAAGAACGGTAAGGCATTACGCAGTTGTATTGACTTTCTTTACAGTTTGTCAAATACTAAGATTGATCACTCATAAAATAGTCCCAGACTTGAAAGCCGCTTACCAGACTAACTCTGGCACTGACTCCACCATCATATAATCGCAAATTCCCGATTGTTCAGCACTCTAGTCTACCGCTAGACTCCGTTGGCACGTCTCGCCTTTAGCTGTGCATGCGCAAATGCCCGAATCTGGGGTAGAAACCTCTTACAGCCGTCTCTTGATTGCTTGGAAGATACTATTCTTACACGATGGGTAAAGTTGAGTTGGCGGCAGAAAATTTTTGCTCTGAGAAGTGAGTATGGTAGGGGTGTGTTCCTTTTAAACGCACTTAATATTAATTCGATCGATGCTTGAAATCTAGTGGTGCAAATATTTGGACTTTTTCTGCTTCGTTTCATACCATCTTTAGTGTCTTCGATCTGTACTTGCGTGCAAGTACAAACCGTCTAGTTTAAGGAGTTATTGCCAATTTATTGTCGCCGGTGAGATGCTTGGCTCTGCCTCTATGAAGATCCAGGGCACGAAGAATCCCCTTGCGGCAGTGCAGGTTTTAAGGTATCGTTATTTAAATTTTAAGATCAAGAAAACAAGTATCCTCATCAGTTATAAGGTGCGCATTAAAACTCCCACAGAAATCTCATTCCTATCAGTAGAATTGGACTAAACGATAATCAATTTAGGGGAACTGTTACAGTATTGAATGGGAACGACTCACTGCCGCGGTGGACCCATAACCCTGGAATAAGTATGTTGGATGCTAATTCTGGAATATATTTCCCAGTAGTTATGCCATTCTCCTCAAATATAGACAGTTGCAAGGCGTCCCGAAAAGCAAAGTTTTGAGAACATTTTGTTCAGTTTTTACTCCCCACCCCCCCCCCCCACCATGCCTGATAAAATGACAATGAGTCCTCGTGTCCAATTCGATATATAAACAGTGTGAAGGTGCATATTTTTATACCCAAAATTTCATTTAGGGGAAGCGGATGGAGGAAGGTTTTTCGGGGGGAGGGTCAAAGGAGGTTCCCGCTGGCTCCGCTGTGGAGACATAACGGTGCGTTGCACGACCAAAATGGTGTTATTTATCACGGATTCTTTTGTATTATACAACCGTATAAATAGCTGGGGCAATAGCTAGAGGGGGTACTGCTGGGGAAGGTTTGATGCTTTCCCCCATCCACCCAAGCAACTGACAATATTCTGCACATGACGGCAAAAGGAAGGGAAGTGTGAGAAGAGAAAAAAAAACACAAGAAGAAAAGGAAAAAGGAGAAACAAAAAGAAAGGGAAAAGAAAAAGGAAAAATAAAATAAAAGGAGAAAATAGAGTTAGTAAAATACAGACTAAAGGAAGGGGATCAGAAAGGAGAGGAAGTGGGAATACGTGTATGGCTGTAGACATCTCACATCGTCATATTTTAGAACACCTGTCAAAAAATTCACAGGCGAGTTATTGACACAGTCGGTCGAGAAGGTGGTGGGAGAACTGGCAATGATGGTCCGAATTTATGATTTTTAAATTACCTGTGGGTTTTAGAATGTGGCCGTTAAGTACTTTAAAATAACCATTCATGCAAACTAAGAAGATTGCAACCATCACAATTTGAACCACTTTTTTAGTAGCCTAATTAAACTTATGACGGTCAATTTCATGATGCGAAGGTTTGGTGTTAGGTACAGGGAAGATGGCTGGAATTTTCTCCACGTATTTTCGCTAGTATGGAGGAAACTTTACATTGGCATTTCAAATGTTTCACTTGTAGGAAACTGCGCCCTAATATAAATCTGTTACTGTGATTTTGCTTCGTCTCTGCGAGTATGGAAAAACGGTATCCCAAACAGGTGTGGCGCTATGAAAATGCACAGTCTCCCATGTCCTCGGACAGAAATTACAATAAAAATTGTCCCCAACCTACATTGCAGGGTTTTGCACCCTTGCAGTGTAGATTTTCCGCTTACCCAACGTAGGAAAAACTGCCTTCTGGAGGCATTGTTGGTATTACGGTAGTTCTTAAACGCCATATGTGCTTTTCTGTGGTTTGATAGTAAGGTAAATTTGAAAGGTCATGAACATTCTTTGCGATTATGCAGGACGACGCGATGAATATGTGCCAAATTGTCGTTGGAACTTGAAAAGAGGCTACCAGCAAGTGGGGGAATAGTTGGCTAATTGTCGAGTTGAAAGCTGCGTTTAGCTGTGAAAATATTCGCTTTATTTATTGTCCTGCCGAGTCTCTCTACATAGGCTAAGCTTACAACAAAAATTAAATCACATTAATAAAAAAGAAACAGGCTTCTAGGCGTGACTGATCAGTCTTCTGCACACCTTTAGTGGTCAAACTTTCAGTAGCAAATATAATTTTGAATTGTACACTGAAGGAAGGATATCATTCTTCTCTCTTGTTGTGTGGGTACTGGACATTAAGAGACCTCATGGTTGAGCACATCCGATTACGAGTCCATGGGCAATTACGGTTCTAAGATATTGCGACTCCAGATATTTGCGAATAGAGTCAAAAAAATGGGTGCACGATTCACGATCCACGATCCAAGTAAGGACGTGCCCAGTAAAGTTTTGCCGTTCCTGTCGTGTCCCCATACGAAATTTCGGGAATTACAAAATAAGCACATACACTACGAAAAATTTTTCGATGAGGACCGAATACCTCTTCATGAGAATTTTGCCCAAGTAATTAACATTGTACAAGATGTTCTCTTAAATACACATGGGAGGGGGGGGGGGGGAATTCGCGCTCTCCAGTTGTGTTATGCCTGGTTAACTACATCTCTACTAATTTGTGTATAACTGTTGTTCCAGGGTATATTTTCAAGGACTCCGCTACCATCTCAAGCATTCAAGCTTTGCATTCTGAAGGGTGGGGAAACAATATCAAATGTGCTCCAGGGACATTTACTGGTTGTTGTGTGCGCCCTAGAAGTATTGGACTCATAGTTCAGTGGTCTCAAAAAAGTGCTCAAACATTGTGCTATGAAACAGTCCTTACTAATGTTCATTCTGATCTGCTTAACCCCATAGGCGTATGAGACGGTGGGCAAGGGGCACTGTGCCCTTCACTCCACTCCCAATTTTAGACAAGCTAAGTTATTAGGGCAGAATCTGCAGAAATATTTGGGTAAATTCCTCTGAAAATCTCAGACATTCGGGTAACAAAATTGTGACCAAGAAATAAAAATACACTGGTGTGACAACCCCCCTCCGCCGGATAAAAGAGAGAAAAGACGGAACTGATCTCTCGGGCTGAAGGAAAAATAATGGATTTTATTAATGGAGGATGTTACAGATATTTCAAAATGTTAGCAGAAAAAAGTATTACTAAAAATAGTATTTTCGGCTTCTGATTACTGTGCAAGATGTTTTATCTTGAATTTATCACTCTGCAATAAATAGAAAGAGTCTAGCGAATGGTAGGAGAAGAACGTGATCGGTTGGAGAAAGATAGAAGCGCAAATAGTGTGACGAGGGTGCTCCCCCAGAAAATAGTTTTCTAACACGGCATATCCATGCTAGGTGTCCCATCAACCATCAGATTGATCAACTATTTTAATTGAGCACCAATTTCTTACATATGATTACTTTCTTGCATTTGATATTCCGTAGATTTATTCCGTAGTTTATTTTTATTCAGGTCGTGACTTGCCCTCACATTGTCCATACAGAACCTAATTACGGGCATTTTTGATTGATTCACATCTGGTTTGTTATTAGTTTTTACATGGAGGAAAGGGGAAAGAAAAAAGGAAGGGCATAAGGAAGAAACTTCTACCCTCTTATTAAGGCAGCCTCTAAATGAGAGCCTACATCATGTACACTGCCTCTTGATTTACTACCAGTTTCAAAAAAGTTGGACCAAAGGTTTCAGACATATTGATAGTTGAAGTAATTGGGGAGTTTAAGACACGGTATCATCTATTCACGCTATCCATGTACCAACGTATTGAATGACAAAGTTTGAGTCAAAAGGGTCATTTTGTTTCAAGGGGAAGATTCAGCCATACACCAATCTGACTCCACAAACCTATGATGAATTTTCATACACTGTAGTACAAGATAACCCTCAAAGGAAAGATATGTATGGATGCTAAAAATGTATTTGCGGGGAGAGGTGGTAGAATGAATTCTTTGGGGGTTCCTGGGGAATTGATAGCTTAGCAACTTCTTCAGATTGTACGACTGTCACAGTAGGCTAGGTTTCTTTCAGTCGTTTATAGTTCTTCTTAATAGCAAAATTCTGTACTCATGAGTACATACCTTGGGAGGAGTATCACTACGATTACAGAGGCTCAAGTGCAAATTTGACAATTGCAGGAAATTGTGCTTGAGTACCACACGTCTGGCACCAAATCGACAGAGATTCTGTGTTTCACTACACAGAACGTTCAGACACTCACAAAAATGATGAATTTAGATCCCTTATTTCACCATCCATTGTTGGTTTCCTTGCTAGCCAGCACTAAACATACAAAACCCATAAGGTAGGAAACTTAACTTGCACTGCTAGTAGTTGTATCATCACGTACACGTTTGAAAGGATGCGTCATGCAAATGCCACCACACATCACTAAAAGTGAATGTTGAGCCCAGGAAAGACCATGAAAACGGCAAAACAACCTTTTCTCTAGAGTTGCAAGCATAGGCGTACGGGAAGGCATTTCACAGGGAGGGCGGAGGGTGTTAGGCCTGAAAATTTTGCAAATTGTCCTGTTCCTCCCCCTTTTACCACGATAGCACTCGGGACGGGTATGGATGAACCCCCCCCCCCACAAACTATAAAGAAAGATGTTATTTCGGGAGTTTTGGTTTATTCTTGTATAATTGAAGAAAGAACAAGTAAAGCAGAAGCTTGCTTGGTGTCCTGCTGTGTGCACTGAGTATTGCTTATGATAAACTTACATTTTCTACTCCATATATTCAACAGTATGCGTTGTGCAACTAATAAGCATTTTACCCTGTTGGCCGCAGCACTGCCCACTGCACTGCCCCCTTGCCTTGAAAATACAAGTGTCAGTGCCCTGAAATAAGCATTTTCCCTGCTCTGGAAGGGCTGCAGCCCCCCAGACCACCCGCCTCGTACGCCTATGGTTGCAAGTACTTTTAAATTTCAATTACAGTGTTTGCCTGGGGCCTAATTCTGACTTTGAGAGAAAATACAGCTTTTGTACTGGGTTCGATTCAAATATATTCATGAATGAGTTCTGTTGTAGCCTTTCATTTATATGGCAGCATTCGGAAGTATGGAGTATTTGACAAATTATACTTTCCAGCATGGGTGTGTAGGCTACAAGGCCATATCCAAGGGGGCCATAAGCGAAGCCCCCCGAAACAATCCCCCAGAAGATCCAATTACAATTGCCTTAATGGATTTGGTATATCTAGCCCCCTGAAAAATATCACCCCCTGGAAGCTATCCCCCTTTCACTACCTTGTCTTGCTACAGGACTGGTAGGCTAACATTAATGACTTATATAACTGGAGTCGAGTTCAGCTTCGGGCATGATATTTGACCTGCAGTGATCAGAATTGGGGGTTACAATTATTTGTTTTTGTCCTGGCCTATTGAGCTAACCCAATACGCAGCATACTTTGTGCCTCCCAGATCAAGCATAGAAAGCTAAGCCAAAACTGGCTATGAAATTTTTTAATTTTCCCAAGATTTCCCAAGATTTGATGTAAAAGTGCAGACTTTTTCTTCAAACATCAGTTTCCGTCTTGCGAAAGTTCAAGAAATGTGTCAAATCAACGCTGTCATTTGATAAACACACGGCATTCAATGCAGAAAGTTGTAACACCATCCCAAATAGAGTTATTTCTGTTGCATTGGTAACCATATGTGTGCATGGGGAGCTGGCCTGTGTCCCGTCTTTGGAGGGTATGGCTTTGGCCTAGACCTCTACTTGAGGGGCTGTGACCTCGACTTTAATAATGGTGCTTACTAACGAGAGAATGAGATACTAGTTCTCACTAGTTTACAGCAATCTATATAGAGATTCCTTTGCTTACATTTCATGAACAGACGTGTCAAGTAAATTTCATGATTATAGTCGCCTCACAGTCTCTCTCTCTCCTTGTATACAAACACTTCACCCCTTTAGCAATAAGCCATCAACTTGTTGTGTTGGATGAAATGATTGTATAAGGGGGAAAGAAAGTTGATCGTTAATTTTGGTACTCAGCTGTAGATAATGCAATGACAAACTTTAGGTTGTCCTTTGTTCTGTTATCCGTAACCTACTTGAATAAGTCAAACAGTGCAGGTAGTATATAATATGCAACTGCTACTGAATTCTCCGCTAGCACAGCGTACAGTGATGTTGCGTTTGGACTCTATCACAAATCTTGGGTTAGTCTTGGTCAAGACTTAAGTGAATCTTTATCTATCCTTCCCACATTCCCACAGCAAAAGTATTTTTTCGTGTTGGCGGAGTTATTCCACCCTCTGAACTGTAAATCTTTTGAATGATTGTGAACAGTGATAAGGGATGGGGGGGGGGGGGGCACTGTGTGTATGAGTTTTTAGAGCTATACGATAACATAAGTTACTCAAAGAAGAAAACACCATCGTCTTAAGACAAAACTAACCTTGGGTAGACAGTGAAAAGAGTTAAAGTGTACCTCAAGTCTACAATTTCAAACCTATATGTTACAGAGCTTGAAAATGGATCCAAATGGTCAAATTAACATCTTCACAGGACATGTTTGGGCTGAGATATTAACTATTGAAGCTTATTTATTCAATTTTGAAAATGCTACTGTTGCGCAACAATTTGTGATGTCATTCTTGTACTACTTAAATTACCGTCTTTGTTTCCTTCGTTTTTCGAAAGCCACTCCTTGTGCCTATACGTTTGATCACTGGCTTACTGTGACAGGGTATTTTGCCTAAGTATACAGGCCCTCTCCGTACAACATTCTATGCAAGAAAACAGTAAAAATTTCAAGGTTATATGAACATTTTAATTTCAAAGGGAACCAAAAGCAGGTAATGTGAGTTCTACAAGAAGGACATCACAAATTATTACAAAATCAAATTAAGTCAATACATAGCAACATTTTAGAACTCAGCAAAGGAATAAGATATAAAAATGAGAGTTGGATGAAAGCGGCTCATTTTTCAACAGCCTTAAAAAAGATATTCTTGGAATACTGGAAATTTGGAACATTTTAATCTTTCTCTTTTTTCAAAACACATTGTGTGTATCCCCCTATAACTGTCGAAACGGACACCTCAGTTCAATCTTCTGAGAGAAATCGTCCAGAGGGGCCAGTCCCTGTATAGTAATTCGCCGTCCTACCAAGGAAATGCAACCTGTTCACTGCTCAGGGTGGCCACGAAACGTGTGAATGGTCTCGGGGGTTAATAAAGTTTCTCTTAAGGTGTGGTACGTAACATATTAGGCTAACTTAAGTCACACTCGGGCAGATAGAGCGTTTAATTAATGCCTTGAGCAATTACTGCAGGTTGAAAAGTTATAACCTTCAAAGCCTCGTACATACCTCGGGCCTTCTGGTTGCTGTGAAGCGGTAAGGGCTATAAACACACTAAGAAAGTTGAGAAATTGGCTCTAATGGACTTACAAATTTCGTCAAGCTGACTTGCTTTTAAGAAACTTTTCTTCCTAAGGTAAAGTTCCTCATTGGTCTTTACTAAGTTACATTTCATGATATGACGCAGAATAAATGCCAAAAGGAGACTTTAAAAAGTGAAAATGTCTACAAGCACCAATCTACCTGAAACGTGGGTTTGGCATATTCCTTTGATTAGCAGACTCGACCAAGGCCCATATATTTCCTATAATTATTTTCCCACTGTCGAGTTCATTATATAAAGTGATCAAAAGGCTACGCGAGGGACCAATTTCTGAGATTTGGAAACCACATTTTCTCGTTGTTGTTAGTGATAAAAGATTTACTCATACACGGTTTTACGAAGCATTTTGTACTGTTTTACAAGCCTAATGTTAATATGCAGTCATCATGGCAGTGATGCAATGAAAATTTGCAGTGATAAATGAAGTGTGTGCAGCGAAAAATCGTGAGCCGTATACTTATTTTAATTGTACAATTTTGCAGTCAATAGCCTAAGAATATTTTTTCTAAAATAAACTCCTTACAAGGTCTTTACGCTCTACTTATTTTTAGAGTAAAACTGGAGTTCCAGCGGCTAATTCTCTGGACCATCTAGTTGGTCAGATGATAAGAGGTTCTGTGCGATTTTAAGAGTACAAAAGGAATATACAAGAACTCATCTATGACTTCGTGTTCCTACCAGACCGAGGACAAGTAGGGAAGACTCGGTCAAAACCCATGCTGGTGCAGGGAGTCTGTTCAAACTTCCTGGGTGGTATAAACTCTATGGTCTTTTTGGCTGATTAGGGCCAAGCACAGCTATATGCTCAAAGCTACCCCATAAACGTGCGAAGCGAGGTCAGGGCGGCAGCCGCATCTCAGTCGAAAGTGCCGATATTAGGGCAAAAAGAATGCGTTGGGACAAATTTTTAGGAAAAATTTCAGCTCCCTTGAAAATTGTCCTCTTATTTGATACAACAAATGGGGGGGGGGGGGGGGAGTGAATTTTCAAGTACGAATCAGTCTTAGTTGGATAGACATTTAGCAACAAAGTATGTACCACAGTCACTGGCAGATAGTAAGGTATTATATACTGAGCCTATTTCTGTGTTATGATGAAAGACTCTCGACAAAGCCTCAAAATAAATATGGCTGTCATTGGGGCAAGAGACCCTCTGCCAGTCAATAGGGTAAAATCCCCCTAGGATCCTTACTTCACTTTATTATTTATATGTTCCTGGTATGCATGAAAATAGCAAATAAATATCCTACCCAACCTACCATACTATCTACGTTAAATTATGTCGGTATTAAGTCATAAACATTAGTACTTAGATAGCCTATAGTAAACGTACCTGATTTTGGAACTGGAAAGGGCCCGTAATTGGAAGACATTTTAAGTACGGTGGGTAACTTGGTAACAATAGCGTGATTAAGGCAAATAACCCCTACATGGTTAGCCACTAAGCCTACACACGTGATGGGTATAAAACTCTTTTTTCTTTCCTGAATTCTACCTCAGCAATTCGACGGTTTTGCTAACATATGAAAGGAAATCTCTCTCCTCAACCAATTTATCAGAACGAACTACACTGTAATATCACTAACAAAGGTAAGCAGAAGTTACGATCGCTGACTAAATACTGGAGGGACAGGGCAGAAAAAGTGAGGCCCTCACCCAACCATATCATTGGGGGACCTTGTCCCCACCCTACCCTTCTCTTGATCTCCACCCATATCTTCTTGTAGTTGATGCAGTTTAGTCCTTGGTATCTTACTCCGTGCGCAGTGGGCAGCTCAAGTGTAAGACCACCTAGCCTTCTCTTTTGCACGACATATAAGCAAACAGCTTTTTCCAGAATATCATGTTTTCGATCTGTTTCATAGCAAGCATTAGGTTTAAGGGAAGAGGAAGTAGAGTAACATTACCAGAGGGAATCGAGCAAGATAGTTTGTCTGGTTCGGGGCCGGGTAACTTCAAAAATGGTTCAGAAAACAATTTTCGAAACATTCGTTATATGATTGATATGGACATTTATTTGGTCCTATAAACAAGTAGGGGAAAAGAACCCCCTGTAGTGTGAAAAACATAAAAATTCACAAATAACAGAGAGAAGATATGTGCTCAAAGTGAATATCTGCGACGTGAACAGTATTAGGAGAATATGGTTGTGAAGTTTAAATTTCCATTGCAGATTGCTCGTATTTGTATGATATTAGACGGATTTTTATTGATCAGTGATACGGAAAAGATATTTCCCTTGCTTTTTGCGAGTGTATGTTTGATGGTAACGACGACACCCGTTACAAATTTACTCTACTCAGAAGCAACCAGTATAGGTGGGGGTATATCATTTCTTATCATATGTTGGTTGAGGTGGGATGTTCTTGTTCATCAATAGTTGGTCCCATTCTTGAATACACGGTACACACGGTAAAGTTTGGTTGATCATGACAAGTTGCACAACCTCTGGTTTCTAAGAAGTTTGAAATTAACACACAAACCAATATTTCAAACAAATGCAGTCCTTCGCATTAACAATGAATGGGACACCGAGGGGGTAAAGCAAAGCAAGCCCAAAAGTAGCATGAATAAACTCTAGAACTTGCTATCAACTTCCTCTGTGTGCTCCCTAGTCCGTCTGGGCGTCAGTTTCTACCATTAATGGTGAAGAAAAATCCTCGGCTAATTTAGTTACTAAACCCTATACACTTAATACAGTTTACAATATGCACAAAGTAGTTCCTCACCATTCACAATGTCATAGACGGGTAATACTAATACCGCACTTCGTGTGTGCCTCTCGGTGGCTGAAGAGCTGTACATGCAACAGGTCTAACTCATGGAGAAGCATCAAACAATTATTGCATTAAAATCTACTAGTTGTACTATGGAACCTCGCGAGCTAGTTAAATAATGGAAGTACTATACCTCGGAACTCCCATGGTAAAATTAAGCTAAAATGTAGTAATGGAGTTCTTGTACACACTAAGTTTAGTGGGGGACAGCACTTACCCAGATAAATTAAGGCAAAACATTTGTTGTCAATACTCTGTGCTCTAGCGTACCTAACTACCACAAACAAGAGAGCCAAAAATTGGCTACGCATTCGCAACAATCAAGGTTACTTACGTACGGTGATAGTATACCTAAGGAACATGGGAAGAAAAAACGATGCTACTTCAAGGGGAAATGACGTACGATTCTCCATATAATATGAATGGGGAATGGAGGAACTTTATGATTAAAGCACCTTACGCTAACAATAATTCCCATTTGTGTGAATTTCAACTTCAACATGTAATTCCATTGTCCGCCGACTTTTTCGCGTATCTATTGACTACTGATGTGCCTTGTGATAACTATAACAATGTGTAAACGAATACCGTGCAAGAAAGTATCGCTTACAACTGATGATGCAAAGCCATCGAATTGACGCACAAAACTTTAACCTGCATTCAAAATGCCCTCTTCTGCAATCTGGGAAGACTTCGTTACAAAAACCCTTGTGCTAGGCAACGCTACGGACCCATTGAAAATTGATTCAGTCAGGGATTATCGCAGAAGTTGGTCTTAGATGGGCCAGCCTGACTGCAGTGAAGAAGTGTAATTGAAGTAGTGGTTTAAGTGGTCTCAACTTCAGCTGAAATGTTACAATGCGGTTGCCTGGAAGCCTGGGTGTATAACACGGAATGTTTCTACAGTAAGTGCTTGAGGTCGTTTTTGAAGCCACGAAAGTATATGCAGACCGTGGAGTTGTTCCTGTAGCAATCACTTTCTGTTCAATCACGTAGGTTGTTACGAGTAAGGGCAAGTAGTGTCAGTGTGCGTATTCTTACCCTCCCGTACATAAAAACATCGCCTACCATAATTGTAAATATTATTAGTACATGCATACTGTAAATGATCTCATTTCCAGTTCAAAGTTTTGATGATACTGCGCAATGAAGAGTGTGTTTTAGCAGATCATGAACAATCACGAAATTACAATCATTTTGCAAATGCAATTGGTAAATAAACCCAGGGCTGGGATATGTGTTTAGTTCCTGGGGCGGGTGTGAAACTTCTGTAGAAGAAGCTTCCCAGCTGACCTGTTTTCTACCTATGATCATGCTCATGCCATAATTTTCTCATTTTAAAAAAATTAAGTAAACAATAAAGTACGTAAGTACATGTTTAAGTCCAAAGAGCACGAAGGGTAAAAGTGCTCAATTCTGAAAACAAAGCAGCTAGTATGATATGGCTTTGTAATGCTTTATAAGAATTATAATTTTTTTATTTACAAATTGAAAAATTCGGTGAAAAAATATTTATTAGATACAAAGCAATTAATTTCGTTCTGTCAGAACATTATTTTTTGAACATTAATTGCCAAACTACTGAATTTGCAATTTCCGTGCATTGTTCATTTTTAAATCGTGCTTTTAATGGCACGTTAGTGTACTACTAACGAAGTATTTGTTTTGAGGTTAAACAAGGTAAATCGAATGTGTGTATTTTTATAAGTTCTCAGCATGTCACTTAATATGTTTTTTTTTTTTTTGTTAGACCCTAACATTCCTTCCCCTCTTTCCAGTCATTTAGTTTATAATCTTTTTGTGTTTGTACCATTATTCATATTTGGTTATTGTATTAAGTTGGTTTACTATAAGTCTTTGAGCAACAGAAACAACATCCATACATAAACATGTTAAGAAGAGGTAAATACCTCAAGAAAGAAGATCCTTATCGCACAATGGTTGAAAGTTATATGGAAATATAACCAAAAAAACTGTTGATGGATTTAGTGATATCCCTACAAAATCTGTTGTAGTCAGCTGATTTTCTTTCACCACTTTCAATACATACCCTTTTTGATTAGAGCCATTTCCATTATTTCTTCATATCTTTGCAAAAATTATGATACATTTTTCGACAGTATTTGGTTTGCAAAATGGTCAATTTTTGATGAATTTAAAGGGGCAGTGAAGCTAGTTATCGAGTTTAATAGGCAGGAAAGATGTTTACTCCCTCAAATGCCCCTGTGTGTGTTATATTTATCTGATGACACCTAAAGCTCTATTAATGTACCTCTTCTAGTTCTTTACCCTACCCTTGCCCTTTCCCCACTAGTTCACACTTTGAAAAATGAACATTTTGGGATACCTTTAGCTGCTGTGAGTTAGTTTTGCTTATATTGTCCTTTAAAATAAATACATCCTGCATTAATACCCAGTATTATATCCCTTAAGACTCTTTCCTGTTTCTCTGTCCTAGAAGTATGTTAATTACTTATTAGGGCAAACAAAAACCGGGAATAGCACCCAATTCTCATAGAATGTACGGTTAAAACTGATAATGGTTCTTAAACCATTATTAGTTTTAACTGTAAAAACACTTATGGTTGATATCATGGATTAACTATGTGCAGTTAAAACTGGATAACGTTTCTTGAACTTGATTTCTGTTTTTTAACTGGAATAACTTATGTACAGTTAAAACTGATATTGGTTTAATCTATGCTATCAACCATAAGTTTTGTACAGTTTTTACTGATAACGTTCTTAAACCATTATCAGTTATTAAGTGTACAGGCTATGAGAATCGGTTGAGACTAAAGAAAAAATTCAAAAATACTTGCGTGCTATTTTTCGGTTAAACCGAATTGGTTATATAATTCGAAAAGGGGTATTAAGGCTGAGCCATACTTCAGAAAGGCTGTGAACGTTGGACACTGTTCAACTTTGAGCTATGTCCCTGATTGGTCCGAAAGAGCAAGGGGGTCCCATGTAAGTTCTCATAGCTTCATAGAGCCAAAAGTGTAAAAGTATTAACAGGCTTTTATTGTAGCAACCATCCCACGCATTGAGGCAACCTCCTGCTTCAATTCTGTCCCTGGCATACCAGCAAAGCTCAGTCTTTAATAGATCACTAAGTAATGCACGAGTGAAGAATACTGTAGCAAGCATAGAGAGCAGTGATCAATGGGGTAGTGACAGAAAGAAGCAGTGAAACCATGAGTAATATGTCACATGTTTTGTAACTTACACACTCTCTCAAGTGGTGATGGTCCTGGCTGTTAAGTTTGCCCTTTTGGAAAATAATAAAACATTACAACCTAAACAGTGAACTTCTAGATGTGAGGTGACGTAAAAATAATGACTAGGCTTAAATAGCATCTACAGACGTTCATGGAGTGGCCTTCAAGGGCATAGAGGAGCCGAGAAAATTTTGGGATAATTGCCGCACGTGGTCAGATCTGGCTACTACTATTGCTATGAAGTATTAACTGTTGGTAAAAAAAAAGACCCTCGGCGCCAAACATTCAAGAACCCCTTGTTTACTAGTAGCAGGAGTTGCCACTCCGCGTGGCAACTCCCTGCTTGTAGATTTGGCAAACGACTTTGAATGTGAAAAGTTCCCGCAGTACTTCCATGATCAAATCTCGTTAGAACCAACTATTATTTTAAGTGTGACTCAAAACTGCTTGCTTGCACCACTGTTTAAAATGATGCTAAAGGTCTTGCAATTGGTAATTTTAAACCTGGTTTCTCAAAGTATCTACTAAGGAAGTCCTATTCAGCAATTAATTCGATTCATGTATTCGCTCAGTCCAGCTGTTGAATGATGGTTCAGAGTAAACATCGCCCTCCAGTCTTGGGACTAGAGGCTCAAGACTGGATATTCTCTAGTCTGTCGAATGGGGCCATTAAATTGCTGCCCTGCATATGGGAGCAGAATTGAAATCGATTAATGCATTCCCTGTCTTTACCTTCTGAGCACTAGTCGAAAGAGAAGTCAACTATCCGAATGCACGACCATCCTTTCGTTAGATCCTCTTCGTTGAGCGCACGAGGTGTCTTAACAGTGAAAGTTAAACCTAGGCTTGGAACATTAATACAATTTCCTGGGGTTTTGATATGTACTATTTTGTATGAACAGACAAGTCTTGTTGTAGATGGTGAGTAAGAAAAAGGTGATGGAAAGAAGCATACTATTAAATGATAGTGTAACGCCGGGTAAACATTGTTGCTACAACTTTATATACATATGGTATACATACGGTCTGGGTAACTATATATTTCTAGTGTCATTTCACTTTTATCGCCCTGAAAATTTATATGACGATATCTCTGTTCTAACTTCTTTTATTTTTTTACTCTTTTTTGTAAGAAGTCATTGCAAAGCTTCCCATGACACAGAATTTGATTTTTTAGTTCCCATAGGTCAATGTACATCTGGTACATTGCGACCTGCTTCTAACATTTATCACAATTTGAAACTTTCGACATTATTTAACATCTGACGTGTGTTGTTTATCGACTGCCGAGTTAACCATTGCAGGGCCTGACAGACCTGTCAGTAAGATGTACTCAAAATGGCCAGGAGTTCCCACCCTTTGTAACATATATTTTTGTCTGATTATTATACGTATTTAATGAGGAAATTATAAGGAAAAAAGTGCACTGTGAGTACTGGAGTCAAGCAACTGGTTTTAGCTATACGACACACCAGTGGTAGACCCAACGAGTATCTTCAAAAGATTTAAACTTTCTTGAATTATATTTCAAACGAATCAATTAAGGGGGTCGTTCAAAGAGCTGCGCTGAGAAACCCGGTATATCTGAAGTTTACAAGAAGAATAAAAAGGAGCTGAATGTAATTTTTTCAATCCATCATTTAAGTTTTACTTCCGGATGAAACCATTCGAAGTAAACTTGAAAATCAGTTTTGGTTTATAAGTGCCAGCATTTAAATGCATATCGCTGTTACGTAAAGGTATAATCTAAAAACGAAATATTGAAACAAGGTGGACTGGATACCTCTCGGCTGTGAAAGGTAGAAATTACTATAAATAACAACATTCAGACATGCAAGCATGCAACCATGGAAAGCAATTATTTTAATCTTTGTTACTGGGTTTATATCCATGCAACATTCAATCTAAAACTACAAGGAAATGAGTCAATTCAAGTGAACAAGATGTTCGTGGTCATTGCATTACTCCTTGCCTCGACGCAGGTTTTCCACACCCTATTTCGTTGCAGGCTCTCACTTCGAAGCGCCATTTTTTTCCTGTCGACAACCTTTTAATCTGAAAATATCTCTCACCAATATCTAAAAGGACGGTCCTTCTGAGTTTGTTATTAACCCAGGAAGAGTATTTGTATCGTAGGTTTTCTCCATTGCGTTGTTCGCATGGAAGCTCATTCCAGGAAATGCGTACGTTGTTTCCACCAGGATTGACTGTGAAACTATCAACAACTCCAGGTACTGTAACAAAATCAATACAACAGGTTGGTTCGTGAAAAAATTTTCATAATGTTTTGCTTTCAATAAAGAACTGTTTGATGCATTTAATACTGAGGTTAAAACAAGTTCTAAAAACCCATCGGCAACATGTGGGAAGGGCACATTGTAACTGTATGACCAAGGTTCCAGAAAAAAGGCTTCGTAAATTACCCTGATCTTTCAACCATAACCACGGGCAATTTTTGAATTATACACATGCCCCTCGTTGATTTTAATATCAGTAAGTATTAGAAGTAGTGAGCCGTAACGACTAATAATGCATGGCTTCTACAACTTAAGAAGCGTTTTGCTGTAGAAAAATGTTAAGTTACACGAAAAAACCACGGCGTTTGAGAAAACATTAACAATTAAAAATTAAATTATTTTACACATAATCAATATTTGATAAATATTTCCAAAAGCTTGACGTAGGACTGGGTGCAGTTGTGAAAGCGGTATAGAGGTTCTTCACTGACCTCACAAATACATGTGACAACAACAAAGTCAGCGGCATACTGGACGTCAGGTTTACCCTGAGCAACATGTACCGTGTGTATAAGAGTAAAATTCAAAGCCTAAAATGTTTCGTACCTTCTTTTTAAATAGATATTTTTTGTGATGATGGAGAAAGTTTGTTGCGTAATCGTTAAGGAAAATCAAAAGACCTACGGTTTTATTATCGATTTCTAACAAATTTACAACGTACAGCTAGATGAATTTCTGGAAATCTTCATAAGAAAGACTGAACTCTGAATTCCACATACCGGTATACTAGAGTGAGCAGTGCTTACTTCATATCCTGTAAAAGACTAAAGATAATTACGCGATCGTTGTAATGGAGTTAAGTCCAACACATGCAGCCTTCAAGCAAGCCTGCAAGTAAACTTAATTAAAATCAGTTCCTTACAGTCTAGTTAAGATTTTTTCTTTGAGACGAAGGAACAAAACATTTTACCCTTTGACCTATGCTGTTTGTACACAGTATAGTTGTTGCTAGTGCAGTAAGTTTGACGTCCAAAATGGCGGTACTTGCAAAACCGGGGCAATTCACCTGAGAAACCTCTATAGAAATACGAGGGTGGTAAATCTAGGGAGCTGCTTGAGGCAGTACATCCTACTGAGCATCCTCCCATTTTTTACCTGCTTTAGGTGTTCGAAAATCTTGTGACGCCACATGGGTCATTCCTGCTTGGTTCCTTACAAGGAGAGTCACATTGTACCAAGCGTGCGGAAGAAGCCTTTTAATGTTTTTAAATCGTTTCTCTAGATCTATTGGAACCACATCGGGCTGGAGCTGCCCTGGACAGTTGCCTAGGTCGAGTTGCTGCCGCGTCAGTTTATGGAAAGTGATAGCACAATTTCCCATCAGACTAGGTATCTGCCAGGTAACATTTGCTCGAACTTTTCCTGTGCTTTCTTCAAGTCTCACTGTAACGCCGAGGTTTATATCTGTCATCTCTGGGAAAACAATGTGGAAGACAAAATGTATTATTTAGTATAGTAGGTGAGCGTCGTAATCCACAATGTTCAAATGAAATATAGGAAATGTTGAAACTGAATTACGGGATGCTCTTATAACTGTTATCGGTGGTGCATTTTCTCTGGACTCAGTGCAGCATAAACAGTAATGATTTTTTTCTGTCAAATGAATGCAACAGCTACTATGATTAACATTTATTATCTTAGCAAATTCAAAACTATGATGATAAATAGGGAAGCGTGAGGTTACAACCGGTTTGAATTGTTTTTCCTTCAGACGTGCGTTGAACGTATAGTGAAAGTAGAGGAAGAATGACGACATTTGCTTAGTGCCAAAAAGCAGAATACGTATACCCAAGAGATAGAGCTGAGATGACAGCTGCGCAATGCGTATCTACATAAACAGATAAAGTAGCAACGGTCAAAGGTTCGGTCCGCTGTCCCGCAAGACAGAACAAGGAAGTGTTTCGGTCCTAGGATAACCAAAGCTAAACCTTTGGGCTGGTGTGACCAGAACCGGATACTTTTCCGGCCTGGTCCTAACTTGTCATTGTTTTTTTTTTTTTTTTGTATTATTGTTGTTGCATTTCAGGTATTCAGCTGAGATTTGCTATGACTGACGGGTGAAGTTTTCGAAATGTGTTGAAATGGCTGGTATTTCCAGAATTCAGAAACGACTTCGTCTAAAATGTGTTCATTTGTTTTTAGATAGATACTTGAAAGATGCATGTTTTACTCTTATACAGGTTTTACGCCACAGGAAGTAATTTTCCTTTAGGTAAAAGTGTCTAATCTTTCTTTAATTCTTGTTCAATTTTTGAATTTTTTTGTAATTCAATAGTAAGTTGAGGCTTTCTGCAGCAGTCTTTATTACAGGAAGTTTTGTTCGTTTGTGAGGGCTCAAACGATTGTTGTCTGAAACCTTCATAGACTTGCCAGCCTTGCCAGGGGTAATTAGTCACCACAACACTGCCGTGACGTCACGGGGATACTTAGTTCTTTATGAACATTGATTGGTGTATACCGCGAACTTCTCACACCAGTGTGTATGCCTTTTGGCCAATACGATGGGTTATCATATTGCTGGGTCACCTGATTTACCGATTGGGTCTAAAAGGCGCTATCCCTTTCAGCATTCTGTAAAATTTTTGAGTGGAACTCAAAATGTAGGAAGGGGTCACGTCTCATTCTTGCAGCTCAGAAGTTTTCGTTGGTAAAAAAGGGGTAAGATAATGGCACATTTTAATTGCTAAGTCGTTCATTTTGTGTCCCTATCTTACCGTACGAGAAATTTGCAGAGCACCAAATAATCAGGTATCTTTATTAGGTCTGCTAAATTTTTCGAACTGGATGAAAGCAAGTGTGTACAAATGACTATGCAAAGAAATATCAGCTTAAAAAGGCTTTAATTAGTTTAAAAACGCCTGTTTCTTCATTTTATTTGTCTCTTGGTTAAGTTCATATAAAGAATGATGGTAAATTATCAGTATATTTGTGTAGAGAGAAGGGTACAAATCATCGTAAAATGTGCATATGAACTTACCGCCAAGAAGACTGAGATAGCGTAAAAGTCCTTGTGATCGGTGCAAAATTGATGCTTCACATTACTTATAATCGTAACATGATGTAATAACGCAAAAATATCTGTTGAAGTCTTTTACGGGAGTTCAGGGACATAGCGATGGTGTTATTTTTTTTGGGGGGGGGGGCTGGGGCTGGAGATTATGTTTTGCCGACGGATCTTGTAATGCGTAGTGGGAAAATGAGCTTTAGCGGGTGGGGTCCAGGGCCCCGCCTAAGGACCGCTGGTGGGGTCCAGGGGTGCAGCCCCCGGAAGGTCTGAGGTTAAAGTGTATCTCTGGGTGAAAAATTAAGTCTCAGGATGAATATATTTTGGTTCATAATGCATCATCAAATGCAAAGATTCTCACTAGTATTAATGTAATAGGCTATCCCTCTCGTCAGGCCGCTATAGCCTTAAGCGGTTGGGATCAAGAGCTCCGCCAGTGTTTTAGCCTGGACGTTTTCTCAATGCAACATTTATTGATCTGTGGCCTTGTGGAGGGGTCTAAGGGGAGGGGACCCCTCCCCACCCCTCCTCCTTTGGAAATTTTTGGAATTTGAAAGGTGTGTAGGTCGCAAATGGTGCAATATTTGAGTGGATTTCTGCCCTAGTGAGAAACCTCAAAATTTACACCCGGGCAGAATTTCCGTGTGAGATTTTTTGTGCGACATTTGCCGCCGTTTATGCGACATTGTCGCGCAAATAGGAGCTGGCTAAAACACTGGGCCCGTCTTAGGGCTCCTGGTGGGGGTCTGTCAGGCTCCCCCGGAAGCTCTGAGGTTTTAGCATAATCTCTCGGTAAAAAATTAAGTCTCATGCAGGATTGGTATATTTTGGTTCATAATGCATTTTCCAATGCAAAGATTCCAGTTAATTCTAATGTGTTAGGCTATTCCTCCCGTCATGCCACTATACTTCAAGAGCTGAACCTGTCGTTCAGAATTGGAACAATATGTGTTCAGCATTTGAACAGGCGTCAGGCGTTTAGATACGATAGGATAGGCGTCCGGCGTTCAAAAAGGGAGAAAAAGTGTTCAGAATCATAATACAAGCGTTCAAAATATGCTTTGAACGCAAAAATCTGAAGATGGGTTCTGTATCTGTTTCATTTCGGTGTTCAAAAGTTAAAATCCTGATATTGCAATGAAAGGAAGACACGCGCGGCACGCATTATTTTTTTCCCCAGGATGTTTCTGGTTGAACCGGATCCTAAGTTTGCAAAATGTGTTTGAAGTCAAAGTTAGGGTTTAGAAGACGGGCTAAGGATACCCTCTCCATGGGTAATCGGGTGCTGCTCCCTATGGTGATGATAAAAGTGAGGAATAATGTGCAGAAAGTGGTTTTTCAGGAATGTCATATGACCCGAAAAAGTATTTCACCTATACGGAAGTCGTTAATTCCCTTTCTTTTCCCGAGTTGCCGACGGACTCAGTCACTAGTCCAATTACACCGACGGCCGTGTGAACGGCCGAATACGGCCGTCACATGTAAAATCAAATTGTCGACGGCCTTCAACCTGAATGGGCCAATTAGATGAATAGCCGAAAATCGAAATAGCCGATAACAGACTGGCCCGTTCTCTCTTTCTCTTTTTTTTCTTTTCATTCTCCGTCATCTTCCCTTTCCCTCCCTTTCCCTTTCTTTTCCCTTCCTCTCTCTTCTTTTCCTCCTCTCCTCTTTTCCTCCTCTCCTCTTTTCCTCCTCTCCTCTTTTCCTCTTCTTTTCCTTTCCCTCTCCTCTTTTTGCCGACAGACCGAACATTTGCCGACGGGCGACCAAATATTGGGGTGGGGGGTGACACCCCCACACCCCTCCCGTTCGCTACGTCCCTGCGGGAGTTTAAAAGTAGCTTACCTGCAATAACTGAGAGGGTGAAAGTAAAGGAAAAGAGTAGCTGTTCAATGTAGAAGCCTAGTAACACATTCAGGTATCCGTAACGCCTCGTGGGGTACCTTTAAAGGGCATTACATGGAGCTTCAACGGCATCAATGACTTTGCTTTTTCTTCTTCTTTGCCATTTCATAAATCAGTCTTTCAGGACGTAGTGGTAAGTTGCTCCAAGTCTAAGTGTAGCTGTAATCAACTAAACAACTAGATTTTCATGCTGTGTAGCTTTTACTTTTTTCCTGGCTCGGATGTAGAAACTCCTTTACCCTTAGCTTCTTACGTTGTTTTGGTATTTTGATCCGCCTTAGTTTGTTCTATTGCAAATTTCCGTAAATGTTGCATGCGTTCCTACCGTTAACTGTATTTTTTGGTTCACATATTTGCTCCGGATGAATTGTGTTGACAAGGGGTTAAGAGTATTAATTGCACAACAGAGTCTTTTAATCAGACCAGGCACTAGGAGGGAGCTTCCATTTAGAAGAATGGTACTGTTTGCTGACAATTTCTAACAGGTCTGCAACCATAAAATATCCGACTTTACTACCAGAAAAGACGCTTATACTATGAGCCGTGACTTCAATAGTATAAGTTAGTTAGATGAGGTTTAATGTCCCAGTTTTCAACCAATAGTATAAGAAGAATATAGTATAGGTTTGTCACTCGTGCCGTCAGGCAAGGAAAAGCTTAGGGTCTCCGTACGCACCTGTACTCTATCACTTCTTCTACAAGCATGTGTGTTCAACTGTAGTATTTGTGATTTTCCCAGTAAATGCAGTCGATTAATTAAACCAATAAACACAAAACCCTATCTTGCATTCTTACTTTATGAGTCTATCACTGATACCGCTAAAGTTGTAACACCGGCAGTGTAATATTTTGTGAAATGTAGACTGACAGATTAAAAATATAAGTATGTGAGCAATACGTGAAGTATCGTAATATCACTTTTTTCTCGGTCTAAAAAAGTAATAGAAATGTTAACACTTGGAGTAAACAGTGGCCATTGAAGCAACAAGACTGGTCCGTGTAGTGTGCTTGATGGCGTGTGTAAGCCGCGATTTTCTTTAACAGCATTTGGTTACCACAGCGTTTGATGTGTCTCCAGTAAGTGATGTTTATATAAGAACATCTATATTATCAATTTTGTCACAAGTAAAGCCTGTAATTCATAGTTGAATGTCGTCCACTAAAAATGATGAAATAGCCCATATTGTATCCAATCAAATTGTCACTTTTGAATCTTATTGTGATGTGGAACCAAAACATCAACTACTCAATAAATCATGCATTGGGGTGGCCTACATTTGGTCTGTTTCCATGCCTCTTTGACCATATTTTAGGTTAATTCATGCAGGCACAAGCTAAATTTAATTGCGGAAAAAGATTGGACGTGGTATAGAGGAAGGATCCGTTAGACACTGAGGGGGAGTCAGATATTTTTTTTAAAAAAAAAAATACATATTACTTAGAAAACTTTTATTTATTAAAAGAGCGTGCCCTTCGAGGTACTAAAATCTCCTCATAACCAACTTAATAAACCCTCCACACTTTTTGTAAGTTTTTTTTTTTCTGTCCTCATTACACGTACTATATAGCAGACAACTGGGAAATAAATCTGTTGATGAAAGCAAACAAGTTCCACGCCTTAAACTAGGAGTTTTATACCTGATTCTTAGGCCGCTCTTCAAATCCGTCCAGGTGCACGGTATTAACCCGCGAAACATCGGTTACGAATTAAACTTTACTTGTAAAGAAATGTGTCAAGAAAATGACCTACCTTCACATGCTGTTGCATCACGTTCTGTCTGCACAGTCTGCATTTCTGCAATATCTGGGAGGAGACATGAAAGTAGTATAAAAATAAGAAAATATTCTCTCGAAGTCCTTCAGGCACAAAGATATGACAGTAGTCCCCTTACTCAAAATCTACATATGGCTTTATGTGGGTAAATCTGGCCAGATATAAGATTAGATATAATTACCCTGAAATGTTGACTCAAGTTTTATATGGCTGTATCAAGATACATATAATTTGATAAACGACCATTTTAGATATACATATCGAGTTTTATATGGCCATGTGAAGGCAGATATAACTTGATAATAGACCATACTAGAACATTCATATCAAGTTTGCTTGGTCACAGTAAGATAGATATCTCTCTAAAAAAGATCTATGCACATATACAGAGTATTAAGTTTTATATGACCCTATCATGCCAGATATAGGCTTGGTAAAATCACCGGCAGATATGCATATAAAGTTGCATATGGTCATATGAAGCCGATTATAACTTAATACCATGTCAGATATGCATATCAACCTTTATGTCTGAAGACAGATATAGGCCTATCTTGATAACAGACAGTGCCCGACATGCATATACGGTGCGTTATGGCCATGTAAAGTCAAATATGTCTTGATAAAAGGCGATGCCAGATAATATACAAATCAAGTTTTATGAGGCAATATCAATATTTTCGTGTTTTATTTGGTTACATGCCCCGCATTAAGACCTTCGTGGGACAGTAATAAAAAGTATCTCATACATACCTCAGTCTTCAAATTCATACACGTTTCTGATATGCAGGTCTACTAAAATAACACATGCAAATGCTCTGTGAATGCCGGCGGAGTCTGGATTTAGAACCCTGTTTTTCATGTTTCATTTTTCGTGATTTAGGTTGTAAAATGTGAGAAGTTCATCAAATCCTCAACACAATATGCATTGAAATATGCGCCACAGTGTGATAAAAAACCATAGCGCTCCATATTTATGTAAAATTAGGACATTCGGGAAATTTACTGATCACTATTAAGTAAGTTGACAACTTTCTGTACTTAAGTCAATTTCAGTATAGAACGGAACACGCATGAGAGATCCACGATGAAGAGGTATGAAGGTCAAGAGATTAGGTAATGTTAAGTCTTGTTGTCGGCTCGGGAACGTAGCTAGTTTGGGAGCAGACCTCCTTCTGGGGTAATGTTTAATTTTGCCCTTCAGCTCCTCGCCAGAGATTCCATGGGATTTTGGTAAAAGTATAGGCTTTACAAGGCTCCTGATGCTTAATGCAATGTGTGGACCAATCACACACCATACCTTTGATACATGTGATATTGTGACTGGACCAGATAAACTTTTGTATGGCCCAGATATGTGGACTTTCGTAATATCTGCTCAATCCTTGTTATGACAAGATATAAATTATATATATATATATATATATATATATATATATATATATATATATATATATATAGGTAAAAATAAAGTAGTAAATAGTGCTAAAAGTTTGTGAAACTATTAGCACTATTTACTACTTTATTTTTACCTACCTACTTCATAAGTGCTACGCAGTACTTTGACCTTATATATATATATATATATTTATATATATATATAGTTATATAGTTATATAGTTATATATAGTTATATATAGTTATATATATATATGTATATATATATATATATATGTATACATATATAGAAAAGAAAGAAAACTCCGGAAAAACAGATACATACATGCCAACTAACATAATATTTCGAGCAGTCAAAAGCTCTTCTTCAGTTGTGAATACAAAGTATATATATATATATATATATATATATAATATAGGATTGACTAACAATGACCCTCAATCAAAATCCATATCTGGTACAGGTATAAAGTTTATATTTGGCCTATATCTGTGCCAAACATGGGCGTCATTCCCGGGGGTACAGGGGGACACGTCCCCCCCGACATTTTGGAAATTCACCCATTGACTTAAGATTCTTACAAAGTACTTTTTGACAGAAGTGGCCATGTCCCCCCCCCCCACCACATTCGAGTAAAAATTGACACCCATGGTGCCAAATATAAATTTATCTCTGGCTTAAACAAGAATTGGACAGACATTACGTCACATAACATAAAAGCTTTATATGGCCCAGATAAATTTCACCAATGTCAGGCCCAGATATGGTGGATATGTGGCTACAATATGTCTGGCCCATGTATGACAAATCCCGATATGCCGATATTTATATGTATATGTATATCTATATGTATATGTATATCTATATGTATAGGGGATTGTCATACAATACCGCTTGTGCTACAATATTAATATTAAGATTTACCTATTTCACATGGTATTCCTTTTTCAAGGCAAGGCCGATCGCCATTCCAGGGACATTGGCCAAGTTGGGAAGCAACACCATGACAAGTTCGGCTACCCATCCGTATTTGACCCCACCCAGATCCCATACGGGATCTGAGATGAGCAGGGGGTGACTGGAAAATAATTATCCGTCCTCTGTTGGCCAACGGAGAAAGTATTGTAGATCCTGATACTCCATCACCTAGATACATGAGTCGTCCTCCGAAGGAAGCACCAGACATGGGGCACCCTTGAAAGTAAGGAAACGAACACATTATTTACAAAACGAAAAGCAGACCCTCTTCAAGTAAAGAAATCTGTTTAAAATGAGTTTTCAATAACATGTTTATAATATTTAATCTAACACTCTAAAGGCAAAATACAGACTTCATTTTAAAAATGTAAGGAGGGATGGGGGAGGGGGTCACGATGGTAAGTTCATTGACCTTTGCATCGAATAAAAGGTGTGAACAGGCCCTAAAACTGAGGCTGGTGTTGGGGAGTATTGAAGATGTCGGACCGATGTTTGGGGAGCTCGACGGATCATGAGACTGTAAGCAAAAACTGAGAAAACCGAGAAAGCGACGATTTCATTAAAGTAGATTTGGTGCCCTAGTTTTAAGGCAGAAATGTACATCCCAGCAGATTCAAATCCCGAACCACAGATTATCGCCATGTTGCACTGACATAAGCTGTCTGAGGTCTACATGGATCTCCTATTTTCTCTCTTAAATATTTCGTTGTTTTTCAATTTTCAAATAAAAGAGAACTGAGATCTCATCAACTATACTTTTTTCGTTCCACGAAGCAGTGTTTCGTTTTTATGAGTTGGCCATTTGAACGCTGTTATTTCGTCAAAGCCCGCTCTCTCTGCCATGTTGTGCAGTTAAGGGGTGTAGCAAGAAGATCAACAAGGAAATATTCAGGAAAAGACCACTCTGAACAAGGTTTCGACAGTTAATTGGTTTATTCAAAGCCAGAGAGAAATCCTTTCTCTGACTGGTCAAAGAGATTAAAAAGGTTTGACTCCACTACATGATGTTGAGTATAAGATGCATTCAGTTAAACGGCGTCACATGTTGAGTATAGGCATAGACAGATCCTTCTTTGTACTCTAATGAAGGAGTTGCTATCCTTGCAATCTAAGTTTCCTTCCCTTAAATCTAAATTTTAGTTCCTCTCAAAAAAGTGTAGAAGTCCCAAAGTTATCAGGAGCCTAGCTGGCGAAGACCAACAGGTGTGGCTCAGCGGCAAAAGCCGCGGGACTGTACGTGTTGTTTCATTTACTCCTCTCTCTCTATTGGTTCTTCTCTCTCTAGGAAGGGAGTTCCCTAAAAATTACTTGCGTGGTTTCTAGACAGTGTTGTCTAGAAACTATGAGGTTGGGAGTCCTGATTGGACTTAGTCCTGCACATACTGCACATACAACAAGATGGCCAAGGGAAAAAGTTTGCAAGAAGTAGGATACAGTCAAGCGACTTCTATTTCAGTATTTGAGCATGACACTGAAGGGGTCATAAGATGGGCTTCATCAAATCGGTGTCACTAATTTAACAGAGCATAGAATTTATTGCTTGGGAACGTCCCATTAATCGGCCTAAACTTTCAACACCTGACTGCTTGAATTCCAAAAGTAAACTTCCTTAAGTAGAATATCGAAGAGAGGTATCTTAAGTGGCAATTAGCCCTATTATTTGACACTGTGCTTGGTCGGTCTCAGGTGATCACCGTGAGATCCAGACCAATGAGTAGGTCATATGACTATCTAAACCAGACCAACGAACACTTTTGCATCTATTTATATTTACTCTACCGCATTTCGTTTAGGTAAATTGGTCAGGTACACCCTTACTAAAAATCCATCTGATATGTTCTTTAAATACACTTTATCTGACCATATCAAGCTTGACATGCATTGATGAAAGTCCATACCAGATATTCAAACAAAATTTTCCTATGGCCATACCAAGTCAGATGCAGCAAGATAAACGTCTATGACAAATATGAAAATTAAGTAGTTTAACATCGCCATAGCGCACCAGATGTAACTTGATAGACTTCCATGTCATTGGTGCAGTTCTAGATGTATAAACCGGGGTCAAATTTTACCTAGTATAACCTGCAAGATATACCAATCAAGCCCATTTCAGATATTCTGGAAACGCTAACAAAAATTTATAAAACTAAATCAACCAGATAACATCATAACAAATTTTATTTGGCCACATGAGGCGATCTTTCATGTATCAACAAGGTGTGGAAGCAAGTCCCTCTTATGGCAAATGGTCCAGCATATGCAATTACGCTAAACATGCGGGTGGATGATTGTTTAGAATTCAAATTGTTTTCCTTTTTATTATTGATAACTAAAAAAGTTTGAAATAAAATCTTTCATTAAGGTGGAGAAGGCATTGAAGTTAGGTGCACGCCTAAGATTAAGCAGTAATCATCGGACAGTTCATTCACATAATATAAAGGATTTTAAAGCATCTTCTCTGGTAAATACAACGAAGAATCACAACTTTGTGCATTCAGGAAAATGCAACCACATACAAAGGGCTATATTTGTTGGAAGATAAGACCAAGACAGCTAGTGCAGAATGGGCATTTCTTGTTGTATCATTAGCGGCTCGCCATAGGGGCACGGGGGCACGTGTAATTCGAGATGGGTTAGGTCCTCCCTTTCCCTTGACTCTCTTTAAAATTAAAGAAGTAAATAACTTTCCTATGCAATGCCGCGAAGGTTAAACATTAATAAAGTGTTTTCAAAACGACATCTTTTCGGCGCGATTCGCGCGCGTTTTCTTAGTTGCCTGTTTTGTACTATATCATCTTCAGACATCACAAATGGACTAACCATTAGTGCGAACTAAGTTAATCAAAACAAATGATCACTCTGTGATATTTGTAATCTGATTAGTTTAGGCATCATAATGTCATTTGCAGAGGGTAACGGTAATGCTGGAGTTAAAAGCCCATAACTTTGCAGACACTTCAGAGCTTTAGGAGTCGTTAGATACACACCCCATTAGCCGTGTTGATTATCATCCACGACTAAAAGCAGTTTTGCCCGGGTGTCACCTGGCCAGATTAGCATAGGTACCTGTCTACAAAAAGTTGTAACGGGCATGTAGCCTAAACGTACTGTGTTTCCCTTGTCCAAATTGACAGCGCCGTTGGCCCACAAGCGGTCTTATGACTGTCAAATGGCATGTTATAAGCAAAAGGCTCTCCACCTCTGTGCTAAAGTATAACGTTCCAGTTGATTTAAAATAAACACACCAAACAGTCAAAGCTCATTGTAGTGAGACTTTTTGTCCTAGCTTATTTGCATATAGGATGAGACGTCGTTCTGAGTTAGACCAATTCCCCTCCCCCTCTAAAAGATTCGTTTCGGGCCGGTACTGAGATCCAAAATAATGCTATCATGTCATCGTTTTCAAGTGTCTTCAGTGCTCGAAATTTTCGTTAGTTGAAGAAAAAAATCCAGAAAACCAACATTTTATGGCTTCTTGGCAAAGACGAAACATATTGTGATACAATGAAACAAACAACAAAATATTTAAAGGTAGGGCTCATTTTTTCTTACAAATGGATCAAGTCGCTTTGCCCATTTCACCCGCCTCTTACTCCCCCTATGGAGTAGCGATCGGCTTATTTGGTTGTATTTATTTTTTAAAGCAGCAGCTCATGACTGACTGCCTGAAATGATTTTTGAAGAGGTCTTGAAAACTAGATGGGGCCTCACTGTAATACACAATAATGACCATACTCTTATTGTACTTTCCGGAGCTGACCATTAATATTGCCGGGGGTCGTACGAACCACCCTGAATAAGGACTTGAGTTTGCCCCCAAACAAAATTTCTTAGAGCCGCCCATGTGTTGTACCGTACTGTGTTATTGCAGGGAGCTGTTAGGAAGGAAACACAACAACCAAATCTGTCAGACAATAAGTACTTGAAAATGATTTATTCCCATTCAGGTATCAAACTTTGATTGGCAGATCTCTTTGTTCCTATTGTTTATCTCTGTTGACTTTTCCTTTCTAATGATTATCTGCCTCTTTCACACCCAGATAATCCTGAAACAATTACCTTTGTTACAAAATGCTTTGGTTTGAGGTTTGTTACCGACGGAGGTCAAGCTCTATTCAAGTTTTTTTTTTAACTAAACGACTGTCAATGAAAGTTTAAATACTGTACTTCCTTATGTCCCTACTAACTTGATCCGTCGTCTGCTTTAAGTATTGTTCAAGCCTAAATAATTTTACCCAATTTTGGCAAATTCCCCCATTACTTAGAAAAAACTCGAAATGTAAGTTGCATGGAAAGATGTCAAGAAAAAATAACAGAAATGACAGTTATTGCGACCAACAACGTAGTGTTGGTATGAGTTACTTGGTAGTTTTTCCTCTTCTTTTCTTTCTTTGTAAGTAATGCTTCTTTTCCAGCTTGTATTTTCTTTTGCACCCTTATGGTACCCTTAAAAAGATTTTAGCTTTTTAGAAACCTCCCCCACATTTTTTTCAGACCTCCCCTAAAATTTAGTATTGATGTAAATATTGTAACATAAGTATGTATATATTATTGTGGAAATCTTTCTCAATACAAATACAAATGCAAATGCAAATACATATACAAAAGTGTGAAACTTCATGTTTGTGTGACGACTGGCAACGAAAAGTTAATTGAACTGTTCAATGTGAGGAGTAGATCTATTCAATGTAATGATAACAATAGGTCACTAAATCATAGTTGACCCTGGTAATTGCGACAGAAATCTGGAGAAGAAAAGCAAGATTACCATCGGAAACGAACATTCCTTCAAAGGGACTATAGAACGTTGTGTCTCCTTCCTAACAGCTCCCTGGTTATAGCCATGTTTGTCAGTTCGTGCTTGCACAAACAACTGTTCCATTCAGCCAGTTTGGATCCCTTGTATGACAAACTTATTACAAAGGGTCTGATGGCTGTCATATAGTCATTTTGAGTCTTAGTGTCCCATCAAATGACGTAGCTCCTTCGGGGAGAAAAACCCTTAGGATTCGGGTTTGGTTTTGCCCTTTGGCATCCATGGCAACTGAAAGAACTTTGGAAACTGTGGGGAGCATTTCGTTTAAAACCATTTGAAGATTGAGTTCTTGCTCTAACCTATGCAATGCATTGATCTACTCATCTAGTGTAAAGCGGTGTGATTTATAATGTGAGATTCTGATAGCTGGGAGGAGGCCACGTTAAGTTGTATTGTCACATCAATTCCTTTGAGAAGCTAATCTCCTTTGGGGTGATAATTGGTTTTCGCCCTCCACCGCAGAGCGGCGATCAAGGGGAGGCGGACATATCGCCCAATATTTCATCAATCGTCCATTGACTTTGATTTTCCATACAGTAAATTATTTGAAAATGGAGTCATGACCCCCAATACTGAGAACAAATCGCCTCCCATGCCCTCCGATATCAAAGCGAATGGACATTTATAAAAAAGAAAAGATTGTTCTTGGTCCTTACCGGAGGTAATTTACTTTTCAAAGGCGATGCATGGCTCATTTCAGCAAGTTTATAACTATGTCACGCGTAACGAATGCTTAAGTCTGATGGATAAGAAGATGGTTCGATAAGTCATAGTGTTCCATCAGGGTAAGCAGCTTTCATTGGGGAGCAGACGTCGGGGTTTTTGTCCTCCAGCATCCAGCAAAGGGACTTGAAAATATCAAAGGGGTCTGATGAAACCTCTCAAAACAGGTCTGGTTTGCACTGTACTTGACTTGGGT
The DNA here is from genome assembly GCA_029531755.1 of Holothuria leucospilota. Taxonomy (NCBI): domain Eukaryota; kingdom Metazoa; phylum Echinodermata; class Holothuroidea; order Aspidochirotida; family Holothuriidae; genus Holothuria; species Holothuria leucospilota. Next base: position 47,296,892 of record CM055974.1, read on the forward strand.
GACCATGCAAGGTATCTGTTCTTAAAAGGGATAATGCATAAAAAGCCTATAATGGAAAGGGCTGGCAGCTGAGATATAGGTAACGTTCAGTCAAACGTTCAACACAGGGACGTAGCTCCTTCGGGAGGCAGAAACCCGTCGTGGGTAACGTTCGGCTTTCGTCTCTGGAAGTTGCCAGAGTGACTTTAAGGAATGGTTCATGAAGGGCAGACCCACGACTGAACGTTAGGTCGCGTCAAATCATAGTATCCCTTGGCGAAGTTCCTTATGGGAGTAGAAACCGTTCGTTTGGTTTTCTCCCTACAACACCATTCCCTAGCCAAGAATCTGTAGCTTGTGAACTGCGTCCACCTCAATGTTTTGGACAGTTTCTCAGGCCTATGTCATGTACGCTTACATGTCAAGTCACATCAGTACATTGCTGTATAATTAGCATGCAGTAAGTGGTTTGTACATGATCGAGGTAATAGGAACACTTGATAGAACATTAGTTAAATTAACTGGAAATGTTTTATATCATAACCTACTCCAAGCACACTCTTTTAAGTCTACTGACCGAAATGTTCCGGATCTCAAAGGGAAAAGTTTGTTTTATTTACATCTATCGTCGATAAACGACGATGACGAAACCAAACATTTATGTCTTTTTAAATAGGGATGGTCGATGACCCCTCCCGCTTCCAATTTCGTATCATACCTCGATGCTTTTGTACTTGAATGTTTTAAGAATTTAAGTAGTCTCATCCTGTTTTGAAAAACAGATTAAAGATTTGACTCTTGTAAATACTTTGATGCTTTGATAAGCTGTATCGTAAACACGCTTTTATCCTAACAGTTATTATCATTGGTTATCCGTCTATTTGCTTAAGTGGATTACCAAAGCGACCTTTCCGATAATAACAAATAATATCAGCAATGCTTTTTCATGCACATGTCCGTGTGGATAGTAACGTTTCAGGGTCAGGAAGCCACTTGGAATCAAGGGCCTTATCTAAAATTCATCTCGGCAAAACACCGACAAGATTCACCTTTTCTTTCGACTTAGTGCTCAGAGACTAGTAAGTAGGCAGGGTACTATTTGGTCCCAATCCTGTTCACAGGACCGCCATTCAGCGACCTCACCCGACGGAGGTGAGTGCTTGCAAAGCCTTCGGCTTTGACTGGGAAGACTGGGAAAGATAGATGATCCTTGCTCTGCACCACTTTTTGACAGCTGGTCCGAGCAAAGGGGCGACTTCCTGAATTGGGAAACGTCTTGAAACGAACAATTAAATACCTTATTTCTATTCTAACAATTTAAACCTCAGAGTATCACTGAGAACAACTAGGTGAACAGGCAAATCTGAGTTACCGGAAATTTGCAAGTGGTTCCACCAGAATTTGATCCGAGACCCCAATGCTACATTACAATCAAACACCACGCCAATTCTCCCAGCCAAACTCCATCTGTCACATCATTTGCTAACAGACACATCTACTTAAAAGTTGCAAGTAATAAAGGTCCGGATCAGAAGGGCACCGACCCGTAATCCCAATCCGGGTCAGTCATTTGATCAGATTGGATCATTTTATACATCTGATCACTGCAATTGATTCGGATTTGTGCCGGTGCCCTCCGATCCTGATTGGGTTGAAGTTTTATCCAGACGTTTTAAAGATGTGTTTTTCAAGTTGCCTTTTGTCCCAACCCAGTATTACTCAAGTAAACCTACATTAATTATCAAGATATTGAAATGATTCTATACGTCTCACTTAGGCATTGTTTTTAAGGTACTCTATTTACCCAATGAACGTAAATGCTGCTTTCCTAGAGTCTAGCAAATTCATCGTAAAACTGTCACTGCCTACTGTAATTTAAAAAGGAGAGACATAATATAATAATTCATATATTCTAAAAATATGGTTCCGTCGTGGATCCAAGGTAGTCAACAGGGAGCTTTTCCTCCCTTATTTTATCAAATCGGTCCCTTACCTGCACTACAGACTGAAACTGTGTACTTATAACGCTTGATTGATGGCAGTCAGGGGCGTCGCTAGAGCATTTATCATGGGGGTGTGGTGCCGTATTTGTCGACCTAGACGAAACGAATGCCCACTGAAGTGTTGATAAGAGATGCAGTTAGAGCTGAGAACCGTTCGTTCAACAGGTAGTGGTCCGGCAGGGGTGGCGCCGGGATTTATTCAATCTGGTGCCATATATGCCACCTTTGGAAGTAAAATTTGTGTTTAAACATTTTAGTTTTTTAGGACCTGAAAATAATTGGCATCCGTGATGGGGACATGGCCCATAGCCTCCCCCCTGTGTACACCACTGAGGTCAACTGTCCAGGCAGTTGGGCCCTGTCGGGCACAACTTACATTGTACTTCCCTCTTCGAGTCACTAGCCGTACCGAACGACAGACTCAAGAGAACATTAACTTAGTTTAGCGAAATGAGATGAGATTCCCGGCATTTACATAAAACGATAAATTCTACTTAAATTACTTGAAAAGATGGAAAGGGTTTGTTCTACATTTAGCTATTAGTAAAGAAACTGAGGAATAGTGGGCAAAGCATACCGAAAATTTGGGGTTTTATCGCAGAAATGACCCTTCTGAAAACTAAAATAAGTAAACCGACCATGGGTAGCGACAGAATTTTCCCGACATGGGGGCCGGGCCATGCCACCGACCCCAAGTTCCGACAGCATGTCGTGGAGGTGAAAAAGTGATATGAAGGAGCCTTACTATCCCATGACATTGCAAAGTACCGTATACTTAGCATTATATCACTTAATATGTCAAAAGCCGAGTTACTCGCTGATACTGTTCTTTTGAGTCTGAATCGTGGAATTGCAAAGAGCGCGAAAATTTTTGGTAGGCTGATACAAAAAACATGTCATCATTAAGAACAAAAAGAAAAACATAAAAACTGTAAGGATTGTAGACTGTATCGGGGACAACACATTGTGTCGAAACCACCTGGACTACCCGATGAAGTAGCCAAACTTTGCTCCGTGAGTCGCTCACCAACAATTTACGACCTCTACATAACCTGTGTACCCTGCCTACATGTTACTTGGCAAAGTTGACAGGACTTATGCTATGTGGAATGGAACTACTGAAGAAACTGGAGTGACATTACAGCGCGCGTAGTGCGTCGAAAATTTTGGGTTCTGATTTCAGAAATTGGCCTCTTTCTTTCACTTCTTTTCCTCTTTCTTTTCCTCATGTTTCGTTCATTTTGCCGACTGGTGCAGAATTTACCTACTCAATGCCAGAAACCACATGAACGATGAACTCCTTAAAGGGGCTGATGCAGGTTTTGACTAAAGGAGGGGGTGGGGGGTATGCGATATAGTTACTATCTAGGCGGAGCGCCACCATGAGTTGGCGCGAAGAGTACAGAGAAAATGTTTGGTCCAGAAGCCCCCCAGATTGCAGGAAATGACATTTCCCACCCGTTTCCTAGGCTCTTTGATCCGTATAAAAACAAGCTTTTATTGAAATTCCCTGTGTCAGAAATTTTATGATAAATGTCCTGTCAGAAAGTTGTCTTCCTACTTTTTTGTGAGAGTTGCATGCTCTACAGGCCGATAACCATTAGCCTAGCCAGGATTTTTGATTGGGGGTGACCAACATGTTACTTGGCAAGGTTGACAGGACTTCTGCTATCTAGCTATGTGGAATGGAACTACTAAAGAAACTGGAGTGACATTACAGCGCGCGTAGTGCGTCGAAAATTGACACCCCCAAGATCCACGCAGTCGCCAAAATCCTGCATTAGTCGGCAAAATGAAGAAAAGAGGGAAGTGCAAACGAAGGAAAGTTAGAGGGAAGAAGAAAGGGGAAAACGTGTAAAAAGAGGAGAGAGAAGAGGGAGAGAGAAAGACCGAGCAGGGAAAAGGAAAGGGAGGGACAAAGCAGGGCAAGAGAAAGGGGCTGGTGGAGACGGAAGAAAGGAGAGTGTAATGCATTTGTAGACAACGTTTATTACAATATTTTCAAAGCACGTAAACAACACTTTTTCTAACTTAAAACATATTCTGTGGGCAGAAAAAAGTACAAAGGGCTTTTCAGTATAATTATATACTAAAGGCAGGGGCGGATCCAAGGGGGTTTGGTTGGTTTAAACCCTCTTTGATTTTCGAGGATTTTTTTCATTTTGTATAATATATTGTTTCAATTTTCCCCGGTATGTTTTGAAGGTTATTCAGTTACAACAATGCAATTAACATGCCATAATAAGTTTGCTGACATCGTAGTTTTCCTTCTATCGTCCCGATTCTCTCTCATTCAAAATCCTTATAGAGTCAGTGAGCCCTTCAAGAGGAGGCCCAGCTCTATGATTAGCTCACCAAAGAAACGTAATGTTTCCATTGAAATGGCAAGCATACAAAACATGAAACATGAAGAAGGCCTAAGTATAGATTGTAAGGTCTGAGAAGGGTCAGTTTTTCTTGGTTCACGCCGCCCCAACAGATGGTCGCCCTCCGCTTAGATAACGAGACAACCAAAAATCCCATGCATGCGATCAAGCCTACTAGTTGAATTTTGAGGCCCCAATACCAAAATACTTGCAGAAGATTTCAAAAAGAGACACCAAATTTTCTTTATTGAGCACAAGCGAGCAACTTTCAGTGAGTCACTGTGAGTGCTCAGAGAGAGCACAACAAATGACTCAATACTCCGAACTCCTGACGCCCAATATCGTTATCGGCATTGGCGTAGCCAGAGGGGGGTCACGGGCCCAATCGAATTTTGAAAAAAAAATAGGAATTAAAAGAGTTGTCGGCTCTCCAGAACTCAGTAACGTGACTGAAGTGATCATATGTCGAGATATACAAGATACCTATAATGTATCCTAGAACCGTCAAGTTACCATGTTATGGTAACTAAAATAGGAAATCATGATACCAGGGATGGGTCTGGTTTAAATGGTACAGAGTGACCTTACTTTGTAGTAAGCCATAGCTGGTATGGTATTGCTAAACGCGTTTCGATCATGGAAGATAAGTACCGGGTCTCATCAGTAGCGGTAGGGTAAAGTCGGCGATAGAATGCCAACGAGTTGACGTAGAAATTTGGTGAACAAATCGTGAAATCTGAATTCTCGTATTTTTCGATAAGCTGTTTCATAGCTAGCAATAGAGAAAAACAAATCGGTTACATGATAACAACAAGACCCCTTCCCCAAAGCAGTACTTCACTTGATGGAATGATTTAAGAGTGTTACGATTCAATGCTTCTTTTCGGGTACTGTATGCCGAGTTTGTGCCAGTAGCGGTTAGAAGTATCACGGGGTGCATGGATATTTACGTACCACAAGACTGCGTCTATGAATGGTTTACAAAGGATAAAATTGCGGTGAAAGGAGCAAGGATGTAACCGACTGGATGTAAAATTATTTTTCCAAAATAAAGTAGAGCTAATTCTTTGTAGGTGTGGAAAGTTTTCTGAATTTACAGAAAGATATGTTTCTGTTTTAGGAAGTTTCTCGAGTGTAGATAAACCTTGATAGTTTGGTTTTCTCCCTGGTAATATATAAAGTGAAAAACATTCTTTTGGGGTTTTATATTAACTTCGATAACACACATTTCTCATCGGTATGACCAGAGAGGTGAAAAATACTCATGATGTGAATTTCTTCAGATAAACAAAGCACACCTCCGATATGACTGATGTTCCGATGAAAATAGAAAACGCCGTTATTCAGTCTATTTGTATTCGGAAGAAATTTGGTAAAGTTGCTGTGACACTTTAAATGAAATTGTTACAAACGTATAGTACGACCAGTGTTCCGATGGGTTGGAAGCGTATTGCACGTAAGGACTTACAATTCTGTGTCGTTAAAAGGTAAAAACTTTAGCAATAGCACAATCGCTATAGCTTACTACTACGTATAGTCAACCAACTAGAAAAATTAGACCTTACACTGGTTTCCTGAAAATTTACTCCTATACACCATGAGATATAGATTGACTATTTCTATATCAAATTATTTTATCCGATATATCACTGCTTTGGTTACGTCACTGGGTTCTGGAGCTTAGCCGATCATTTCCTCGAATTATGCCAGTTCTCAATCCATTGTTTTATTAACATTCTGAAGCGGAAACTATTGGCCATCTTCAGTTATAACGCTTATGACTTGTGGTAATTTGTTTGACATTTTCTTATGACTGAGTTACACAAACAGCCCCTGAAAAAAATCTGCATATAGGCTAGTGCCTACCTCGAGAAAGGCCTGACTACACAACTACACCAATGTACTGACAACCTTTGATTTGCTAAGCATAATTTTTCTTATGACAGTTCAGGACCGGATCCAGGGTGCGTACGTCTCCCCCCCCCCCATTCTTTGCAGAACAATTTTTTTGTAATGGAACAACAAATGACTTCAAATGATGCTAAATAATGCTCCAGATTGCCAGAAATGCCATTTGCTGCAATCTGGGGGGCTTCTGGACCAAACATTTTCTCTTTACACTTCGCGCCAACACATGGTGGCGGTCCGCCCATATTGCAAACCCCCATTCCCTCCTTTAGTCAAAACCTGCATCAGCCCCTTTAAAGAGTTCATCGTTCCTGTGGATTCTGGCATTGAGTAGGTAAACTCTGCACCAGTCGGCAAAATGAACGAAACATGAGGAAAAGAAGTGAAAGAAAGAGGACAATTTCTGAAATCAGAACCCAAAATTTTCGACGCACTACGCGCGCTGTAATGTCACTCCAGTTTCTTCAGTAGTTCCATTCCACATAGCTAGATAGCATAAGTCCCGTCAACCTTGCCAAGTAACATGTAGGCATGGTACACAGGTTATGTAGAGGTCGTAAATTGTTGATGAGCGACTCACGGAGCAAAGTTTGGCTATTTCATCGGGTTGTCCAGGTGGTTTCGACACAATGTACGTTGTCCCCGATACAGTCTACAACCCTTACAGTTTTTACGATTTTTTTGTTCTTAATGATAACATGTTTTTTGTATCAGCCTACCAAAAATTTGGCCCATTTGCAATTCCACGATTCAGACTCAAAAGAACAGTATCAGTGAGTAACTCGGCTTTTGACATATTAAGTGATATAATGCTAAGTATACGGTACTATACAATAGCATGGGATAGTTAGGCTCCTTCATATCCCTTTTTCACCACCTCGACATGCTGTCGGAACTTGGGGTCGGTGGCATGGCCCGGCCCCATGTCGGGAAAATTCTGTCGCTACCCATGGTCGGTTTACTTATTTTAGCTTTCAGAAGGGTCATTTCTGCGATAAAATCCCAAATTTTCGGTATGCTTTGCCCACTATTCCTCAGTTTCTTTACTAATAGCTAAATATAGAACAAACCCTTTCCATCTTTCCAAGTAACTTAAGTAGAATTTATCGTTTTATGTAAATGCCGGGAATCTCATCTCATTTCGCTAAACTAAGTTAATGTTCTCTTGAGTCTGTCGTTCGGTACGGCTAGTGACTCGAAGAGGGAAGTACAATTAATGTAAGTTATGTCCGATAGGGCCCAACTGCCTGGATAGTTGACCTCAGTGGTGTACACAGGGGGGCCATTGGGCCATGTCCCCCTCACGGATGCCAATTTTTTTCAGGTCCTAAAAAAGAAAATGTTTAAACACAAATTTTACTTCCAAAGGTGGCATATGTGGCACCAGATTGCATTTAAAGACACCTAATTTTTCAAAAATTTTCAAAGGGGAGGGGAACACCCCTCCCCTTACACCCCTTCTCAGGCCGGCGATCACACAACATATTGCATGCCTCCCTTGAGAGAAATCCTGGGTACGTCACTGGTTGACCTATGTAAGCTTTAAATAAGTACAGATTTTTTTAGTACAAGCTTACCCAAAAAATTCGCGCGCTTTGCAATGTCACAGTTTAGATTCCTGGAAAAACCTTAAGTCGGGCGGAACTTTTTTCCGCTAGTATATACAAAATTTTATGCAATATATGCACCCGCAATGCCATGGTATAGTACACAGGTTTTATTCAAATCTCCCCTCTACAGCATCGGGACTGTCAAGGCTTCGGGTAGCCCCCCCCCCCGTTGGGCAAATCCCGGCGCCACCCCTGCTGGACCACTACCGGTTGGACTAACCAGGGAGCTGTTAGGAAGGAGACACAACACGCAGACCTGACAGACAAAAAGTACTTGAAAATGATCTAATCCCATTCAAGTATCGAAATTTGATCGACAGGTCTCTTTGTAACTATTATCTAGCCTTGTTGACTTAACCCTTCCTAATAAATGGCTGCCCCTTTTACACCCAAGTAATCCTGTAACAATTACCTTTGTAAAAACATGCTTTGATCTGAGGTTTGTTACCGACGGGGCTATGCTGTAATCAAGATTTTTTCACTAAACGACTGTCAATGAAAGTTTAAATAGTGTTCTTCCTTTACGTCCCGACGAATTTGATGCGTCGTCTGCTTCGAACATTGTTCAAGCCTAATTCATTTTTCCCAATTTTGGCCTATTTCCTCATCACTTCGAAACACAGTCGAAATGTAAGTTGTCTTGCAGTTCTTCAGTAAAGCTAACAGAAATGACATTTATTGCGACCAATAACGACAAAAGTGTAAAATTTCATACACTTTTGTGACGGCTGGCAAAGTTAACTGTTCAATGTAAGGAGTAAAAGTATGCATTGTCATTGTAACAAAAGTTCCCTTAATCCTAGCTGATCCTGTTAATTGTAACAGGAATTTTGAGGATAAAAGCAAGATTACCATCGGGAACAAACATTGCTTCAAAGTGCTATAGAAAGTTGTGTCTCCTTCCTAACAACTCCCTGGACTAACGGTTCTCAGCTATAACTGCATCTCTTATCAACACTTTCAGTAGGCATTTGTTTCTTCTCAGTCGGCAAATTCGTCACCACACCCCCCATGATAAATGTTCTGACGACACCCTGATCATGGGGGTGTCACCCCCACCCCCTCTACCGTCGTCCCTGATGGCAGTTGAACGTGTCAAGGGCTGCTTTATTTCACAAAATGCCTCCTAGGTGAGGACTGGATATCACTTTCTGAGACTGTTAAGTGAACACGGCCTCTACATTAGCAAATTACTGTTTGCCAACATGAACCAGATCAGCTAAAATGGGTAGCTTGTAGCAATATATCCCATGCAAAAACTGTAAATGTTTGTTTAATTGTTTTCGGACAGGATGGTAAATTTTACTAAGGCAGAAAGCGTCTTTGCTCGGGAAGGCATGCAACTAACATTTTACCGCTACAAACTGAAAAAGTACGCTTTTGTTTTGTTTCAACATATATTTTTCTGCTATCTTTTTATGAGAAGGAGTTGGAACTTAGTCGCAACTGAACTTGGTCAGCCGGAGTTTGGGGGAAAAAATCCTATTTCTCTGACACATTTTGTGAAAATCTGGCCATTGGTCGGATTATTACAGTTTTTCGGGCAAACGGGTTAGCCTCCTCTCCCTAGAAAGCGTCCTTTACACCCATCGTAATCGTTACATGAATTTAATTCATTTTGTTTACTGGTGAATAAACCTTTAATAATTTGTGGTTATAGAGCAATGTAAATAAAAGTTGTTTCCCTGTAGCTGGAAACCCAGTGAATGATTTTCGCACCGTTCTATGTCGTTTTCAAGTCTCGACATGAAATGGCACATATCCATAACAAGACTTGATTTTACTTGCAATGCAAAAAAAAAAAAAAAAATCCTTTAAATAAAATAATTCGCAGTTCTCAAAAATGATTATGTTGAGAAGAATTCAATGAAGCTTGTAGAGAGGCTGTTAATATAGTACAAATTCATATATGATCTTGCTTTCATTTTGGTAAAGTTATAAAAACAGTGGTTGGTAATCACAATTACGGATTACGTGTTTAATTCCAGCCACATCTAGCATCGTGAGGCGGATATTTAGAAAACATGTTTCATTCTAATGACTGATATTATGCTTTTTGTCTAGAACAATATACGTTTTTGTCGACAAATGATTGGAGGTAAGAAGCATTCAGCAAACTCAAGGGTTTTGGGGAGAAGATGCGTTGCCACCAATTATTCTTTTAGCCTAGCAACAAGCACATAAACTGGTTGGTTAACTCACGGGTCAACCAGATTCAAATATAGCCTGAAAGCAACCATGTGTTGAGCAGTTGACCAATCGGGAGAACGGGTACTCTGTTCGGAAATACAGGTCCATAACTTAAAAGAGCAGTGGAGGGACCACAAATATTTATGCCTGGTAGAAACTGTAGGAACGAAAATTAGATTTGCCATTTATGTTAACACATCTCGTGCCTTGAAAATGACTTTCACTCTGACAGTCTGGGAGCATTCTCGCCCCCTTCAGCACGTTGTCTGGCTAAGAGCCTGGATGAAACTGGCTCTAAGAGGGTTTGGTGATTCGGTGTTTCATAGGCAGTTTCAATTGACAGGATACTCAAAATGCTTCTTTTTTGAAAAGCAAAGAATTTGTTAATTGTTTACCGCTTTGACCGATATAGGGCAAGGTTTTAGAGACACATTTTGAAGGTGGAGCATTGCATTTTATTATTCCCACCGACATCTGATATGTGAGACTTTAAAAATGGAACCTACTGCCGTTGTGCGTGACGCTCCGCATAAGCAATGGAGTAAGGGAAAACAATCCAGTGCCCCACAACTGGAAAAATGGCCGTGGGCGCCGCTAGATTAAACCAAGTGGTAATAAGTTGAGGCGCAAAACCCTATCTAACTAACTACACATCTGATATGGGATTCGCAATTTTTATAATGAAAAAACTCAGCTGTTCAGCACTACTTCTCCTACTTACAGGGTGCATTCCGTTTGTAATGACCATTCTGATTTTTCGCCTTCAGAAGCTCAACACGAAAACTGCCAAATTTATATTTTTCAACGCCATTAAGTCTAAGGGCTTTAATAAAAGTATGGTCAGAAACCCGTGGTCTTTATGAAAAAATCTTAATTTGTTCACCACAAATGATAACTTGAAAACACTGAAGCGAAACACTATAGCCACATTTTTTCGTTAACCTTTCCAGATATGGTTTCTAATTTTGACTAGTCTGCACATAGCTGATGGGGGGGTTTTCGTTTAGTCCTTCGCTACGGTTACCCTGTGTGGCAGAAGTTAAAGAGAGCCGCTATGCAGTCAAACATTAGTTCGGCAGATCCATTTTATCCAAAAGGTGCGGATCCAGGATTTTGAGAAAGGGGGGGGGCGACACACCGTCGGCCGATGGCCTACGAGAGAGCGCCGAAGGCGCAAAGCCACGGGGGGGGTGGGGTCCTCCCCTAAGAAAATTTGAATTCTAAATGCGCTTAGACGCGATTTCCCAGCATCTGTGAAGCATATTTTCTATAACTATTTGCTCATTTTTTCGGAGTAAAAAAATCGTTGGTCAAAAAATCTTTGGTCATCGAATAAAAGGGGACGTGCGCCGGGTGCGCCCCCACCTGCATCCGCGCCTGTCCAAGAAGAGCATCATATTGAAATGTAGAACTTATAACGATCTTGCCTTGTCTTTATTGAGAGATGTTTTATGTTCACGTGGCAAAACATGCATAAGATGCATTAAAATATCATATCGTGTAAATTTTTAATGGGAAAACTAAAACAATTTAATCAAAATATTCAATGAAACCATAGTAAATATTGATAATTAAAGGTTTATACAGTGATTGATGTTCAGGGATGTTTATTGTAAATTTATTCAAAATATTTACCACACAATACTCAATGTAAAGCCTCCCCATTAAAACAAACTGAAGGTGAAGCACACATGTATAGTACCAAGATTGTTGACGTTTGGGTGAAAATAGACTCGTGACCTTTGACCCTCCTAATTACCATGTTTGGGTAAATTTAAAAGGTGACAGCCAACAGAAAAAGAAAGCTGACATTCTAAGAAACATTTTAAGGTTAGGTGTCAACTTTTACAAAGTTGTACGGGGGTGGGGGGAGGTCAATTTTCAGACTTTGCCACTAGTCTATTAGGCAGCACCCTCTCCTTTACACCTGGCCAAAAAGAAATGAGAACAGAAAGCCCAAAGACTAAGTGATTCCTTGCCGGAAGAGGTTGCTTTGTTGAACTCAAGTTCATCTCTCAGATTTACACTTCTTGACTATATCACTTTTTACGATGTTTCACAATTTGACCTTCCCGATGACCTCACATGACCTTTGAACAACACCAAATATTGAATAACAAAAAAATGAAAAAAGAAAGTGTTTTAGAAGGGATTCGAACCCGAGCCGTCTGTGTGAGAAACTGAGCACTATTCCACTACGCTATCAAAGCACTCGTTAAGATTATATAGTATTTCTAATCATGGTATGGGCACAGCATCCTTTACACGTGTTTATAATGGTGTAAATTATTAAAGGATTATTACTGTAAGAGTTATGTTTGTGAAAAAGTAAATATTGTTCTCTATAATTTTATCTTTAGAATGGTACAAAAATTCAGCCCCAACTTTTCGTTTTTCACGAAACGCCGAACACAATTTGGAGGTACCGTCCACTGTCTATTTGTTTACGAGATTTTCGTAGTTTCATCTTTGGTGACTTTTAATGACCTTTGACCTGCACAAACTCATAGACTGTCTATTAAAGTAAAACATCTTAATACCAGACTTACCAGTAGGCGAAAAAAGGGAGAAAAAATGAAGAAGGAAAAAGAAAGGCGATAAAAGAAGAGAAAAGGAGAGCGAAACGAAATATAATATATGTATATATGTATATATATATATATATATATATATATATATATGTATATATGTATATATATATATATATATATATATATATATACATATATATATATAGGTTTGTGTATGATGAAGAACTTTTCTTCGAGGCAGAGGTTGCAAGTTTTAGATGATGTAGTGTAGGCACGGGCTTTGCTTATAAGTTTCCACTTCACAGTGTGCTTGACATTAGTATCCTTTGGCTTCCAAATGTATTCGCTGAGTGTAGTTGCATTTCTTTTGTCTTTGTGATTGAAGCTGGAATTGTGTGCAGTGTACCTGGTTTTGAAGGTGTTTTTTGTTAAACCAATGTATGATTCTTCTTTGTTGTTGTCGTGGCGTGTTACGGTGGCCTGGGACACTATGTTGTTTGCGAGGCAATTACCCTCCAGTGAGCATTGGTTTTACGCCCTGCAGTTGCAGTTGTTTTGCGTTGCTTGTTTTAGATTATGTTTGGTCAGTATGCGTTTGCTGTGCGCTGATATTATTTGGTCCATGTTTGCCATGCAGCTGTAGCTCAGTTTTACCGTGTTTCTGTTGAGTAATGGATGTAGTTTGTGTCCAAGTGGGAAGCAGTTGTTTAGGAGGTTGAAAAACTTCTTGCCAATGTTGGTGGTGACATTGTCGCTGAATGGGGGGTTGAACCAGGTTATGTTTGTGGTGCGACTCCGTTTTGTGGCCTTGTTGTGTTGACTGGTGTTAGGCGATTGGGGTTTGTACTTAAGGTGATACCCGTAACCGCTCTTTCGTAGTGCTTCTTGGTATACGGGTGCTGTGGTATTGAATGTGGTTTCGTTCGATGAGATGTTAGTTAGTCTCCTGTTGATACTTTCTGGGATGTTCCTTATGATGAGTGGTGGATGGTGTGAAGGTCAAGTGTTAGATCTAAGAAATTTACTACTTTTTTGTTGGCATCGATTCTATGTTTAAGTTGTGGTTTGCAAATATTTTGCATATTTCTTTCTTAATAATTTCTGTTTGTCTAGGTGTCTAGGTGTAGTTTTGCAAACAGCTAACCCGTCGTCTCTGTATACATACATATATATATATATATATATAAATATATATATATATATATATATATATATAATAGTAGACGTTAAGAAGGCCAACAGGCCGGTTGACATTTTGAAGCACGTATTCGATCTATTGCAAATATATAGCAAATATGTACAATATATGGTGATACGAAATTTTCGAACACACCTGTGTTCTTCATCAGCGTATAACGACAGATGACTGAGAAAAGGCTAGCAATAAGAAAGAATATATATATATATATATATATATATATATATATATATATACAAGGATAAAGCAGACCAGTTAGCAATTCATAGTATATTCGTTGCTACTCTGAGTTTCGTGGACAAGTCCACTCGTCAGGCAATACAAAACACGACTGACAACGAAGCGAACAATCGGCATTTACAGAACAAATAAATGTACATACCTAAAGGGTACGAATCTTACTTTGTGCACTTGATCAGGGAGAATCTGTTAGCATGCCTACAGGTGGAAACTAGCTCAGACCGGGAATTAAGAGAAGCTAAATGTGGCCTGTAGATTATAAAATACTTTTCCCATAAGCACAAAGTACATCTTTTTGTAGTAACGTTATAAACACTTGCCTTTTTCAAAAATTTCCAAGTGATAGTATAAGGAATATTATTGTCTTTTAAGTGCCAAACGTATTTACTCAATGCTGTATCATTGGCATACCTGCTATAATTAAATGATTTAATATGGTTATGGTACCTAGGCTTAAAAGATTCGGCAAGACCGACGTAAGTTTCTATTCTCTCAATAGTGGAAACTGTAGCCTGGTATACTACAGGGGAAGAGGTGTTGCATTGTCCGGGGACTGGGCAGATGTCTTTATTTCTACAATTGCAAGAATCATTAATTACACATTAAGAGCACCACGGTAATTAATGATTCTTGCAATTGTAGAAATAAAGACATCTGCCCAGTCCCCGGACAATGCAACACCTCTTCCCCTGTAGTATACCAGGCTACAGTTTCCACTATTGAGAGAATAGAAACTTACGTCGGTCTTGCCGAATCTTTTAAGCCTAGGTACCATAACCAAATTAAATCATTTAATTATAGCAGGTATGCCAATGATACAGCATTGAGTAAATACGTTTGGCACTTAAAAGACAATAATATTCCTTATACTATCACTTGGAAATTTTTGAAAAAGGCAAGTGTTTATAACGTTTCTACAAAAAGATGTAATTTGTGCTTATGGGAAAAGTATTTTATAATCTACAGGCCACATTTAGCTTCTCTTAATTCCCGGTCTGAGCTAGTTTCCACCTGTAGGCATGCTAACAGATTCTCCCTGATCAAGTGCACAAAGTAAGATTCGTACCCTTTAGGTATGTACATTTATTTGTTCTGTAAATGCCGATTGTTCGCTTCGTTGTCAGCCGTGTTTTGTATTGCCTGACGAGTGGACTTGTCCACGAAACTCAGAGTAGCAACGAATATACTATGAATTGCTAACTGGTCTGCTTTATCCTTGTAGTAACGCTCAACAACATGTTTCGAGCACTCTCTTTGAGGCATCCGATAGCAATTTTGTCAATAAGTATATATATAATATAATATATATATATATAGATATATATATATATATATATATATATATATATATATATATATATATAGGTCGAAAGTTGTGTTTGGTGTACGATCATAAAGTTGAAATGAATCCCACGTGCTGGCATAGCCTTTTCACAAGCATAGCTTTACACCAAACACAACTTTCGACCTACTTATTCCACGTTCGATCTACCTAACTTCGACCTACTATATATATATATATATATATATATATATATATATATATATATATATATATATATATATATATATAAGGTCAAAGTACTGCGTAGCACTTATGAAGTAGGTAGGTAAAAATAAAGTAGTAAATACTGCTAAAAGTTTGTGAAAAATTCCACGACGTTTCGGGTTTAAACCCTTCATCAGGTGGCAAAAATGCAACTGATCGTTGACACGGCCAAACGTACAATTTAAAAAATACACAATAAAATTGGGCACGGTAAACCTCGGCTAGGAAAACAGACAGTGTTAAGTGGTTACCACAAGTCAAAGAAAAATGCAGGAATTGCTGCGTTATAACAGTTCAAGTCTAACGTTCAGACCATGTGGGGACAGGGTTCCAAGTTTCATGATTAGGCGGTTTTCGGCAGCTAGGTGGTCATGATCGGAACCTCGACACGAGATGGCCGCCGAAACCATCAAGTCACGGATCGAGCATGTTGACGGGGGATTGAAGTGGGTGGCTACCGGGAACCCTGGGAGGTTCTGTTTGATTGACCTCAGGTGCTCGGCTTGATGGTTTCGGCGGCCATCTGGTGTATTTTTTAAATTGTACGTTTGGCCGTGTCAACGATAAGTTGCATTTTTGCCACCTGATGAAGGGTTTAAACCCGAAACGTCGTGGAATTTTTCACAAACTTTTAGCACTATTTACTACTTTATTTTTACCTACCTATATATAATATATATATATATATATATATATATATATATATATATATATATATATATATATATATATATACACACATTCTAACTTCGATCTACCAACCTCGACCTACTGATTATTCATCCCGCTTGGGACTACCATGGTAACTAGGAGAGAAAATTGAATCACACGAGGTATTTGTAGCCTGTCTGTCACTTCTGTGAATCACAAGTCGAACTGGTGTAGTGGTCACAGACTCTACCCGGAAAGCGGAGGATGGCGGGTTCAAACCCTCGGTACGGCTCAATTTTTCTCTCTGGTATTTTCTCTGAACCTTTCCTGCTTTGATAAGGGCTATGCTCTATCTAGCATTTGTATAAAAATGCAAGATCGAATGTACTACTATTTACCTTTCGACCTATACATATATATATATATATATATATATATATATATATATATATATATATATATATATATATATATATCTATATATATGATCAAATTCAGTGATTAAAATTTATACTGACGCCTTTTTGGCTCTTTTACATAGAATAGTAGTATTCTGCTACGCCCAACTCATTGGTGTCAGTAAACAGTTGTTTTGTATTCTGTTGCCTGTCAAATCCCTTTGTTAGGATGCATTTGGCAAGGATGAGATTGCCTAGCTACCACACAAATAGGTAAATAAAGTTAAATGCAATGATCCCTAAGTATAGGGCAGGCGCGTAGCCAGAAATTACTTATGAGTATTTGCGGCATAACGATTTAATTCAAGTAGATTGTTAACCATTGAATTTTAAAGCCTGGTTACAAAGGGGTGTTTACATAATTGATGACCTAATCGACGGGGATGGCAAGTTTCTTTCCCTTAACAGTTTTATTGCTCGTTTTCATATTAATACAAATTTTTTGCAATATTAAGGCCTTCTACGAGCGGTTAAACGCTTCTTAAACGGCCATGAGTGTTGTGAATTACAAAGACCATTTATCCCCGATTTGTATGCTATTCTACTTAAATCAGTTAAGTGTGGTTCTGACTTTTATAGAACGATCGCCTATGCCTCCGATATTTATATTAAGTCTCAAGATAAATGATATGACGAGCTTGGTTGTAATAATTTGAAGTGGAATTTAATCTATAAATTACCTTTCAGTCTCAATTTAAGAAGTAAGTTTTCTTGGTTTCAGTACA
This sequence comes from Holothuria leucospilota, assembly GCA_029531755.1. Lineage (NCBI taxonomy): Eukaryota > Metazoa > Echinodermata > Holothuroidea > Aspidochirotida > Holothuriidae > Holothuria > Holothuria leucospilota. The sequence continues at coordinate 47,314,300 of CM055974.1, forward strand.
GGATAAATACTAGGATTTTGGCCACAAATTGCTACTTAAAAAAATTAACATTTTGGATCAGGATTTGTGTACTTTCTGCTCAAAGGAAAAGAAACGATTAGTCACATTGCTTGTAAAAAAGTACAGCCAATGTGAGAGCAATTTAGGAATTTTGATTATAAAAGCACTAATGACATCTTGTTTATTAATCCTATAACTTTAATTTTTGGTATAACCCATCACCAACGTGACAATGAAACTATAAATATTCTATTGATCTGGTTTAAATTTTACATTTACAGATGTAAACTACAAAACGATGCCTTGAATTTCCTTAATTTTAAAAGTGATGTTAAGAGCATACTTTCAGTTTTGTACTATAATGATTGCGTCAAGCTTGAACGTGATAATTTTTTAAATCGATGGCGGCCATGGCTCATTGGTTTACAACTTGACTTCAGTATTGTCTAGTATCTTTTCGTTCTTATTTCAGTGTAAGACTTTAACTATCAATAATTTTTTTTAAATGATTTAATGATTTAAATGATTTAAATGATTGTTTTCGAATAAATTTCGTTGTACAACTTGTCTAATTTGTTTTTTTTTTGTTGACTGAGAAGAATAAAAAAGTATAGGGCAGGTGTGTAGCCAGAAATTTGCCAAGTGGGGGGGGGGCGAAGCCTGTAGGCGAACTATCAAAGCATAGCGCCACCGTAGCTTTGCTCGAATTGTACAAGAAAATTTGGCCAAAAATACCTCCCAGATCGCTAGATATGGCACTTCCCAGGCCTTGTAAGTTGCATCTAAAATTTTTTTTATTTTTAGTTACTAGCAATATCATAAAAAAGTCATTAAAAAAATACCAAACAATGCTCAAGGGGGCGTCTTCCCCCTTTGCCCCCTCCCCCTACGCGCCTGTTATAGGATATTCTCAAGCCGCTGAAATGGATCAAATTGGATTAGCATAAGGTAAAAGTTTTTTTTTCGATTTATCTCCAGCTAATACCACCTCCCTATTGTCGTAAGCTTCATAACCCAGGGTGGCGCTCCACATAAATAGTGTCGGGGCATATTTTTCCCCCATAAATACAGTCCTGGATAACCCCTGGATATTACACAACCTTGACCTAGTAAGTATACAGAGTATCATAAGCCATGCCACACATATACAGTGACTAAGTAAAACCAAATAGATATAAGTGGGAGTTGAAGCCGGCTGGCGTCTGGGCGAATCTCACACAAGCTCGCTTTACTTTCACTTTTCTGCTTATGGATTGTGAGTGATCGAAGTTTATCAACATCAGTTACAGATCGGATACACTGACGAGTTTATCGATAATTGTCATCAGTTTTCTAAAGATGCAAAAATAAACTTTAACGAAAGTGTCTTCAGACAGAAGTTGGGTCAAAGAATCTTTGCTTCTTGTTCTTTTGAGGGTTTTAGAGTGTGCCAGTCTATCGTGCCAGTCTATCTTTATCCCTGCCTAATTTTGTTGCGAAACTCGAGTTCAAGTTAATTTTGTACTTTCCAAGCATTGAAAAGTTTTGGACATCACCAAAATGATGCATTGTTTACGGAGCTGTAACAAAGTTCCCTTACGGCGAGGATGGATTTTGTATTCCAATTGAATCCGAGTTATATAGAACATTTGAATAAGCCACTGTGTGTACACGATCTCAGGGGTGGGAGAAGCATCGTTTCCAGATTTTTTCAGTACTGGGGGAACAACCGAACACCCGTCCTGAGAGAGGATCGAGGGGTTTCCAATCTCTCCTTTAAGAAAGTTTTGCTCATCGGAGAGAGCTTTATACAAAATGGTCATAACGTTTTCAAATTCCCTAGTATTTTTATACACTTGAAATAACCTTTTTACGAAGGAGGGTCCAGGAACTTTCCAGAGGCTGTGATTGTCTTTGTCGTTTATGAAATAACTAAATAAAGGTAACGCGAGAAGAGTTTCATTTTATTGAGAGGTATAACACAGAAAGGTGACCCTTTGTGCCATTTAAAATAAGTGACCCACTCTATGGAAACTAATTTTCAGAGAGAGGTACCAGAACTATTTCAAAAGTGGAATATAATGGTCAGATGGCATGCCTTAATTGCTAAAATAAAGCACTAGTCTAATGAATTTGAAAATTGCTTTCCTGGAGCTGTCAATTGTTATGGATAATTTGTCATTGAGGAGAATGTACAATGATAAAGGGGGTATCGCATGATCAAGGGTTCAAATAAGAAAATTCTAGGAGATTTGGAAAACTTACGGCATGTTGGAATGTTGCTAATGTGGTGATGTGGTGGCATTGTATGAGTGTCGTAAGGAAGGCACGAATATAGCTACCTCAAAATATGGGAAAGCTAACCAATCGACTATAGTGGACGGGCTATGAATTAATGATACAAAAGGTCCTATGACCGACTGACTAAAAAGTTTTAAAAAGCTGTCGGACTTTCAATTTATTTACGAGGTTTCTGAATAATGCAAATGTAAATTTAAAAAGGGCGGTGAAAGTTTTTTGCATTAACTACTATGAAAAGCAAAGTAGAACTCTCTAACAATTTAAAGGAACAAGATGAGTTGTGGAGAAAATAGCCGAATGTTTTGGGGGTTCTTACAAATGAGATTTTGTATTTGAGCAAGAATAAGCAAGTTAAGAGTGACCTTTCCAAACGTTCAAGAAAACTATTTCTAAAGTTTTGAAAGGGATGCCAGCAATTGGTACTTTTTTCGTTTCCCTCTTTTTTGGTGCGGAGGAGGTTGGAGTTACACCACTCCTTTATATGATGCCAGAATATGTGGGTATTGGCAAAAGAGAATTACAGAGAGAATTTCGTGAATTATAGAAGGTGCTCAGATACCAACTGGTGCCAAAGTTTGGAGTTAATCTTGAACTTTCCTCTGCTAAAGTCTATTTGAGGGGGCTTTTTCGCAATGGAGTAATGTGAGTTTTAATCATTGACTTATTTTTTCAGAATATTTGGAAACAATCTATTTGACCTGAGTTGATCAGAAATATGTGAGAATTCAAAAGATGACTCAACAAGAGCGTATATACCTATCTTGGAGGAAGTGAATTGTATTTGACAGACTTCTTTTAATTCCTAAAAGAAATAGTTAAGAAGGGTTTACGTCAAATACCATTACAGTGCAATTTCTCAGTATATCTATAGTGTCAAAAGCCATAACCTGAAATAGTTATCAAATTCACATTCGTTTTATACAGAATTGTATATTCTACAATGGATTTGTATAGTTTTTCATGTATAGATAAAATGCAGTTCTTTTGAACTGGTGGTTATGGTGGTTATGGCAAAGGTATTGAAACTGTTTTGGCGACTTTTAGCTCAAACGGAGAGATAATACCTAAAATTAACATTGCTAGAGGAGATAGTATAGTAAGGCTTATAGGTCCCATGTGCAATGCGCTATGCTTGGTATGCTACGTACGTTAGCACAGGGACTACAGAGGAAATGAGTGCTCTGGTTAAATATTTCTGTATCTTCCCTACACGTTGGGTCTTTGTTATGTCAGTACCGTCGGACATATCTACGAACGTGGTGGGCTGGGGCTGTAACGTTCAGTATAAGGAGTTGCACCATTTTCTAGGGTAGCTTCATCGATGTTTTAAGACAAAACCCTCCAAACTGAAAAAGCCCCACCCCGTGCCGGTTTTTGCAATCAATTTAATCAATTTAACCGTTAACTACGGTCCTGTAGTCTACAGAGTAGAAAACACTATTTGCACGTCTTATGAGCTAAAACCTTGTATATCAGTTGAAGGAAATAAGTCATTGGTGACATGGAGGATAATTAAAACGACTGCATTTTGTATAGCCTTGCGCAATTGTATCGAACCCAGAGTACAGCTAAGGCCTGCACAAGACAGGTTTTCCAGCCAGGATGTATAATCAATGACGCGGTATTCATAAATCAATGACGCGGTATGTCAAAAGTGATTTGGGCAACAATTTAATTTTCCTATTATAACGATCGAACAAAATTCAAAAGATACAGGGCCTTGTTTTAACACACTAAGTAGGAAGCCCTCTCCATAGGATCCTGTACATGCCCACATTCATCATTTGGCCTCATTTGGTCCCTTTAGAAATGTAAATTATTTAGGAAAATAAAAACCTAACAACCAGTTAACACCTTTACTAAGTATATTTCATAATCCCGACAAAGATCAGTCACCCAACAGTTTGTCTGTTTGACTCCCTATTAGGAGAGCAATCTCACCGAAAGGGCCTCAACATTTTTGCCCCGCTTTGCGTGCTGCAAATTTACGTTCACTTTTATCCAGAGATCCTTTCCATAGCAAAAAAGTTTAAGCCCCCTCCCTCACGAATTAAGCGATAACTTTTATAGCCTAAATAGGTTTCGACAAATGAAAGGAAATTCATGCGTAATTACCATATTAATCTCTTGAACCGTATTTTTCGTTCGGTACGGGGTGTTACTCGCGTGGGAGGGATGGCAATTCCATCAAGCAAAGGGGGTAGATACAACACCATGCAGGTTATCCCAACAAGGGTCAGCAGCCAATATCGACGTTCGCAATTTTCGGGAAACAGACTTTATTAGCACTCGATGTTAAGGTGAAGAATATTTTATATTGTGCAAAATATTGGCTGTCGGTAGAAACGCCTCTGTTGGAGAGCTTCCCTACACTCGGTAGACGAATCCTGATGCAACAACTACATTCACTGGTTATGGAAATGCTAGAAAAACTTGGTTTATACCGTCCTGATGACCACGTTAGGCATGGGAACCCAAATATTTTATTATGTCTTCTTGTCCTAAACAACTTCCTCAGAAAGACCCAGGAGCAGCCCTAAGCATAATCGTGTGCTTGCACGTGTCGTCTTAACCCTATCCTACCCTTAATAGGATGTTCGTTTAAGCGAATTATCTGTCTAGCGAAATTTCGATCTGGTGAATCTTCAGTCTAGTAGCATCAATGTTTTAAAATAATAATGATTTCATTCATTTTTACCAGTGAAGCACAATTGTGTAAGGCAGATTGAAGTGTGACGTCCTTTTCTCCTCTTCATGTGATCTTGCGAGGTACTGTTTTTATATCTTCAATTCTTTGTTTTGAAGAATATGTTTCTAGATGTCTGGGAAACTTTGGGGGCAAACTTTCTAAGGACGTTACAAGCCAACGTTATTATGGCTCTCGGATTAAATAGTTCCATGATGGTTCCTGTGGAACGTCCCCTCTCACCCTACAAGAAATTTCTATCAATTAAAAGACCACGCCTTGCTAAATACACAACGAAACACATACTTTGCGTATAAAATCTTCAATCTTCATATTTAAAATGTCCTCAGCTTCTTTTAAACAGTGTAGTAATGTTTTGATAAACGATAAGTAGAGTCCTGGAAACGAGTAAGATTACAATGTCACAAATATTGTGTGAATGTATTTACTTAAGTCATCAAGGTACTAAAGCTGTTAAAACATTAAATTAGAAAAAATGACTACCACGATAACAGAAGAATACAATGACTTCATATTAGTAAAGTTAGATAAGGTAAAGAGGTTAATAGTTAGATAAAAATTTAATTTATGAAAGGAAAACTTTGAATACAACAAAGAAATGACGTAATTAATGTAGAAACATAACAGAAATGAGGCTGAGCTCCAAGGCAACAAGTTTTCGTCTGGTGATCTAACCTACATGTATACAGCTCCCGGATAGAGGACAATATTTGCAATTATAGCACAAAATACGATAACGTTTTCGTCGCTATCTCATTCAATTAGTACAGTACGCCTACAAAGAAAATATCAGTCGTTGACATATTCCAAACAATTAGACCAGCCGTGGGCTTATGGTGTGACTGATAAATACTTCGGTCCTTAATAACGCAAGAATGGCAACAGGATGTAAAGACACATTTCAAACGTGAAAAGCAGAAATGAGACCAATGAAACAAAGAAAAGGGGATAGACCTTAAAGCATTCAAAAACTTCTATTTTGTTGGATTGCACAAGGGTGGAAACTTAATTGAAACACGGAAATATTTCGGGATGAACACTACTTTGAAGTAAAGTTTGCAAGGTCAAACAATGATCTATGGCATGTCTCTTTCTACATTTTCAGTGTTATTGGATATTGAACATTGCTAGTTGTAGGAGAAATGAAATTTATTGCATCTTTGGGCTCCCGGTGGCTGGCATTAGATTTTTATGAATTTGCTATCCTTTTTGTTAAAACTAAAGATATGTATCTGGTTATAAAGTAGTTTTCGGAAAGTCCCCATATTGTTTTTTTAACTAAAATTACTTTTCTGAATCTTCTTTTCACTTTCCTAAGGACTTTTGTTACGGAACGTGCAAACAATATTCCTTTACAAGAAGCGATTGCAGATAAATATATCTAGAAATGTTTAGAAGAATATTGCCTTATATAAAAAGCAGGGGGGAAAAATGCTTATTGATGAAGAAGCTTTCTCCGTTGTTTTTAAGCCATTTTTACATTAATTTTGAAATTCGGAGCAAGATTGCTTTGAGTAGCACCACTACTGGGAGTCACTTCAATTTGTTAAATGCAATGACATTCCAGTATTCTGTGGCCCCACAAAAGTACGATAGACAATCCACGACTGGTCAAAAGATATTTGAATGGATTACTCCGGGTATTTTGCCAAAGACTGTTGTTCAATTTGGTAAAATTAAATTTGATGTACTCAGGGTAAGTATTTTCAGAAATGTCAAAAAACAAACAATTAAGTGTCAGTTGTTGCACTATGTCATGGTCAGATAAAATCCTTTTCTGATCAATTGTAATTGCTAAATTGGGGTGGACCTCTATCATCAAGAGGCAGGTGAGGCAATAATTCGTTATTAATTAATCATTCTCTGAAAGGCCCTCACTTAATTAAACTATTGGTGAGGTACTACTCATCTTAGACAGAAGCAAAAACAAAGTTGCCATCTGCACGAAGGAGACGATTTATTCGTGTCTCTCATAAAAGAGGAAAAGAAGATTTAAAGACTGCTACCCTATGGTAAATAGCAAGTTACTATAGTCGGGGAAAGAATTTACAAAAATGTGAGTGGCATGCACCCTTCCATTTTCTGTTAATTGTTCGTACTGGAGTTTGGTTTTTAACCTTGGATTTTTATAAGCTAATATTTAAAATTTAGAACTAATCCGAAAAAGTAACAGTGTTGACTAAAAATTCCAACTTACCTAGACTTCTCGGTAAAAGCGTACATTTCGAGCATGCAATAAAAGCTAAAAAAAGGAGTGCAAATTGCCAACATTTGGTCATCTTGCAGTTCAATATGTTGATTCTGATAACATGAAAAGAATTGAAACACTTTCCCCAGATTTCTGGCCACTCGTCCGCTTCTGCGTACCTCTTTGAACCAAGATCCGCAATGGAATAAATCTTAACATTGGTCGCAAGTTTCACATTTACCTTGGATCTTGCATCTATAGACAGTATGAGTTGATTATGTTATGTCACATTAATTGTTATTTTAACATGTGCAAAATTTTATTTCACGTCATTAAAGAGTGCAAACACGTGATTGGATTTATAAATTGACAGAGCTACTCAGGAGGAATTTATTGAGAAAGAAAGGTTGTACATACATTTTGCATGGTTTGTCGATCAAATTTCAGAAAGACTAGCATTTTTGAAAGACTTAACCTGAGTTACCCATACCTTCTGAAACGTGAGTGACAGAAGGTAGAGTGAGCTAGACTTGCAGGGGCGTAAATACGGGGTATTGTGACCCCCCCCCCCCCCCGTGAAAATCAAAAGTCGGTCTCTGAGCTCCATAAAGTCGGTTTCAAAGCCAGTTCAGTATGCTATTTTAACAGTAGACCAGACATGAACAACATTTGAAGTAAAAAGTTTGCCGGAAAAGCAAAGAAGAAAGGTCTCCGAAAATTCGGATGGTACTATGTCAACGTGAATATCAAAAGTCGGCCTCGAATTGCCCGAAAACAAAAAAAAGTCTCCAGAATTTCGAATCGTACAACTCTGGCAATGGGAGTCGGTCTCCAAGAAAAGTAGTCGGTCACAAAAGTTCACACCCCCTGAAAATTCAAGAATATACGCCCCTGTGTACTTGTTTCTTATTTACAGCAGTATTTTTTAGCTCAGCTAAAAGCTTTCAGCCGAGCCATTACTGTCATGCACGGCAAACGTCTGTCACCATAACATTTGCATTTAAGTGCCTGACATTTCGCTGTTTTCATTAGATTTGGCTGAAATTTAGTAGAGATGTTAGCGAAAAGGATATCTGTATGCTGCGACTCTTTTCGATTAATTTGACCGCTATTTGACCTCGGGAGGGGGCTTTGTTTGAAAACGTTAAATTCCCTACTTGTCTTTCAGTTTTGCACCAATTATGATAATATGTTTCATATAGATAGTTCAATTTGTGCTGAACAAAAGCTAAATTTTTTCGTTTCTGCAATCATTTAAAGCATGAAAACAGCACTTTTTGAAACAAATTATGGAGAAGTCCCCATGTTCGGGAATATTTTGTGCAAAATAATAAGATTTAGATTATACCAACACTAATTAGGTGATTTTTCTCGTATTAAATAATTGTGACCAACTTTATGCAAGAAATGTGGAAGTGTGCTGGTGTTATCAAAGTTCATATTATAATCACGCTCCACACACGCCTTCAAATCAGGTAGCGACACATTTGTTCACTATTGTTGAAAGCAAGCAATTACGTAATAGCTGTGCAAATTATGTAAATCAGTTAAGTTAAGCGTGGGTACGCCACATCGATAGTGTGTTGGGTACATATGACAATTATACCATTTGATTACGGGGTTCACATCAATACGACAATTACTACCTGCCACAACTATCGACGAGTTACTTATTGCGACAAATTTGCTTTACGTTTAACACTGCCTAAATCCCCCCCCCTTTTTTTTGTAGTATTACTGATATCATTACTGATAACATTATTATCACTTGTTCAAGAAGTTTTCTTAAACGTTTTCTGTGAAGAGGAACGAGCAACTGAGGCTTGTATTAGCTCAGCTGAAAGCTTGAGCTATTGTTGTCGTGCACAGCAAACGTCTGTCACCTGTCTGTCACTTTCGACATCGTGTTTAAATGCGTGGCATTTCGCTATTTCTTAATAGAATTGACTGAAATTTGGCTGACGTGTAGGTGAGGGAAATATCTTAATGATGTGACCATTTTCGAAAAATATAAACGTTATTTGACCTCGGGAGAGGGTTTTGTTTGAAAACATAAAATTTCCTTCTCTTCCTTCAATTGTGCACTTAATCCGCTGAAACGTTTCATATGGATAGTTTCAATAGTACTGAACTAAAGCAAATTTCTCATGTGTTATCATTATCATTTGATGACCCAAAAGAGCATTTTTGAAAAAAATTACGAATATTGTACATGTTTTAATACACAGAGCATCGAGAATCCCAGTTGTTATCATTCGAGAGACTGTGTACAACGAAACGAGGTACAAAAGTATACTGAACATATATAAATGTACAGGACGTCTCGTGCTTAATCGTGTGGAAGTGTTTACGCAAAATGCAGTGTATTGATTTTTGAATACTGTACGTAGGTTACCCCACTATGTCAGACTATGTTTGCTCAGATCTTCGCTTTTCAAACCAGGGATATGACATGAATAACGAATATACCGTACAGCCTACTATGGAGGCGTTACGTGAACATGTGGCGCTGATCTCATTCAGGCGTTCTAATAATAGACTAGCTAAATTGGATGGATGGTTAGGCCTACTCGAAAAGAAATACCGGACGTTTGAAAGTTGTGCAAGTTCTTGCGAATAAGTGTCCTTGTGCGAAACAGTGGTATAAGCTAGGCCTACACATTTTTGTGTTGAGGCAGAAACAAGTATTCAACTTAGCCTGATGTCTGAATGGTTTTAGGAGTTTGGCTTAAAGTTTATAGAGAATATATGCAGTCGCCTCAAGTTTCAAGTTATTTGTAAACATTACCATAATCTTTCAAATCTTCTTGTATCTCCTTTACAAACATTTTCCTAAACATTTCTGGACAAAAAAATTTAGTATGAAAGGTAAACAAATTACTTATCCTTCCTTAATAGCAAATTATTTTATATTGGGATGCCGGCGCGGGGTACACTACTTCAAGGTAAGGTGAATGTGGTCTAGAAAATGTCGTATAAGGGAAAGAGGAACCCACCCTTTTCTTTTAAACAAAGAACATAGTACGTTGATTGAAAATACAATGCTACATATGGTTTAAGCTTGACGGTTGCGCTAACATTCCAAAAACAATTTTCGGTTTGAAAAGGAAAACGTGCTTTTTGAAGCGGGCGTGTGCCATATGTCACTCTTGGAGGCAGGAATTGTGCAGCTCAGGCTTCTATCCAAGCGAGCCAAGGGGGCGAATCCCTCTTTGAAATTTGTTTGCCACCTAGCAAGTGTTCAAGTTGCCATTGGCTTAATGGCATTTGTACACATTTAGCCCACTTAAAAAATTGTTAGCCCCTGGAAGCCATTTCGTCACCATTCAGTACCTTGTCAGGCTACGAGCCTGGTGCAGTCACATGGGTGTCGACACTGCAGGAACCGCCTTAGTCTTGTTCTTCGTTATCGAAGCCCCACCAAGTTGTTAATGTGAAGCCGTGGGGTGATATTTCAATAGCCTCAGGCTTAGTATACGTGTGCATATTTTCCCAACGCTCTCTACGAACTGTAGTTACCCTCCGGCCTGTTGCGACACATTCACCGGTCCTAAAAGCGATCGACGATTTATACCTGGTAGATCCCAATCATAAAAATGTTATGCAGTAAAATAATTTTGTAGGGGAAAACGGGACTAAAGAGTACTCAGAATTAGGCGCGTAAAGAATTTAATTTAGAAATTATCCCTTTTTATTGAACAATTGAGCAGTTTTGGTTTTTCCAAATCATAGTGGCAACACGCATTTGAATTTTTGTCCTGGACAAGTTCAAGGAATATCTTTGTGGCAAAATATCGTTTTAAGACCTTTAACCATTTGTTAAACTTCTTTATCGGAAGTTACTATCTGCGTCTAATTATGGAAAACAAATGAAGTCTACACAGCAGCACACTCATAAACATTCATTATTAAATCGAAGCCCACAGCCTCGATTGTAGGGACTGCTTTAAATTCGTGGACACGACTTTTTCGACTGCTTATCCGGCTCAGTATACTTTCGCGTGCACACAAGTTCAACATTAACGCATTGGCACAGCGAACAGCTACGCACAAGAAAGGGCAAAATTTTGAAAATCCATCCGTCATGAAGTAAACACGTATGGCAATTTTTTTCAAAATCCATCCGTCATGAAGTATACACGTTCAACATGGACGTATCGGCATAACAGGTACTCATACAAACGCATGCTGCTTACTAAATTCCAACCATTTAACCGGAAATACTTAATAGGTTGTGTAATTTAATATGATCGAGTGGTTAATAATTATAATGATCGTAAAATAATATTCAACTAAGTTTTCAATACTTTTAAACATCAACGATTAACTAAGAAGTGCATTTTTTAGTCCCAACATCCGTTGGAAACTCATTAACGTTTACCAAGTGTACTACGGACACATATACGTAAACTTACACATGTAACATATAACAGAAGTTGTCTATACATGTACCTGACATGCCCAGGCAAGGCGATGTGCAAGTGCAACGCGGTGTGTATACCGTACGTGTACCTGGCAACATACAAACAAGAAATGTACATGTGTCCTACCTAGTAAGTAGTATATAGCCCAATCTACAGTCTTAGCCAAAGTGCTACTCGTTCTTCTAACTTCGTGTTAGTTTGCTTTGTTACAGTAACGATAGCATCCGTTTTTTGCCCCGTTGGAGTAATAGGAACGCTAATGTAACTTATAACGTTAGGCTTATTGTAAACAAACCATCTGTGGCTCGCAAACAGTTGGGAGTCAGGCTTCGTAGTTTCTCCAAGTTAATGGAACACTATAATCATCCATGGTACTACGGCGTAGAATTATAGTAGCCTACTAATTGTGTAACCTATAGGCCTACTGTAAACTGTTCAGTTCATGTGCATTTTCGCCAGTCCTAACGTTAGGAATGCAATGTAGACTATTCATACGGTATAATTGCAGCTTTTGTCAGTAGATCTACGTACTGTATGGCTAATTCTGTTCGCTGTGTGACATTGTTGATATTTCTCTACCAACAGTTTCAACAGTCATGGGCTTCGATGTACTTGCCTGCAAGTTCAGGATTTCTAGTTGTATACTAACATCTGTGCAGTATGTAAAGTTAACTTTGTGTACCAGATTTAGTCTTTCAGAGACTTCAGGAGTTCAATACATATTTCATTGCGTTTATAATTATCTCTTTGTTTTCTAACGTACGTATGAACAACATGAGTTAGGCCTACAGACCCAACTAAAATATTGACTGCAGACTTTTAGGTCAACAGGAAAAGCTAAGCTTCGGCAACATTGTTGCGCTTTTTACTTCGACTAGAAGACTTCTAGTCGACTGCGATCGCCGCAGCGGTTTTCGGCGAGCCGTTTAGAGATTTTGTCTTTGAATTGCGTTTTCTCGACCGTTTGTAAGCTAAGGATCTGAAATTTAGAGAGGATGTGTAACGTGTCATGCAAATTTTACCACTAAAATTTTATGTTGATCGATGGTTATATGACGTCTCTAGAACTTATTTTTCAATGTTTGGCCATAAAACCTATGTTCCTCTAGGGATTTTGATATTTGTGCCCGAAAGTTTTCACACTAGTTCATGGCTCGCGCATGTTCATATCTTCTTCAGGAATAATCGATATTACGAGAAACGATGTTTTTAGGGGACAATTTTGAATTGAAAATTGACCGTTACGCACAGGGTAATTCGAACTAGGGAGCTGCCACAGAGTAGCAGCTTCCTGTTCGAATAATGAAAATAGTAGCCTACCCGACGAAGCGTACCTTGTTTGCTCATCTCTCTTGGGGCTTCCACAACTTAATTATGACTGAACAGCAAATATGCAGCCTGCTACGTAGGCAATGGCAAAAGTCGTTAATGAAGGGGGCTATTTCGCTGCCCCGGTTTCTTATAAACGATTCAATTTCCTTTCGAATACTGTCTTTGCTTTAAAATGCTGTATCGATTTAACATATAGGATTTTACGACATTCGGGCGTAATTTTTTTCGTTCACGATGTAATTTATACAATCGAATGAGGAATTACAAAAGATACACATATTTTTTTTAATAAACCCAGGGTTTTGGACTGCCTGAAAAATCACTACCCAAAGATCAACCCTAATTCTCTTGTTAAGAAAGAAATCAGCTTGAATGAGATGCCTTGAAGGGCAGTAAATGGCTATTAACAAGTAGTGTTTTCTCATGTAGGCATAAATATTGGGTGGATTGTCCAACCGAAAGTTTCCGTGTTGAGGATATACTGTCCCGTTTTTGAATGTCAAAAGTTAGAATTGTCCAGATATTGTCCAATCGCCTTTCGATATGTTTATTAACCAAACTTGTACTTACACTGAGACGCAGATCCAGAGGGGACTTTCCTATCTGTGACGGGCCCCTTTTCTACACCATGTTTTTCAGACGGTCCTAAAACTGTTTGACAAATATTTTGTGTTTATTTTAATTTTCGGATGTCAGAAAAACCAATCAAGTGCATAAATTTCAAGTTTTTTCCTTAGACCACCCCACTCCCTCTTTCAAGGCTTCGTACAATTGGTGCTCATAGGTGCACAATTTGCCCTTGTGGAGTTAGTCCCTAGTTCCCTTTCGTGCTTGAAATCCTGAATCCGCCGAAGTCGAAGTTTGCACCATTGGTGATCTAGTTTAAAATGCTCGGGCGTCACTTTCCTATCGAAATGCGGGGGAGAAATAACCTTCCGTTGCGTACGGTGCATAAAGCTCCGATATGACAAGGTTCCTCAAAGAGCGATGGATCCAACGGGACCCTACTTTGCTCGTTGGTGGGAACAAACACAGTGTCCAGTGACGAAAGGGGCAAAGCTCTGGGCTATATACTAAAAAAGGTGTGAATGCGGCATTTAATTATGGATTGGTTGCAAGATAGTTAGAAAAAACAGCTTCTTTGACATAGCCTTTTTTCACAATTGCCTGAACCTCTTGCTATGGGTTGGTCAATTTGATGTTGTTGCAAGGGGTACTTGTAAGTGGTGAAAATAAATGATAATTGGGGTTGCATGGGACATTGGATTACATATTCTACTCTAGCTGTACTGCAGAAAGTAATGAGATAATGGCACAGTCTTCCACAACGGTAGCACATTTTTATTTAATTTTACAACGCAGAAGGTAATATCCATAATATATTATATGACAAAGTCAAGGGCTGAATGGGAGATGGGACGTTTCTTCTTGCATCAAGAGGCGTTTGTGTGGCAATTTTATGATGGGCAACATTCGTAGCGTGATGTAAGTAGTATGAAGTATATATGTCCCATTACACAGGCAAATATTTTATCCAACTATTTATCAATTCTGGGTACACTATACGCTCAAACTTTTATTAAGTAAATTTTGCCTTACAGCCGTTGGGCAATACCTTTACCTAATGGTTGGGTAAAACCTTTGACCAATAAAGCTACCCCAAAATTGCCCAACTATTACCTACCTACCCCAAAATTGGTTAAAAGTGTACCTCATTGTAGTAAATCAGGGATGGGGAACCTCAAGCCCGTATGCGGTCCGCGAGACCAATTCATCCGGTCCACGAGGCAAGTCATAAATGTAAACTCAGAATCACTTGAAAAGTAATTGACAATATTTTTAGCCCACGGTGCCCACCGTTCATCCTGCTTACGCCTATACAGTACTCCAGGTTTTACACGTAAGTCTGCCGCGAAACATTGACAGTAGACAGATATTACTAAAACCCCTGCACAATGTAACAAGCCAACCGTTTCGTTTAGAAAATTAAGGCGCAGAACCCTTGTAGCCTACTTCTAGAGGTGACAGAAGCTTTTGCGTTGCAGATAGGCTGTACAACATTGTGCAGAATTATACTACTACATGTGTAAGTCTGCCTACTAGAGTACGAAACTCAGTGTGCATTGAATCTGTTTCTTAAGATTTGGAAAGGGTTGGGATGGGGGTTTAGAACTGTCCTTCCGAAGAGTGAATTAAACGTTACAAAGTGGGCAATTTTACAATGAAAATTACTAGGAAAACATAAAGTTGGATAAAAAAAAATACGCAACTGTTTCGGAACGCTTCGCGCGTACTTTTCATATGTGCTTAATTATTACTGGTTCATTCATTATTCAAAAGACAAATGGTAATATTGTGACACTTCTGGTGTGTGTGTCTCTTCACATTCTATCTCATGTGATAGTAGTGGATGAACATTCTATCGCCTAGAAAGTAGAACAAATTCCAGGGCTTCAAAGGGCTTCTCCCCTAGACCCCACCAGGTCCTGTTTGGGGACCCTTTGCCTGCGCCTTATGGTGAAAGCTTATTGTAACTTTTCTGTGTGCGGCCCGCGAGTGGATAATGACCTTCAAAACGGCACGCCAGAGAAAAAAGGTTCCCCATCGCTGTGGTAAACAATTAAATGATTTTATTTAGGGGAAGATTTTTTTTAATTGGGTAATTTATGGCGGGATAGAAACTTAACCTCTCTACACCGCGGAATGTGATAGTCCATTTCTTTTGTGTCACATTAGGCAAATATGCTAGATGTGGGCCTCTCAGTTTACATTGCATCTCAGATGAACATGAAGAATGTGGGGATTGGAGAGTTGTAAAACATGAGCACAAGATATCGTGTGCAGTATTTAATGTTTGTATCAAACTTATAACCAAAACATTTAGGGAAGAACTTGATGCTGCGAGTATATTCATGTCAAATCCTTTAGACTAATATATTCTTGGCTTACTTGGCCCACATTCACAAGTCTAGGTTTTTTATTATTTCTTTAGTCGAAATTTATTCCAACCGATAGTCGACATAATACATGAATATGATACAATATAATACCATCAAATACAGGAGCTTTCAAGATAGAAACAATATGCATAACTAATATAAATGAAAGGTTGAGGGGAAACCAAAGAAGCTCTAAAGTGCTTATGTATGGTCCCCTAACAAAATAAAACAAAAGGTAAACAATAATGTTTATATATAAAGCATGAAAGCACAAAGTATGAACCATTCGATACGAATAGCCTTGTCTAGCGTTAGGCTGGGCTAGCTTAGCCTGGGTGAGCCTAAAGAATTGGGGCTAGCTTGCAAATTACGGCACCAAGATTTTCCCTACCCGTTTTAATTACAAGTTTGATATCAACATCAAGTACTTTTCAAAATACTTTGTGTTCCTATCAACCTTCAAGGACACCCTACAACTCCAACCATCCTCAAGGTAATCTGAGATTTCCATCATCGAGCATATCGTCGTTCAATGATTTAACTGTGACTAATGGTGCGCATACGTACGTGGCGTTTACTCCACATATCCAATGGATTTAACATATGTGAAGGGGGGTGGGGGCTTTGAGCAGGAAAATTGCCCACCGTTGGCAGAAAAGTTTTATTCATCATTGATCAATGATTTTTTATTGCCTTTCTCATAAAATGCCATAAGTTAGTAATTAGTCATAAACACCATTGCCCAACTAAACTTACCCAACATTTTGAGAATGCATTCTCAGAAAAAAAAAAACGTTTTATGAAACATGCTGTTTAACCGTCTACCCTCTTTGTTATACCTTTACTCCCCCCACGGTCATTATCATGGGAACTGTACGTTGGATTCTCGTTCAAAATTAGTAAAACTGCGAGTTTTCTTAAGTGCTTTGTGTGCTCTCCTGTAAGGTTGTTTGGATGTCAGTTAAAAGCATCATACTTACGTCCCTATCTTTAATTACCTCATAGCTTCCAGGACTACCTATGCGGGTCTCATAGTACCAGCATTTGCGGGTTACTATGCCACAGCCAAAATATAATTACATATATAATACCTCCCCTAAATAATAGTAATAACTTACCATGTTATCAGTTCGAAACTATGCCAAAGATAGCACTTTTTTTTAGTTCAGCCACCTCAAACGAACAAAAAATCCTCGAAGGGGAAGGTAGACACCCTTCTCCTTACACCCCCCTAGAGGAAGGAACCTCCGCACTAGGTGACAAAGGAGGGTCCACTCCGGATGCACAGTATTTTAGACACATGCACACTTAACACCGTCTTCCTATGTTTATCTGGGGTAGGATTACGACATTCGCGCAACTGATAATGCGTCCTGAATAATAATTCTTTTGTAGGCGTTTTATTATTTACTCCTTCAAATAATCGTGGGCATTAAGTGTTTTGCTTCGCCCCCACTTACCACTCTAGACCTTATCTGTTTAAGTCATTATTACCTACAAGTGCAGTGGAAAGCTACTTATACCTTGATGCAGACAAAGCACATTGTTTATGAATGACTGTCGAACATGTCAGCAGCTTTGGAAGTCTTTATTTTGTTTAACGTGTGCGTGACGTTACCTCAAAACTTTTATGGACCAATATCTTTTCGTGAATGAAAATAAGAGTCAATACCGCACCTTTCTTAAGATAAAGGGACATGCATGCAAAAACGTGTTCAATTTTACTTACTACTCTGATCAAATCAGATTCTGAAGAAAATTTCCTGATGAAAAAATTCCTTGGAATTATTTAACTGTTTGGCTGTTCGGTTTTACTTCCAAATTAAACCACACGTGGCATAACGATACTACCAATTCTACAACAATCCTTGAAGTTAATTTTCGTTAAACAAGGATTGCAGTAGACATATCCTACAGTTCAGTGCAACATCAGTTTGCTGTTAATCTATGTAAGTACTATTTATTCATGATATAGGTATATAAGAGAAATTCCTGTAATTATTAATGTGCAATAGAATTTTATGGGAATTGTGGATATATGCTGAGTTTTAATGGTCTTTGCATCAAAACGTATCAGCATTGTTGTAATGGAATTTGCAAAAACAATGTTTGGTCTCAAAACCCAGGTACTCTTTGCCTAATTACTGTATGATGAACCATTGCCTTAACGGTTTAGAAGATTTCCCATGGTGTCTATCGTTTGCAGGGTAAGTATGAATTAAGTGAAAAACAGAGTTAATTAACAGAACATCTTTGTTGTAGGTCAGGTAATACCACAAGCAACGGGAAAATAAATAAATTTTGAAGGCAATTTTGTTGGTCACTTATTAATTTTACGTTCCAAATTTAGATTGGTAGTGAATCGATTTGCAAGACGCCATAAGTTGCAGTTAGATACGATGCTTCCTGTATATGTCTGTACTATTCTACCCTCCACTTCGAACAGTGGTGGAAGAGAAAGGGATTTTGACCTTCACAGGAATGTTTCCTCGTACTAAGAAGGCCCTGTTTTCACTGGCATAGCCAGGATTTCTCAGGCGGAGGGGGTATGAAGTATGTATTATGGGGGATGGTCACCGTATCTCCTTTCCGTTTGAATTTTTTTGAAAAACTAGGTGCACTCACATGCACTCTGGTGCTACATATACTACCTTCAAAGTAAAATTAGTGTTAAAAGATGTACGTATTTTAGATTTTAAAATCAAAACAATAAAATCCGCAACAATGAGGGGGAGGCCATAGCCCAATGCCCTCTCCTCACTACATACGCCACTGCTTGTTTCATTTACCGTACTTTCAATCGCTATTACGGATCTTACAGGAGATTTTCTGGATCCATCGCAGCCTTTAATTTTGTACTATTAGTAACTCCCAAGTATGGTATCAAATATTATCAAATAGCAAATTTAAGTGACTTATTACGTCACAACAAAAACAAAAAGTAGATACGAATCAAAGCAATCATCATTTGGGAGTTAACCATTCAAATAAATGGTTTCGGCATTTTTGGAGGTAATTTTGTATGCTTTGAGACAAGAAATATGAAACTGAATATTACAGAGATGGCCCCTAAGCTCTCTTCTCCAAAGGCCCTGAATGATAATGAGGATAATACCTTGGGTAGTGACAAAATGATCAGTACAACATTTCACATTGTTAAATCTAACTAGATTTGGGTCCTCTTTGCTACTCACAAGTCCACCTATCCACGGGACCTCTCGTGAGGAGTAATGTGGGGGTGTCTCAACTCTCATCACCTAATCTTTGTAACTCGAAGATACTTGGAAAATCGGATCCCGAAAGTAGAAACTCTAAACAGCGGGAATTTCCCACTACTTTATTTCACATTTCCCATTACAGGCCTACTTTTAAATTTTGTAACAGAAAAGCAAGTTTTTCTGGAAGCAAATGTAACTTCCAACTACCTCCATCATTTAAAGTCTTTGGATGTCTTAATGTCAAATCTTAATAGTCAAATCTGACCATTAAGTGGTCATTTTTGACCATATTTAGGTCAATATTTTGACCATATTTAGATCGGTGCATAGTTGACTAATCAATGGTCAATTTTAACTAAATTGTTTTTAGAGTGTATAGGTGGAATTTCAATTCTATGACCTAAACCATCAGGCCCTAGCTATATCCCGGCCAGTTTCTGTCTTGTAATCTTAAACGATCTTTAGTGAGACCAGAGAGTCTCCATCTACTGACAACACCCTTGTCCGATTTAGGGGGAGCCGTTTCGAGGTATTTATCAATTCCTCTTCGCCATCAGCAATCCACCTCTATAATTTGTGGAATTAAGTTTTTTTTATTAAAATCGAGTCCCTTTTTGTAGTTCACATACGACACGGACTTTAAAACTCCTACTAAGCTTACAGCTGAGAAGATGATCATTTCCACCTGCACAGTTTGTAACGGGCATGCCACGTGCTTAGGAAATTCCTGCATATAAGTACCGGTGTAATTGTCCCTTCTGATGTTAAGAGGAGCTTAAGTAACTCAAAAGACTGTATTTCCCAATGGAGTCCGATCGCAATTTTTGGAACAAGAGGCGACATTTGCATATATTTGCTATCGATTTGGCTCTCTCTACGGCAACAAAGCAATGGTGCATAATGCAAACATCGCGTCGTTGCTTTTGCTCCAGTAATTGGCGGGGGGAGAAACTACGAGTTTTCAAGTCAGGTGTACAAAACAAATAATAAAGGCTATTTCAGTCACAGGGTCTGTTTATCTAGTTAATAGTTATTCCTTATACAGATCTTAGCGATTTATCTCTAACCGGTAAACAACTTTAAACCCGTATAATAACAAGAGATCGTGCTCTTAACCTTCTTTACGATATTGCACAATAGGGAGGTAACTTCTACACCGTTTGACTGAGTGACATGAAAGATATCAGTGACTTCGTTTTGTTTCTACTAGATATCCTAGACAGGATCTACTAAACTTTGAGGAGTCATCTAAAGTTGTTCTAGAATATGTATTGGTTTGGCACCGACGTATCGTAATATTTCATGTGCCTTTATCCTGTTTCAAAGTCTAGGGCCTACATGGTCACCCGAGACCCGGATATTTGTGCAGTAACCAGTACAGATTGACATAATACGTTGACTAAAATCCGGGGGTTGTTTCATAAGCTCAGTGGTAAACCTACGACAAACACACATAGGCCTATGCCCTGTAAAAGAAGGTTAAACTATAATAACTGAGCTAACGCAACGCGTACTCTTTAACTAAATATTTTTTTTTTGTTAATTCTTCCTTTTTAAAACGACAAATTTACTCTAACCCAATGTGTAAGTTTACGCATGGAATAAGCTAGAATATTTTGTTCAAAAATGTGTTCTAGAATGTCTTGTGTAAAACCTATAGTTTAAAAAAAAAACTCTTTATTGTCTTTGTATTTTGTTTTAATTATTCCTAACCTTGGTGAATAATAGTCTTTGAGTTTACCTTTATCCGGTAGTTATAGACACAACGTTTGATGGGGAACATTGTGAGAATTGTTTCATACCACCTCCAAATCAAACGTCTATTGCTCTTGTGTGCTCCTATCTCCGAACACATCCAATTACAAAGTGAGGAAATCACAGTAGAGAGTTTCACCCATTGTACTCCATATTTTCTGTATTTTTACCTACAAAAGATTTGTTCAGTGATCGACTCATGGTAACACCAATGTACGTCAAGTGCGAATGGAAATCACATTCTCCTCTCTTGGAACAGTTATAGTATTTATGTTGGTTGAAACGAACGAGGGCGCTTTTCACGTCCAGGATTGCCTGCGAGGTTGGTACCCCAGAGTTTTATTTTTTTTTTGTGACCACAGAGGTAGGAAATTACTTAGTATATGGTCATAAAAAAGAATAAAAACGGTTCCAATGATATTTATAGGGCATATCAGTAATTCAAACATTTTGATTCCTTGCTGAAGGCAAAAAGAATTTATGCAATCAAGGGGGCGATTGTTTTTTGTATGTGTATGTATGTTTGTTTGTGACGCTTGGCTTGTAAACACAATATATCAAGATAGCAATGATGGATAATTTTTATACTTGGGATAAAAAATTATTATATTGAGATAAAGATCCCTATTGTTTTTGTTGGAGGTCATACGAGGTCACCAGAGGATATAAACCGAAACCTTCATGAGAAGTTGATCCCACAGAAG
Source organism: Holothuria leucospilota (assembly GCA_029531755.1). Lineage (NCBI taxonomy): Eukaryota > Metazoa > Echinodermata > Holothuroidea > Aspidochirotida > Holothuriidae > Holothuria > Holothuria leucospilota. Next base: position 47,335,847 of record CM055974.1, read on the forward strand.
ACACAGTCGCACAAAGCAATAAAATACCCATCAGCCTAAAATGTAACTAGTCTCTTGACGGCAGGGAGTAAGTTTAATAGCTGTCGAAAGGGTGTTAAGTTATTGCGATTTATTGCTCATTTTTTTCTATCATTTAAAACGTTCTGGGGGCTTGAATTTGACAAAATTTAGATGGAAGAAGGTGTAAATTCTCCATAGAATCTGATTTTTGCAATAATATTATTAGCATATGTGTTCTTTTGAAGAAACCCCTGTGTCATAATATACCCAGCACCTTGAGTCAACCCAGTCAACCTTGAGAAGTCCATAAAATAAAGTGGCAGTGAAGGGCATATATCCCAGTTCATTGCCAACTCTAAGGACCGTCAGTTCTGTGGGATCATCTTGGCATGAAAAAACACCACGATATTTCTAGGTGGAAGTATATAAGGTTTTCATACTTGGCATGTGAATGCAAAGATGAACCCTATTGGTTTTGGGAGAGGTCAAAGGTTATCTTAGGACCGAAAATTTGTGTGCTTTTAAAATTTTCAAAATTGATGTGTGTCTTAACAATCCACTTCTCTTTTAATAGCAGAGAGGTCAGTAAATCAAGAAGGTATTCATTTAGCTGTCCTGCAACAGCTCGCTCTATAGTTAGAAATCATATAACTACAAGAGCCAAGTAGTAAAGGGGACCTTGGAAAAAGCTGTTGTCCTCACGGGTACGTAGCTTGCTTGAGGGGAAAAATACTTTGAGGGTATCGGTTGGTTTTGCCTTTCGGCTCTTTGCCAGTGAGTCGAGTGGACTAAAAAAGATCGCTTCTCGGCTTTTTGGCTAAGATCATGTTTAGTATCTGTTCCATTCCACCAGTATAGAAGGGGACACTCATGATGTAGAGGTCAAGAAGAACCTCTTGACTGAAGGTCAAGAGGTTGATCACTTTAAGTCTAAGTGTCCTTGGGGACGTAGCTTCAGTCTAGCACGAGGTCCAGTCCAGAACGGGATCACGCATGACACACTTATGATGTAGAGGTCTAAAGGTTGGTCACGTTAAGTCTTAGTGGCCCTTCGAGGACATAGCTCCTAGGGGAGCGGATCCTCGTCTGGGGTAACCTACTACTTTTTCGTCCTTCGGCATCCAAGTACGAAATATCGCCTTTCGGCCTTTTGGCCAATATCATGTGTGTTATCCGTTTTTTCTTCAATAAGTCTAAAACGAGATCACGCATGACACGCTCGATGTTCAGGTCTGAGGGTCAAGAGGTTGGTCATGTAGGTTGGGCAATGTAAGTCCATGTATCAGCGACTTCTAGAGCCTTCTTCAGAATAAAATTATCATCTAACGGTAAGTGAAAGTTAACGATTGTTTAAAGTGCTACCAGCGGTAGTATCCAAAGGGTGACAGTTAAGTTACGTTAAGGTGGGCATAGAGTTTAAAATTACAAGAATATATATTTTAGAGGTTGGAGAATGAATTTCATTCATCCAAGTCCTATTCCCACAGTGTACTACGTAGCTGCGATATTAAACGTTGAAATTTATTAACTTAATTGGGAATAGTCGATTGCGCAATAACGTGTGAAGTCCATCTTGTACCACTCACATTACCAGCTTTCGTTTCCTTTTAAAATTAAGATGTTTTTACGACCTTGAAACAATTACAGTTCCCTTGCATGATATGTTGCACGGAGAGAAGTTATATTGCAAAGTCACCCTTTAACAGTGAGACAGTGATGACATTTTGGCACAAGGTGCGGTGGCTTTCGAAAAGAAACAAAAAACAACAAAGACTGTAATCTGAGTAGTACAAGAATGACATCACAAATTATTGCGCAATCCACCATTTTAAATTGAGTGAATAAGTAGTTTATATCTCAGCTCAGGAATGTCCTGTGAAGATGAAAATTGGACCATTTGGTTGCATTTTGCAAGCTTTGTGTCATATATTTTTGAAATTTTAGACAATAGTGCACTTTAAGATTGCTAAAGTACTCTCTTTAGTGTACTTTCTTAGTTTCATGTGATTATTCCTTGCTAGTATAATAAGGGCTTCCTGGGGTTTGTCATGAGTGTACGTAGCGGCATTGGGTGTTCGATATATATGTTTTGGTACAAGTGTAGATATTTTTGTTGGAGATTGGGGCCTAGGTAGGTTCATGGGACGGGGTGAGAGTTCATTAGGACATATAGGTAAGTGAAGACCTACACTTGTATCTTGGTTTATCGATTCGATCCGATACCGATACTTATCAGAGCCATGCACGCAGTGTGTCTGGTATAACAGTACACTTGTTACTGTCGTTAACAGTACTAACGTTAACCTAACTTAGGCTAGCGTTTGGGCCTAGGTCTACCACGAAAAACAAACTCTTTGTTAATAAAAAAACAGTTTCAGTACCTGCAAAATGCACAGTGTTGTTCATGAACCTCCTGCAGATGATGCGCGAAATAGGCGTGTGCCTTGCCACTAGTAACGCTAATATACTACATACGTACGTACGATGTAAGTTGTGTGTGCTACATGCCTGTGGGTAGATGCATCGATCAGAACCTATACAAGTGGAAACTATTCAAAATTGCCGGAGCCAGAAGAAAAAGTAACGAACTAGAAATTCAAAAAACAAATTGTAAAATATCTTGCAAGTGTAAAATCATAACCCAAGAAATAGTATAGGAACGTTATTGCAAAATTACTTTGCAAGATTATTTTAAATTAGAATATAAAACGCATTAGGATTAATATTTTTAAAATCAGCCCCGCACAAAGGTTAATCATCTTGTTTCGTATGATGTATTTATTTTGGAAGTACGCCACTATTCAGCTCCTTTAATTTAACTTAATTATGGTCGGGATCACACTTTGCCATAGGATATAGCCCCCTCTTCTCGAACATCGGGTGTGATATAAGGAGACGGCCTCTTCAAACACATTCACCAGAATTTCAAAATGTTACAAAATAATATGCTCTGTATTATTACTTTTAGTTATCAAATTGACAATTTTTGAATTGTGTGAACTAAAGGAAACCATTAATGAAGGTAAATTACTTCGATTTTTCTCCGCCCGCATCCATCGTGCATTATTCTTTTAAAAATACATATAAGCTTAAGCGAGATTAGCTTTCAACGCCCTAATGCAACTCCAATCACCACCATTACTCTCAAACCATAAGTGATAGCATAGATTGAACCATGATCAGTTTTAACTTACATAAATTATGACAGCAAAAGCAGGAATAGACTTTACCAAGTTCAAAGAAACGTTATCCAGTTTTAACTGCACATGGTTTATTCTACGATATCAACCATAGCTTTTGTGCATTTAAAAGTGATAATATTTAAACTGTACAGGCTATGGGAATCTGTTGGTCTGTCATTTATCAGGACAACAACACACGTAATTATCATAGTTCTGTTGAATACACCTTATACTTGGTATTATTTGGAGAAACCTCCTTCCGAACATTATAGATAAATATCCAACTTAGTGAAATGGGCACGTAGAGAACGGTCATCATGAAGTATGTAATGTCACTCGTAGAGTGACGTAAGTGAGTTGTACCCATATGTTACTCGTTACAGAAAGTTTGTAACACATTTTTTTCCGAGCGCTTCCCGTGTTCCTATTACTGGTAGTGTATGGTCACTGTTTTATTACTACACTTTCAAACAAAACTTGGTTATTACTCTAGTCCTCCCATAAACCTACTCTCCTCGATCATATTCCCATCGTAACAAGCTATTCGTCAAAAGACTAGTTCAAACTTAACACATTTTTGGGAGGTGCTGGGGTTGCTAGTTCCCCTAGAAAGGACACTACGGCCGATCCTAAGACAACCTTTCAACCTTTATTCCTTTAGTTATTGGGGTCTTTTATGCGTGGGTCCTTTCTAAACTGACTGAAAAGAACAAATACTATCTCGATCTACGATCTTTAAGTTAGCCAAAAGACAATGAAGCGACTTGCCTAGGTTACTAAATTCTTCAGAAAACTGTCTGAATTACTTTTTCCAAAAGTCCCTTTGGCTGGATGCTTATTGGCGAAACCTTAATGTTTTCCTAAAGGGGTTCTAGTCAGCAAAGGAGCTACCTCCCGAGAAGCGGTACTCATTGAAGAATGAAAGGTCCAACCTCGACCTTCAGACCTCTACGTTATGGGTCTGCCATATGTGGTTAGGTTCTAGACTGGCTGAAAGGAGAAGATGCTGTGCATGATCTCAACCAAAAGGCCAAGAAGAGTACCGCATTACTTTTTCCAAACGTCCCTCAGGCTGAATGCCGAAGGGGGAAAACAAATATTATTCCTCACACAGAGTCAGACAACTGGATTCAATACTCGTTCTAGAGTCCCTTCGACTCGTTGGTGAAACGCCGAAGATCGAAAATGAAACGCTGTTTTCGAAGGTGTTCTGCTCCCCAAAAGAGCTACGTCTCAGAGGAACGCTAAGACTTCACAAGACCAACCTTTTCATCTACATCATGGGCTTTTTATGCATGGTTTCGGTCGAGTTAAAAAGAACAGATACTACACATTATCTTATCCTAAAGACCGAGAAGCTGCTCTGGTCATATGTATCCCCCAAGTGGCACAATTTCCAAAGTCTCCTCGATTCTTTGGAAAATAACTGAAGGAAAAAAACCAAACAATATTCCCAAAAGAGTTGTTCTCCTCAAATGAGCTACTTCCCTAGTGGACACTACGACTAAACGTGACCAACCTCTTAATCTTCAGACGTCTCCATCATGGGTCTGTCATGCGTGGCCCCTCTCTAAAATGGCTGAAATGTGCAGATACTACACATGATCTTAGCCAAAAGGGCCCAAATAGGTTTCAACAAAAAGCGAGCAGACAATGTTGTAATTTGTAATATCCAAAAACTCTTTAGGAATTTCAAAATTGGAAAAAGAAACAAATTAGAAAAACGCTCAGTGCTTTTTTATACTTTAAAAAAATTCAAAGAAGACAACTATACGGACTGTAAACGATTGCATATAAAAGGAACGTATTATTTTTCTACTTCCGATTAAAACCAAATGCAAAAATACAATATTTTAAGAAGCAAGTTGAACAATTATTTCAATACAAAAATAAAGTAACAAAACTAAACTCCGCCATTTGAGTGTAATGTTGCAATATGTCATAAGACTTTAGTTTTACAGACATTACTATAAACTTTTGAGATGATCAATTAGCTCAAATCAAGTACATAAACACTGTTATTTGGCTTCATTACCTGTAAAGTGCTTTAAAATTATAGCACCTTAGAGATTCTGCTAAATCTTTGAAAAACATCAGTTCTCTAGTTTTAAGAAATAAAGACAGATTTGTTTCACATGCAGTGAATGTAAATTAACATAAGTTTCACACAGGGATGTAAATTTGCCAACAATTCTGTAAAAAGACTATACCTAAAAACCGGTTACAGCAGATGTTTTTTGATTGATACTGTTTTTTTTTTTTTTTTGAAAAACCGAATCTTAATTTTTGTTGTCTGTTTTCTTTGTAAGTTGGTCAAAATGTTGCTTAAATGGCACTACTTTTTATTTAAAACAGAAAAAAAAACACAAAATATGATAAAAATATCTGCAAATTTACAGATAGTTTTAACAGACCGAATATACATTTGGTTTTCATTAAAGCCTTACTTCGATGTTGTACTAAGTATTTAATTTGGAGATTTGAGATAAAATTTAATTAAATGTTAATGTTAAGTATAAAGAGGGTTTCAAGTACCACAAACTGTTAAATATAAACTTTATGTAAATTGGTCACTGCACTTTTATTTAAATTAATTCATGAAATAGCTTCAAAGGGCAGCCTCTTTGTTTGGTCAATAATGAATTGTGCAGATCAGTGAGAATGGACAAGTGTAGTCCATTTTATAAACAGATCAGAGTACAATATAACTCTAACCAGACAAAACGGGTCAGATTACAATAGCACTCCAACCAGACAAAACAGGTCAGACTACAGTACGGTAGCACTCTAGCCAGACAAAATAGGTCAGATTACAGTAGCACTCCAACCAGAAAAAACAGGTCAGATTACAATAGCACTCCAACCAGACAAAACAGGTCAGACTCTAGTACGGTAGCACCCTAGCCTGACAGAATAGGTCAGATTACAGTAGCACTGCAACCAGACAAATCAGGTCAGGTTACAATAGCACTCCAACCAGACCAAACAGGTCAGACTACAGTACAGTAGCACTCTAGCCAGACAAAATAGGTCAGATTACAGTAGCACTCCAACCAGACAAAACAGTACTCAGCTGAATATAGTCTTGGGTACTTAAAGTCAGTACAGGCAACTTGAGGCAAGCTTCGTCTGGAATGTGCATCAGACAGATATTTTATATTTAATTCGAGAAGTAACTGGAAGTAAGCAGGAATAGATTAGTTTATAGCACTGCTATTGTAAATCAACCTCAAAACCTCATTACGTCTTTCAAAACCCAGTACAAAAAAGGTTATTCTAAAAGTAATATGGGTCGATAGAATTTTGTAATAATTTTCTTTTGAAACCGTTGTGATTAACTTGTTTATTTGTATTTCTATATCAGAGACGTTTTAGAGAGTACGTTCAGCCTTCAGGGAAATTCGATTTAAAGGGTTATTAAAAAAAAATAAAGACGAAAGCTAACAATGCTTTGCGGTCATGGTAAACGAATTAATTTTTAAAGTTACCCCACGTTTAATTTTTGACTCAGTTCTGATTTATTTTTGAAGTGGATACCACAGAGAATACTTCAATCAAAGTTGAATGTAGTTTACATTCAGCGTTGATAACCCCATATAAAAGTTTCATTGCTGTTTTAATATTCCAGAAAACAAAACACATGTATAGGCTTCCAGTAGCCCTTTTAGAGCAAGAAAGAGAAACAACTAAAAAAGTGGATATTTCGTTCACTAGGCTGTGGAAGATGAGTTATTAATGTTAATGAATGAGAAAGTGGAAGTGTGTGTTTTGGCCCCTGTGATCATAGCCCCAAAACGATGAGACGAAGAAGACATTTCTACATACTTTCAACATGCTTTCCTTCAACTTCCCCTGTTCCCCCATCTCTCTAAATCGTACATTAATCTAGTTTCAAAAACCAACAAAGTGGTTTCCCAATGGAATATGTTTTTAAGCCGTCTTGCAGATTAAGCCGTCATCCCACTCAACTTCGGCTCCCTACCCGCCTGAAGAGATGCAAGATTTGTTCATTTTGAAAGGCTAACATGTTTTAAAGCAAATTTGATTAAGCTCCTAAAAATATTTTGGCTATGTGACATTCCTGAAAGACGTATGTACTAGACAATAATGGGAGCTGTGCCAATAAAACAGGACTGAAAAGATAAGCATACATCTTCCTGTTATTGCTATGTTTTCAGTTTTCTAAACACGGTAGGGGACACACCGAAATAATAACACTATTTTATTACCATCAAACGGAAATAAGATTTTGATGAAACTAGCATGTTGAAATTCTATACGTACTTGCATAATCCAGTGTTACGTACTAGAAAAAATTAACAGGAACAGTAAAATAGTTAAGAGAGGCTCAGAGAATTGTACAAAACATAAGTTACATTTGTAAGTGTGAAGTTAGAAGCTCCGGGCGTCAAATTTGTGAAACCTCTACCGGGAGGAGTTTAGGAAAAGTTTCAAATTGGACATTACAAAAATGTGTTTCCTGGCGTCTGACAAACAAGTTAAATACGCACGAAAACAGTATTTCGGTACATTACCATTGCAATGGAGTGTAGTGACTGCAATTTCGAAATAGGACTAACAGTTGACATATAGTAATATAACAGTAAACTTGTTAAGGAACTGGGAAATGGTGTTGAAATTGACCGTTATATACGATTTCCTGGTGTCGGGCAATCAAGATAAATACTTAACTAACTTGCATCATGTCTAGGCACCAACGGTTGTTTGCAGAATAACGTCTGCAATTTCTGACTTCTAAGGCCCACCGGCTGACTAAGGATCATGTATCGGTAAAGTGACCAAGAAGGGGGAGGTAACAGGGTACCCCTGGAAATCAAGGCAATCAAGGCAATCAAGATAAGAAGTTAGTAAACAAAGACTCACTTTGCCTGGAATCCGATAAAGTCTGTACACTGCAATTAATACTATCCAGTACAAATCTCGTAATTGCCAAGATAGTTGCAACTCAGTTGTCCCCATGCAATTTTACAGCCTGCACAAATACTGTAATTCTTGGTAGTTCTCTGCTTGCAAACTCGTTTAGTGTTTTTGTTTGAGATCTTTTGAAATGCGGTAATGATATCACATAAACATAGGCACATGTATGTTGAGTTGAATATAAATTTCGAAAAAAGGTCACTTTTCTTCAAGCCCTGCAGCTCGTCCCTCAAGCTAAAATATAACAAAAAGAAGAAAGGAATCAGTTCCAAGTTGAAAAGTCCATTAAAGAGCACTGAAAACCTACTTTGAGCAAAATGTATATCATGATTGTTTTCCAATCAGGAGAAATCTTTAGAATTAACAGCGTCTGGAAATCTTTAAAATATCTTCACATACACCTGGATATTCGTTTTCCATACATGTATTTTCACATTCTTTGAAATGCGCGCTACTCTGGAAAGAAATTGGACGTGCTATGAAAATTGTGCTTATTATTATATATTATGTTGCCATGTCATCCTCTACACGCTTAATATCTACACACTAAAGATATCGTCCTTTAGTAACACGTTGGCTCAGTTCCTTCTTCTAACTACTCTTACGTTTATCCCGAGAAACTAGGCCTATCTTTCTTTCCCTCCTCTTTTGTCTCAGACATAACTACTTTGAATAGGCTATGTCGACCGACCCCTTTTGGGGATAAGAACAGGAATGCAGTTAAGGTACCCATTCCATAAAAATCAAACAATGTTCATGGCGGGTGCCCATAAATTCATAGGTAATGAATACTTCAACTGTAATTTTCATTCGCTTTATTTAGAATCTAACTGCTCTCATTTTTTCTCTCATTTATAGAGATGGAAAGAGAGTAAAACTATTTACCCCTGCTAACGTCGATATCCCTACCTCTTAATTGACAAGACTATTGTTCACCGTTCTAATGCATGTAATTTGAACCTTAATACCACTGTGTACCAAAGTCCCCACAACTGAAACGGTATGTAGTGCTACTATTACAAACACATTTCATGTAAAAATTCACGTAGTACTAACTACAAACAGAGAGTTGCGAGAGCTTCCTGCTACGAAAGATCAGCTACACCTACATTTTAACTACTTCGAAAATCACTGACTACATCGAAATCGAAGCGGAGAACTGATTTTTAGCGATGGCGCTATGTACTTTTTGATAGACACCAAAATTCCTCCGACGTTGAAAAACGCCACATCATGCACGACGCCGTAGTTGCACATGACGTGGATCGTAGATGCTAAAGTTACTGATCTTGAAGAGTGTCTCTTCTAAGATACTGAGATTTGGAAAAATAAAATTAAAGTTTCTCTTCTTTTCCTTTTATTCGAAGATTTTTACATTCAATGGCGTTTTACGCATTCAAGAACAAAATTCTCGCTACCTGCATATATAAGAATTAGCTGGCTACCTTATGGCCTAATGCAGCGCAGTATTCACCTACTTAACAACCGCCATCTAAGAAGACATGGCGAACTACTGGGTTTTCGAAAGTGTGTTCATGCATCCTTTGGGTAGAAGCACTTTGGATTGTATGACCTTGTGACGTCATGTGCATAAGATCTATAGACAGCTGATGACTTGGATTTTATTGCTCCTCCGCATGACAAAGGTTTGACCTCTTCGCAAACATCTTGAATTCACTTTGATAAGAATGTATTACAAATGTACTGTAATTTTCTATGAAGCCAAACAATATGGTGTGAATTGTGGTCAGTCTTCGCCGGGTGATACGTGCTATTTACACTTACAATTTTGAAACCATTATTTCATACCGATCGATCGAACAATTCCTCTCTTGTTTGTGTTTTGACGGCATTTTATTGCCTCACAAAGGTTACATATCGAATTTTCCTTACGAGTGAACGACACAAGTAAAATTCCTGCAACAATTGATTTCACCGACGGGTCGCCCTATGAATCAGCTATATGTATCTAGACAGCTCAATTTCTAATCACACCACCAATTAACCTACTATGCATGGCATCACACATATTCGTTAGCGTTCTTATGTTTTTATTGACATTAATTTAGTCTCGTTTTATGATGGAAAAGTTATAATAGCTAACGCGCTCTACCTAAATCCGTAAGGCTAGTTGTCTTTGAATTTGCTCTTCTGTAAATAGGCCCACAAGCGTAGCAGGCACAACATCGCCTGCCCTTTCAACTTCGTTTTGGGTGACTTACAGCGGCCTACAATTCGCGTGTGCGTCTGCACTGCTATATTGTATCTACAATAGACCCTTTTCCAATAGCAGTTATAAAGGAGTATGGACAGAGTAGAGTTTTGGTGCGTCGTTTTTTGCTACATTAAAATGATATTGACAAAAACGACGCGTACCAAAACTATCCAACATTCCTCTGTAAATGCTGTCTTTTTCAATCATGGCAGTATTTCGGTTCTACTTATTTCGAGATATTCTGTATTTTCTGTATATGTTGATTTCTCTGTCTTTATTTCATCTCTGCATTTTTTACAGGCTTTTCAAGTGCCATATGTGGCGTGTTACTGCATCAATTCATGTCGAAGCATGAGCACATTTAAAAATACACAAAAACAGCTACTTGGCTGTTCAGTGTGAAAATTGTTAAAGTAGGACAATACCCAAAGAACCCCAAACTATAAAGGCCTATGTTAGAATATAGATCGTTTCATATTTGCCTTTACTTGCAATTGCAACCATGTCTTCTACTGGCACTTTGCAATCTGGTTATCCGGAAAGTTTCCATACATTAAAAATTAACATAGAGTTTAATGAACTTGATCTTTCAACTATGACCACTTTTTTTTACCTTTTCCTCCAAGGTCTCCGAGACACAGTTTATTACGTTGAGTCCTTTCCTGTCGATTGTGCAGTAAATCGGTCGATCCATTAAGGGGAATTTTGACACACAACAGTGTTTATCCGCATGACCTTTCACCTGGTTTCCGGTATAGCAACCATTTATTTTGGTACTATTTGACATTTTTGTTACTACACATTTTTATTTCCTGTGTTTCCTCCTGGAGCTACAGCATAAAATTGAAAATCTTTTCTCGTGGCCTTTGGTGTCTGTTTTGACGAAATTTTTGGTAGTACTTGATATCCACATTTATCTGTGAACTTCAAGTTAGTGCTGCAGCAGTGTTTGCTCATGGAATTACAGTCAAACCGCATCGATTATCAAAAAATTAAACTGTACTGGCTGACGTATAAACTACACTTCATGGAATCTACAGAATACAAGAGTTCACCCTGTGGTACTTTCTCACCAAGATGGATTAAAATCAGCCCAGCTGTTAAGCCGAAATGTTTAAAACATACATCGACACGCACACGCACTAACGTACACGCATAAGAACACTCGTAGACGTTTTGGTCAGTCAGATGTCAGATGTCAAATGACTTAGTAATTGATTCTTGCCAGTAACTGTACATCAGTATGTTAGAACATGCGCATCAGAATAACTATTTTAATTTGTGCTCCATAATATGTACTAAACTTGAACTAAAAATGTCATTAATTTAAATTACCCATATGCAAAGGAAGCTAGCAAATTTTAAGTGGTGATTTGGGTTGTATGGTTATTGCTTTAAGGTTAAGTGTAGGTAAAATGTTAACTGGCCTCAATTATATGGAAAAGTTAGTCATTAACCTCCTAAATCTGACTTCGGATCAACTTCAACCTGGTACGTTGTAGTCCTCCATTGATCTTCACTAGGTTTCATTTTATGATGTAACAGGTTATAAAGGCACCTCTCAAGAATAAAATTGTCTTTTAAGTATCCTGCCGGAAACGTGAGATGAACAAAGGCCACATTTTCTTGATTAGACTGGGCACAGGCTGAATTTCATACGAATGTAATATTGTGGCCTCTGACAATCTTAAAAAAGTAATTGAAATGCCAAGAGAGTGGAAAATGGATTTCCATCAGTGTCTAAAGTAGCGTTATGACAGTCATAAAAGCTGGAAAAACTCTGTGCAGACTTGAAACGGTTCGTGTTTTAACAGTCACGGTCAAACATCTCGTAACCACATTTACTAGTGCTGAAGTAAGAAAATACAGTCAGGCACATTTTTGTAAGATACTGTGTTTCTTCTGATTTTTTTTAGTTTCCTAGACAGATGTAGAAACTAGCACACAATTCTCTACGTTGACTCCATTTCCATTATTGCTACCATTACAGAATCTGCAATGATGATGATGCCAAGTTGTTTAACTTGAAATTTTGCGAGCCGAGACGTGATTCAACGAACAGAAGAATTTGGTTCATATGTTAGCCACGCTTGGCCAGCCTGCAAGGCAGTAAAGAAGTGTTATTGAAATTGCATCCAGTGTATGTGTTTCTACCACTATTGTAGCAGAAGCTGCAACCCCCAGGTCATTGCAAGAGTCTGATTTCACTGTTCTGCGAAAATATTCCCAAAGACATCAGTCCTAACCAATCAACCAAACACAATTCTCTGTTTTACATAGATGTAACCTGATAACTGCTGACCAATAAACTTGCCGAAAGTGTTATCAGAATTTTATCACTCGAGCTCACATTTCTCGTACCATTGAAGAATGTAACCAACAAAACATAGTCTTCCCTCTGTGGACTTTTTGTATAACGTATATTTATCTTACTTTGAAAATTTAATAATAGTAAGTGTGGTTGTAAGGGACAGTTTTTAATATACCAGAAGAGTTTCCATTTGAGAATTTTTTATTTGTTAATGATCAATACTTGAAAAAGGTAGCGTGAAAGTATTCAAAAGCATATTCAGAAAGGGATGGGTTTATGCCTTTGAAGTCTTGAGGGGATTCTCATCTGATATTCTTTTTGTTACACAGGACGGATAAGTGGATTTGGTAGGAGGACGTTTCAGAATGTTTGCGAAAGTTTGAGATGTTTCTTGCAGAGAAGAGATGGATTACGTCCTCTTTGACCAGCAATTTTTTTTCAATAGTGTATGTTTCTAATACGGCTCTATTTTAATCATTGTACAGACCAAGCCTCAAACTGTATCCGGTCAAACCTAACTTTTACCTACTTTTTTCCCACCCCTTTATTGCCTTGAAGTCTTATTTTAGAGCAGTAGTAGCAACATAAAGAAGATAACATTTTAATGGGAAGGGAATACATTAGTAGGAAGGTTTGCTTACCTGTACATTACCTTTTAGGTTAAGGTATATGTTAGTTACAACTCTAAGCTGAGGCATTCTTAATAATCTGTATATTTTCATGGTTTAGTTCCATGGGATTTATAATAGTTTTTCCTTCCCCTTTACCCAAATGTGCAAAATTTTAAAAACTGAGCATTAATGTAGGAGTGTACCGACTATTAAGTTGTTTCGCCGATACCGTAATTAACAATAAATAATTTATTTAGTGATCCTCATTTTTATGTCTCTTTTGGCTCTTTCCGGCCTATGTCTCGTCTTTACGTCAATACTAATTAGTAATCTAGAGAAACAAATACCAAGAGTAAAGAAGCCACCTACCTATTCTTAAGCAACATCCTCAAGCATACTTGTAAGCCAATTTTCAGGTAGTCCGCAACTTGACATCTCGCAACATTCATAAAAAAGATGGCACAGAGGGGTGGAGTTGGGGGCGATTCAAAAATGGGGTTTTAGTTTTCTTACTCAAGATGTTCCCCATTTACAAAGTTTTCAGATGCAGAAGTCTTTCTTTCGATTCATGTCTTTGCTCGTTTCATATTTCGAACAGTGGTGCAGAGTACAAGGACCTCCCTCACGCTATTGAGATACTGTAAGCTGGGAATAATTTCGTTCGAAAGATTGAAACGTTACATGGCAAACATGAAGTCAAGTGGCTTCCTGACCTTAAAACGTTTAATTAAACTTGAATTTCATAAGGACTTCAATATGTTATGTCTTGTTGTAAATGGTGTAAATGGAGATTATATAGTTGCAAGCAAATTAATGGTATGGTACCACCGGGCAATTATTAATGCTGCAATACCCTACATAATGTGGTATTTTTTAAGACAATATAAATAAGTTTTGCAGCGTCATTATGTTATACTCAACAATAATCTTTGATATTGATGTTTTTACTCCCTTTCACGGTTCAGCCCCCCTCCTCTGTAATTTTCCATAAAATAAAGTACTTGAGTGTTCACTTTTTATAGGCATACTAAGCACATTAAGTCATGCATTTAGCATTTGACCCAGTTTACTTTTTCACTGTAAGAAAGCTACGTCTTGTTCTGCTGTTGTTATCCACTATCGTCAAAGTCGACTTATCTATTGCAGGGTCTAAGGAACCTTATAAAAAGTCACTAAATTAGTCTAGGAATCCCTGTTCTTTAGAAATTTTTTGTCTGATTTAAATGTACAAGTTGGGGTCATACATCTGGTTTTCACTTTGAGACACATTGGTATCACATAATAAAGAATGAAGGAAAGGATCACAAAAACGCTTCAATATTCTGAAGTCCTTAGGAGATCAAAAATGAGTTGAGTGTACCTTTGTCAGTCCAGCTTTACCCCTGATACTTTTTTACTTTGTTATGGGTACTTTTTTTTCTCCATCAGATCGTATTTAGGAAACTTGAAAATCAATTTAGGCTATCTGTGACCAATGTCTGCTGGCTGTACTCGTCAACATTATCTAAAAACGAAAATTTAAAAAGGGGAAATGGGAAGAAGACTTCTCCGTTCTGTGAAAGCTGAAATGTATTATATAATAAACAAGTTCATTCAAGCATGCAAAACAATGATTACAGTAACTTTATGCCTTTATATTCCAGTGTCTTTTATTCTATAATTACACAAAAATGAAGCAAATCAGATTTTGGAGACGTATGAAGTCAAGTCATTACTCCTTCCGTCGGCATGTAAACTCCGCATCCTACTTCATTGCAGGCCCTCACTTTGAAGCGCCATCTCTTTACAGTCGACGAAGGTTCAAGGTAATATTGTTGAGTAGGCTTACTTGATGGAAGCATGTAATCCTTTTGCATTTTCTTTCCATTAAAATAGGCAATAAATTCGTACCGGTCAAGAACTCCATTACGTTTTCCGCATCGCAGCTCATTCCAGGAAATACGCACACCTTTGCTAGTGGGTGTACTTGTGAGACCATCTACACAACTTGGTACTGTAAGTAACCAATTAAGAAGAATGGGTGTAGTTATGAACAATTTCCTATATGTTTTGTTTAGAGTGAAGAACACTTTGATGCTTTAAGCTTTTACATAGTAGCGGTCTAGGAAAACCCTCCTGCAACCTGCAGGAAGGGGTCCGGTGAAAATAATGGCTAAGACGCTAAGAAATAAACTTTTAGAAAGCTAGTCTGAATTTCAAAGAATGAGCTTGTGCAATTTTTCAAATGATATGTGGACCCCTCCTGGGTTTTATTATCAGTATATTTTAAAGAATGTTTAAAAAATGGCTCCTAAAACTTAAACAGCCTTTTGCTGTAGAAATATGTATCTTGTCATGAAAAGGGATATTATAAATCAATGTTAATGAAATTTATGTGCCATTTTTATAGCTTGAACAGGGGGTAGAGTGGTGAATGCGACAGTGGGATTTGATGAAAAATATAAATGTGATAAATCAAGGAAGTCTCTAGAGGCAAAACTGCACTCTGAGCAACCATCCTTTTTATTTTTTTTTACCTGTAGTAGGTGTCCTAAAAACCTGTGACGTCTCATGGGTCATTCCAGCTTCGTTCCTTATAAGGAGGGTGATATTGTACTTGGTGTTTGGAAAAAACCTTTTAATGCTTCGAAATTGTTTCTCTAGATCTATTGTAACCTCACTGGGCTCAGTTGTAAATGAACAGTTGTCAAAGTCGAGTTGGTGACGGGTCAGTTTATAGTAAGTAACTGCACAATTTCCCTGTAGATTAGGTAGCTGCCAGGTGACATTAACGCGAAACTTTCCTGTGGATTCTTCGAACCTCATTTCAACGCCAAGGTTTACACCAGTCAGCTCTGTGAAGAATCAAATTGAAAAGTTGCATTTATTTCAGTATATCTTGGTCACAAGTCCAAATATGATACAAGTTACAAGTCCCAATATGAATAAAAGTGTGGGACTGAATTCTTGTGCCCCTGAATAAATATAATCACTGGTGTATTTTCGTATGCCTGTGTGCAATATCTGCAATGCATTCCTGGGGAAACTGCTATTGTCTATCAATTGTGTCTTCGAGATCACTGTTTGAAATGAATTGTAAATACATCTGGTAATACAAGAAAAGTATCAGTAAGGAAGCTAACTCATGTAGTGATTGTGATAGTAACAACTAATGTTTATCTTAAACTTTTTTCTAACAAAGCAGAAGAGTCAGGCGAGAGAGTCGGAAGGATGGAAGGGGTTATTTTGCAATATAAACAAACGAATGCAATCTATGGAGATAAATGTCTCCCCAATACTCACTATACATCTTGTTGTTCATGAAATTTTCCAACATACCGAGAAGCAAAAAATGACTAAACATCACTATGTCATTTGAACTTTGATTTGGACATTTTGCAACTACACAGCACAATTTTCAAAAGTCTCATTTCTGTCGACACGTGGTGTTACAAGTTGTTCTAACACTCTGATAACCTAACAATGGAAAAGCATTACCCTTACAAAAAAGTGTGGCATGCCATATGTGAACACACGTAATCGTATGTGGCAGAGCATACGAAAAAACATAAGGAAAAAAGTGTGGTTATGCGTGGTGACACATGTGGTATTGGGACCAATCTGACACACAGGACCACACTTTTCCCTGCATGATTGTCACACCTTGAAATCTGGGTCAAAAAGGGGAAAGCTGTGTCGACTTGACACGTGGCAAACCAGGGCAAAGTGTGGCAAACAAGGCCAATGAACCAAATCGAACTACTGAATTTACTTTACTAAGCACCACAACTCTCCACACATTTCCACACTTCACCAACTTTACCTCAGTTTGTCAGATGTTACATGTGTCAAATGGTGTTTTTGGTTTTCCACGCCTTGCCTCATGTTTAACCTGTGGAAATGCTGGTCAATGCATGACAATTTGAAAATGTGTGTCAACTGTTATTAATGACACACATTGTCACGCAAAAATCCACAGAAATTTCACGCCTCTGAACACCCCACCATAGTTTTGCACATTTCGACACAGTATTTCACGTATGGTATTGGAACTGTTGCCACACAATTTTTTGTAAGGGTAATTTTAGGCTAACTTGACGACCCTTTTCCTTCAACCCTGGTCCTTAACCTATCACGTCATTAATTACGCATGCACAGGTTTTCATGGTCATATAACTCCCTACTCACTTTGAGCTGGATCGACCTGAGGGGGTTATGAGGACTTTGGTACACACTTGTTCACTATTTTGGCCCAATTTGAACTTTCACCTACATTTTGACCTTTGACCTCGTCCATTGCAACCAAGAGAAACTATCTTAAAACATTTACATCATTCTCAAAATATAACAATGTAATATTTTTCCAGAAATATTGATGGGCGAATAATGACAAAAACCCATCTTTTAGCTAATTTGTCTTCTGACGACTTTGATGTCATCAATGACCTAGTCACGTGTTAGTATGGTCAGTTACCAACCTTGTTGCTTTGTTGCTTTTTTGCTTTGTTGCCCACACGAACTCACACATAGCTTTGCATTTCTTATGTTAGGTGAAGTACACCATATCTCATCTTATTCGGGTAGACATTAATACTTAACCCCAAAAGTTCTATAAGAGGGTTTATAACAGTTTTCTATTTGGGAGGTGCGTAGTGTACCCAGGAAAATGCCTACCAAAATGGACTAATAAAAGGGCTGGTCAAATCCGAAATGGTGTCCTCCTGAACAACTTTTTACTTCATACTTCTCCAAGAAAGTGTACAAAATGTAAGTGTAATTTGCATAGTTAGGCTTAAATAAATTGTTATGAGTATTTACACAAATTTCAAATTAATTCAAATTACACAATGATGTCTTCTTGGAAAGTGTTTCATTAAAGGAACCATTGTTGTTGTATTATGGTCCTATTAACGAGGTAAGAAAGACGCCTAAACGTATGACTTTTCAGAGTTTTTTTATTATTTCAACTCCATAACTGTAATGTTTAGGGTGATGAGATATTGGTCTTTACCTTACTTAAGAAATGTGACCCTGTGGGTGAGAGCTTGAGTGAGAAGGCAAAATGGTGTGTTGCAAACTCCTCCTGAACTGTAAGTCCGATCGACTTCAAACTTGATAACCAGGTACCTGAGTAAATAAACTAATGCATACTTAATTGATGATGTCATAGGTGAACGGCCAGAGGCCTTAGGTTAAATTACCTATAAATTTTTATAGCCATATTCTGTCTGTAAAGACGTTAGAAAAAGTCAGTAAACCACATTTTTGTAGAAAAAAAGACAAGTCTTAAAATAGTGTTTTTAGTTGAGGTTAAAAGTTAAGGTTAAAGTACAAATGTAGGTCAAAGGTCAAACTGGCACAAATTTTGCGAAAAAAATGTGATATGGACTCCTCCTAAACCGTAAGTTCCCAATGTCTTGGGAAGTTTCATTAATCACGAAATGTATAGAGGATAAGAGGGAGATGATGTTTGCAACTTCAGGGATTGTCCTCTTGTTTTTTTTCTTCGTTAACTCCAATGGTCTCAGTGACATTTTCAGTTGTGAAGCTGAGGCTGTTCAAAAGATACGTTTACAAGAAAAGTATCGCCCAATGCCAAATTTCAAGAACGAAAGCTGCCAGTGCCGCTTCTTGTGGTTTTTAGAGTTGGCATCGTTGCACACGAACTTCCCAAATGACTCAAAATTCGTTTGTAACGAGATTTTTAGCTGTGTGAACAGACCTTAGTAGAGCAGCCGGCAAAAAGTATTGTGCAATACTACATTTTTAAGGAGCAAAGCTGCAAGAACCATTTCTTGTGACTTTCAAAGCTAATACCTTTGCAAAGGAGTTACCTAAGTACCTAAGTAACTGAAAATATGTATGTTTGTATGTGAAGCGATTTCTAGCCATATGAACAGTAACTGGTTATTAAATTTTAGTATTTATCTCATATTTATAAATATTGCTGTTTGAAAATGCAATATATTTAGTGCTGTGAGCCACTTGTCTCCAAATCTAGGACCCTTTCAGTCAGAAGCTTAATTAAATGTCAGATGAACTCCATAGTTTAGCTTACCATGATTTGGCATACAGTATTTGAGCAGGAGCAAGCATACGTATATAATGTTCCTAATAATTGTGGGACTGCTGTCCAAACTTGGGCCGAAAATGGGTCCTCATAGGTTTTCACAATGGCAAATTAGGGACAGTGATAAGAGAAAAAAGTTCCAGACAGTCATACAATCAACCTTTAAGGTCAATGTGTTTCCTTTCAAGATATTACTTTAACGATTAAACTCGTTATTATGACAATAAATCGAAACATTGTCATTGCCCTAACAACCTCTATACCGTTTCAGGTATCTCATAATTTTGGCTTCTAAATATTGAATTTTAATTTTGAACTCAATGCTTTAGACATTAAGTGTCATATAATTGACATCAACTACAGTTTTTTTCATTTTTCCTATAGGCCATCAGTCGCCTTTTCGGGGATTAAGAATGCTATTCCCTCCCCTTCCGGGGGCTTGCCTCCCCGTGTGGGTCACAACCTGGTGCCACCCCTGAAATGAGATGGCGGGCAGAAATAACTGGACGGAGTGGAATTTCTGTGGCCTAATGGCGCCTTCTGGTCTCACGAAGCTCATCTCTAAGGGCGTGGAGACCAGTAGCCAGGGTTTCAGGATCATCGGCTTGGTAGGAACCAGACAGAAGCCTTCGGGAGCTCTTCAGTACTGTAGACATCAATAGAGTAAAGAAATTATTTTCCTTCTTCCAATTGGCATTTGATGCGGACAAAGCAGAGTCACAAAATCAAAGTAAGGCCGTTTCTTATGATAGTACAACTCGGATTTGGCAGGTGTTCAACGTGTGGTGTAGGGGCATGTGAGTAGGGAAGATGGATGCTGATAAAAGTTGCTTCGGGCTTTGGAATAATAGCATCACCCAGGCTGTTCTACTAAAAGAAATAATTGTTTAACCTGCACCTGCAGTGGGTCACGTGAATCACTCAGAAAAGATTTTACAACACAATTGAGTATTCCACATTTTGGTGCACTTTTTTAGGCTCTTGCACTAAAATTCGTTTCTAAGACAACAAGATCACAGTCTAGCTCAACCTACACATTTGGAACACATCGGGTGGAGCGAAGGGTGGCGGTAGTGAAAATGCTTCAGATCCTCTCGTTCCGCCGACATTTCAGTTTTTATAATTAACGGTCGTCTTCAGACATTCTAGAGGCTATGTCCCACCAGTTGGTGGAACTTATCAACATATTGACAAAACATAATCTTGATATCTATTCGTTTCTTCTGTAAAAAAAAATGTCACAAAACTTTAGTACTTTTCCTTAAAATTGCCTAATATGTCCCACCAAATTGTATCTAGAGGTCCTGAAATATTTAAAAATTTGTCAAAACGGTGGTCAGACCCCTTCCCCAGGAAGGCAATCATAAACAACGTTAGGCCATATCCCCCGTCTCGAACAACTTCCTACACGTATGCAATTGGGAGCATCACTCCACCAATAATATCTCCCCATTTACACGCCGAAGTGGGTATAACATACCCTTAACAGATACAAAATGCATTTATTACGTGCTGTATAGAAGCTAAGACACCAGCAGAACTGTTACTTTTCTACTCCCACTGTTAATACAGTTAACGGTGGATTCCGATGATTAACTTAATGATATTTGTTCCCTTATTGATGAGAAAAATTCGACGTAGCATTCTGACTTTGAAGGAACAGAGGTAGTGACAGTAACGCTAACCAAACATACCTAGGTTGAGGATGCATGGGAAGATATTTTTTAGTCTGAACATGATAAGTTTTTTGTAATGTTACAAACAAATATTACCTATTACATGTTTAGGGTGGCAAACTTTTATTGTTATTCAGTGCTTTGTGTCTTATAAATACCATACGCTGGACAATCAAAGGTTATCGATCTAGGAATTATATTATTATATTATTATTATATTATATTTTACGGTATCTGCCATTTCATGGTTAGTAAATAAGCGAGAACTTTCCAGTAAAAAATAAAAAAGAAAGATAATTGTTTGTATTCATCGTCATCTATGAATAGTTTCCTTTTGCAGGGCTGTAAAAATCGGTTTTTCACTATTGTGGTCATTACGATTCCTTTTATCATTTTGATAATGATCAGTCACAAGTCGACATTTGAAACAAAAGTGGCTAAATATTGTTTAAAGACAAATTTACCTGCTAAATGTTCAAAGTCAATTGTTTCTGGTAGCGGTCAAAAGTCATGGAAGGTCAAAAGAGGTCAAAGTGTGAAAACCTCGTATGTAACTGTGAGGGATCTAATACGTATCATGTGGACGACCAATTTTGATAAAAATAATTTCATTGTATTTTAAGTTGATGGAAGTCAAAAGTTATGTGGGGACACCAGAGGTCAAATTGTGAAAACATCGTAAACCATAATACCCCAAGAAGGATAACTTTGAAGAATCAACCCCAGTGCCAAAGCATTTCCTTTCGGCAAGGAGTTACTTAGTGTTTGGGTTTTCTGGTAAAGTTATTTATATGATTGTGAAAGAAAAACTTTTAACATTAAAAAACAATGTCTTTTAAGAAAGAGAGGGAAAGTCAACATAATGAGATAACAACTCGGAGTTAAGAGTTTTGAGTGAAAATAATGATATTTCATGCACATTATGCGAAAACAATATGACAATTGGACCAACTTGGATCAAGCATCAGTGGAGGAAATGCTGCAGGGTGCTTGTGGGTTGCGGGATGGATAACTGTATTTGTTGTATGAGAGTTTAATACACATGGATATCTACCAGGGAATGGGAATAATTATGTTACAACTTTATGCCGGATGAGTGGGCATTCATTCTGCAGGCAGAAAAGGCGCATTTAAGGCATTTTCGTAATCCAGAGTATAGTGCATTTCATTGGAAGATGTTTCTCGTATAAAAGCAGAACTCAAAGGTTATTTTAATTCTTTTATACTATTGGATTTAGATGGAGGAATGGAAGACAAGGCCCCCGTAGCATTTCAACTGTAACGCTTATTCGACCACTGAGAAATCATTAAGAATGGCCCCTATATTGATGTGTGTACAAAAGCACATACCACCCACTTGAAAAATAATTTTCCTACAGAAAAATCAGTCCAATAAGGGAGTCGGTGCGAAAGGAAATAGAACCCTGGAGAAAGATGACTCTCCCTTTTGGGATAGTCTGAAGCTAATATTTCAACTTTTCATGACGAAAGGCCACCATGATAGACCTTTCTTTGACCATAAAATTGTACCACCTGATGCAGTGAATTCAGTGTAAAATGGGACACATGGCACTAGGGGAACATGTTGTCTTTTGCGAAAGTCGGAAATGCTTACTGATGTCCCCTTCTTAGGATAAATCTGCCTCATGGAATTGCTTCGCACGCCCTCCCACCCTTCTATCTGACAAAATGATATGGTATCATTCTCTTATTGGAACGTGTCCAAAAGAAACAAAACTTTTAAAGAAGGCACTGAACCCATTACCCTTTTGCTCAGCTTTAAAACGTTATCTGAGAATTGCTGTATTCTAGTTTAAGAACGATAAATTCATATCCCTAAAGAGGCAGTCAGTGCATTTTTCTAATTAACAAGTGACTCTTTCTATACTTATTTAGGAAAATCGGGGCATTTTTCTCTACTCATAGGTCAAATTTATGAAATAAAAATTCAAACTAAGGAGAATCAAGTCAAACTTATGACTCTTTGAAATAGAAACACATACCCTGCATTGAAAATGTTTTACGTCCAAATATTTTACGTCCAAATCTGCATTCCAAAGACACACATAATAAATTAATAGTTAATAACAATAAATTTTACATCAAAATAACGACAATCAAAGCCAAAATGTGGAATTTGAAAGTCTTAATTGTAAGATGTTCTGTCAAGATTATAAGTCAAATGAGATAACCGGTCAAATGAATGGTCTAAAGGTCAATACTTAACTGGAACAGTCAAACTGATGGCCTTTTGAGTCGTTTTTCCTTCTTATGCTAACTCGACAAACTATATGAAGCCTTCCTTTTTAACGTTTTAGAAGAGGCTATGCTTGATCCCAGTTAATCAGTTATGGAAACTATTTTATGGCCTATCGTCTTCAGTTAATAGATTTGGCAACCAAATGATAGTGAGCTATATTATGAAGACCCTTTTATAATTTGTAGGAACATGTAGATTCAAACAAGGAAAACAAATTACTTCCAGAAGAGAAAAAATTCATTTCTCAAATACCTCTACATTAAAAGTATAAGACAACCAATGCAAAGTTGACAACAGATTTGTTTTGTATTAATTTACCAATAAATCTTTAAACATACGAATTCTTAGTATTTTGTCTTACTCCTGTGAACAGATATCAGCTTTTAAAATGACAAGAAACGGCACTGACAGCTTTCTTCTTGGAAGTGTTGCATCGCACAATACTGTTCTAGGGGACCGTTCTTTTTGAACAGTCTGAGCGAAAAGTCATAGATTTTCTTGTCTTTATTGCTCCTTGTATAGTACTATACTAGTATTCAATGAAAAGTTGTATAAGACGTCATTGTGACGTTATCTTGTGTCGTTTGAGTTGACTCAAATCATTGGTCAAAAATGCTCATAACCACATTTTGGAGACCAAATATCCCAATTGAAATAACATTCCATACACTTTTTGAAGATATATGTGGTGAAAAAAAAATGTATTAAAAGCCGCCTTTTTGAATTTGACCTTATTTCTTCATTTTTTAGCCGACGGTGGTTGGGTTTTTGCGTAGCTACACTACATACCTCAATAAAAACAAATACGTACTCTGAAAACTCACTTATAGGATTTTTAGTGCTAAAGATTTTTTGTTTTTCCCTAAAAAGTTACATGTATGAAGATGAGAAGTAACAGCCTCTCTGTTTGTGTTGTTACATTGTCTGTTCGCAAATTGTAAGACCAAAACCAAAACAGCGTCACCGTTAGTAAAGTGGTATTATCTTACAGCTAATTGGTCACTGTTTTTAATTAACCCGCAAATGTTTAGATAGTTGACATTCTGTAGAACGGAAAAATAATAATTTTTTATTTATGGTATTGTTATCTGTCCTATTTTGGAATTGACGGTGGGCATTGATAGAAAAGTATTTTTTGGATTGCTGTGCTTGAAAGGACGTAAAAAGACTGTTTTTCTTTCTCATCGTTCTTCCATTTCGGTGTCATTACTTTGCCCCCATAGGTATAGCATTAAACTAACTTATTGTCACCTAAGTTGTGCGGATTTGTAATGAAGGAAGACAGCGATGCTCTTTAATTTCACGCAAACAGTGGGCAGAATGTCTGGTATGAAGACGTCATCGGGACCGTTGCTGTATTCATTGGAATCACAGCTTGCCAATATGACAAACCTATGGTACTGTTATCTCACCAAAATTAAAAAATACAACCATATTGACTCCCCGCACAGTGCCAGTTTTTTTAAATATATTATGTTGTAGTGATCAGCGATAACTTTCTCATTGACTTATGTAGTAATTAGGCTAGCCTATTTGTGTGGTATGTTCATAGGCCTCTTGGATAATAGGCGATATCGCATGCACTTAGTCTACCACTTCCAGAAATTTCATAAGTTACACGTTTCATATTTAGAAGGAACCGGCAGTTAGTCATAATATAAATAAACCGAACTAATAATAAATAAACCTAGTTACTGACTGCACGTCGGGCACCTTTTCAAAACATTATTACAGAGCTTCCATCACCTACGAAAGGGTCACCTGTCGGAACTAAAAACTTCCCTTTACTCACTCAGAACCAGTGTACACTTCGGTAGCCTCTTAGTGATAGGTTTTCAATAAATTTTCCACTAATGAATTGGAACAAAAACCTGTGAATAAAAGGTAACAAATTCCAAACACCAAACCAGGAAGGTTACCAAATTTATTCCTTGGCAAATCTCCACATTTGTGCAGGAAAGATGGCATAAAATGCTTATTATGAACTAAACTATTTCTAAAGAAATTTGATACAAAGATGACATACCTGTACATGTACTTGCATCACTCTGCCTTCCAGTGGGTTTAAAGAGGCGTTCTGAAAATTGATAAAAAACAACATATAAGAAATATCATCTCATTTTCTTCCGGGCACAAACAAACTTAAGTGGTTAATGTAAACATTGCCGTTCCTTATATGACTCAAAACAGCTTTTCAATAATCTTTCATTCTAAATTGAAAATAAAAGCCAATGTTCTAGAATGTGGCATTGTTGGCCGTGTTTGCCGGCGTGTGACTTCTACATTTGTACACATACAGGACATCCGATTATATATTGGGCTACTCTGAAAATCAGTGGTTAGTTTTTCATATTTGTGTCTTGTCACAAACCTAGCTTGATGTCTTTCCTGGTTTAAGGAGAATCACGCACAGCTTTTCTTGACACACACAAGCATCGGTATGATGTGGACGCTGTTACCTTGGGAAGAAATAAAACTAAGATACCAACATGTAAACCCTCATTTTGTACTAGGATGTACTGGAATATGAGGTAATGAGATTGCAACACTCAGCCAGTGAGCCACAACAGTTAAAAGGCCGTGGCCGGCCCGACTTCAACAAATTGGTTAGAAACTGAGCCGTAAAACTTCATTTAACTAACTCATGACCTCGATAACTTGCTGCTCATGATCACCAAGGCCACAGTTACCAATAATATTCTACGATATTGATCTTAAACTTTTACCTGTTCCACAGGGTATTTCTTTGTCAAGGCAAGGTCGATCGCCTTTCCAGGGACATTGACCCGGTTGGGAACCGGAACGTTGACAAGATCTGCTACCTATCCAAATTTGACCCCCTCCGGATTTCATACGGGATCTGAGGTGTGCGGGAGGTGTCTGGAAAATAATCATACTTCCTCTGTTGGCCATTGGAGAAAATCTTGTTGATCCCGATCTCCCGTCAACTAGAAACTTGATACGTCCTCCGAAAGAAGCACCAGACAAAGGACACTCTTTTGAAATAAAGAAACGCACATCATATTTCTTTATTTTTTGGAAGGGAGTTCTTCAAAATCAGTACTTATTACAATGTTGAAGATACCCTCGACATGACAGAAATTGAGTTAATACTTATAAAGTGAAATAAAGTCTTTAAAAATTGTTCAGACATCTGTATAAGAGGGATGAAAGAGGAACTAACCACGGCAAGTCCCTCGGCATTTGATCCATGTTAAAGACAGACCTTTGATCGATGTTAAAGTCTAAGATTTGCAAAGACCACCCTATACTGGGACCACACCGTGACCTAAGTGAATTTGGTTTCGTAGGTTCTTTGTGATCTTAGGACGACGGTTGGGTGGGCTGAACAGTCATGATACCAACGACGTTTTGGTCTAGGTTGGTCTAAACTTTTTAAACAAGCACCAAGAAAAACCAAAGATTTGATTGGTATAAAGTCAGTAATACCTTTTTCAAGGCCCAAACTACCATTTCCCGCCTCGCAATAGCTGAACTGCAGGTTGTTGTATCTGTGACCCTGAGTGAACGTGGGAAGTCTTTATAAATCTCCCACTAATTTTGCTATATATTCTGCGCTGTTTCAATCTGCGAATTATAGAGTAATTAGATCCTATCAACCATACATTTCGTTCTATGAAAGACCTACGTTGTTTTTTTTTTCGGGTTGTCTCGGCTGGTATGGGTACATAGCTTTGTCGGTCTCGGGTGGTGTCGGTTATGTCTAACCAATGCCTGGGTACTCTGGACATCTACGTACCACGAACACACCCTTTTTATTCGAATGTGGTTACTTACACTGATTTTATAGAGTCTAATTTCTGAGGCACTCCGACACTTCACCGCTAAAATTGTTCTTGGTATCCATATTTTTTCAGGGCAAAGTACTTTACCAAAAAAAGGAAAGGAATGACGGGAAAGAGAACAACAGCATGACTCGAATCTGCGTCTGACGGTCTTTTATAAAAACTGCACTGTGTATTTGGTCAGGGACGTGAGAGCAGGACATATATGCTATATTCAACCCTACTTTCATCTTTACCTATCAAATAGAATTCACTAAGTATTCCCTGCAAAATGACCTTCACACAGCTGCAACGTGCGCCTTGCTTCGAATCTGGTAGTGTTTCCTTGCTGTTATCTGCGTCTACCTCAAAGACTTTGAACAATGTTGTAGCGCCTCTTTGGCCGACAGCACGTGGTTCATGCATGGTCTAGGTAGGAATACAGTTTCGATACAATTGGCTAAAAATGTTTTTACATCATACTCTATTCCAAAACAGATAAAAAAAAAGATAATGGATCTTAGAGCAAAAATACCGAATTCCACCCACATCATGGTTTCATGACATTCCCTTTCAATAACCTATGATGCTAAAAAAATAAAGTTTGCGTCTTTTCAGAAGGAGGGTCGTTCACGCCTCCTTCCTCAAATCTAATATCCTATTTTGACGACAATGTACATTGACTGTAGTGAAGCAGCTGCCTCTTCCTGTTTTGATAAAGGATGTGCCTCGTGTAAATACAATTATGCTTTTATAGGCTGGATTGTAAACAAGCTTACCTCCTAACTAGTATTATTATTTGACCACCCTAATATTTAGACTACGGAATCAATAATGTATCCTGACCTTTCTAATCAAAACAAATGTTGGCAGCACTAAACTTTTAATTCGCATGTCCGTGTGGATATGTCACTATCTCGCAGACAGGTAAACCCCAACTTGTTTGCTCCGGTTACTTTTCTGTTTATGCCCTATACTGTTGCCCAAATTCATTTTCAAGATATTAAAACCACGCTGAAAACGATTTTATTGATACTCCGTTCGGCAATGGCCGGTGCATTGGATTTAATATTAGACATTAAACGATGGCAAGTTAATGCCTTTTGCAGTCCAAATCCAGTTTTAATGGTAACTACGTTATGTTACTTTTAAACGTGTGATATAATATACCGGTAATGAATGGCTCATATGGTCTGAAATCTTGTATGAAAGCGATTTCAGGGAACATGTGGGCGCCGCCTTTTTCTGTCTGAGCCCCACCCCACCCACGTTTTCTCCTCAAATATTCCTAAACTAACCTTCAAACTTTGTACACTAAGTTCGATTACCAGGTGCCAGTAAACTGTATATAAAAGTGATTGTACCACAACAAAGTTCGAGATAGGACACACAGATTACCGTAATTGCAGGACAGGCAGTAAAGCTTCCACCCAAAGCTTTCTTTGTATGCCCAGTGGAAAGACGACGCATCTGACAATATTTTACTTCGAAATTTTTGCTGAGGGCGTCATTCCTCCTCCCCCTTCCTTGCGGAGGCCATTTTGAAGGATATGCGACTATGCATGGCTAGCCTATTCATTGCAAAAGTTCAACACACAGCATTATAATCTTTATCTTTTTATCTCTATTGCTAAATGCCCGGATATGGCGTCTTACCGCTTTCAGTTAAAGGCTTTAAATGCGGGAGGAACTTTCAGATCACCTTGTATTGGTCATAGCTTCGGACGAGTGTGCAATTCTTACTGGGTAGACTTCCAAATTACAGAAGACAAGTGTCTTTATGTAATGCACTACTCCATAGAAAATGGATTTTTGTATACTTGTACTTCTCTCCATTCCCAAATGTCATACAGTTGGATTTAACAGTGTTTAATTATTTCCACGTTTTCTGAAGACCATAAAATCCTCATGTCTCATTTGACTTATTGCCCACTCTTGCCTATTCCAAAAATGCAGAGTGTTCACACTGCATAAAATTCCACGAAAATGTTTATTTGATTAATCAGCAGATTGCCAGATGCAATTAAATTACAATAAATTGATTGGGGGCGTGCGGACCCGAGTGTCGACCACCTTCGCAAATTCGGCGCATGCAGATTTGAAGTTTGCCCTCAGAACGTTTCTCCCTCCCTTTTTCGATTGATTGCCATACGAGAAAGTAATCTATGCAATAAGGCTCTCTTGTACGTTCGTGTGTGCATTTGTGTATGTGCATAAAAGTGTTTTTGTGTTTGTTACACTTAAATTACAAGCCCGATATCTCAAGATCGGTATGATGGATACTTTTTATCTTTTTATACTTGGTATGTAGATATGTCATTTTAATAGCAAGACCCCGATTAATTTGGATAATGGCCAGAGGAAATTTGAGGTCACCAGAAGTCAAACATCTAAAACCTTGTAAACACGATATGTTAAAGTAAAAAGCATGGATTCTTTTATACTTGAATGTGGATATTTAATGGTCAGCAGATGGTTACCTGAGGTCCCTGGAGGTGAAATTACAAAAACCTTGAACATTCCTTGTGAACAGTTTAGATACTGAAAGATGGATGCTCTTGAAAATTTTTTGTACCCATCTTTATTGTTCAAAAAATCTGACATAGATAAAACATACTTACAGTCGTATACTTACATATGTGCATGCTAATTATCAAAAGCTACAGTTTCGATACAATGTAAAGTTTATAATCTAATCGAGGAGAGGTCTTCTGTATGTAAAACAATTAACAATGTGTTCAAACTTACTGAGGCGAGACTAGCTTTCGAACAAATATAGCTTTCAACCTTAAGCAGGAACTTCAATGTCTAAAAGAATGCAATGAGATTCGGAGTTGTATTGTTTATTTTACAACTGTATATGTTATGCTTGCAATGTAGTATAAAATATTTCACAGGCGGGTTCACTAGGAATTTGTTACCTTAAACGAAATCTTTTTTGTAAGTATTGTTTTCCAAAAAGAACTTGCTTAGTATCCAAAACAAATGTAGAGGTAAAAGGACAATCCCCAAAAAGATGTTCAAGTGTCTCAGACTCAGATTTACAAAATGTACAAGATAAATCATCCTTTTATGAATTAAACTTAAGAGGTAATTCGTCCTCAAAATAATTCGAAGGAAACAAAATTTAAAGTAAATAAAATTACTGTCAAGTACGGTAGTGTAGTAAAAGGAATTTTGAGGATAAGGAATCTCCCATTTATCCATTACATCAACATTTAAATTCCACTTCACTATGGCAGCTGGCGGCTAAGTTATTTTGTTACATGAGGAACTTTCCCCCATTACAGTTAGGTAGCAAATTTTAGCTCTCCTAGTCCTCATCTCGCTGTAACTTTACCTCTCTTACCTCCTGTGCAAACACACTGACCTTCATGGTTTATCTCTTCTGCAAATACACCAAACTTATTAAACTGTGAGGGTTTATTTACTAACACAAAGGAGGTTCTCCTTACTGAGACAACTGCATTGTTAGTTACACAAAAGGTAAACCAGAACAGCAGCTCAACTGCCTGACTGAGGTGTGAAAGGATGTGAACTGTTTGTTGAGCTAGTCAACTGGAAATAGCAGCCCTAGCAGGCAGTCGGTGGGTGTTTGGAAGCTACCTAAATCTAATGGGAAGAAAACCGGCGTGAGTTAAACCACAAGTACCAACTGTGAAGTGTTTCTGCCAGAAAATATGTTGAGAGAGCCGTCATAGTCATTACATATTTTGAATAATATTTGCTTTCCAGTTGCTTGGGATAGCAACTAGAATACCGTAAAATTGAGTCAAAGGATGACGAGTCGCACCATGCATACTTGTTGCAAAAAGGCGAATAAAAATGTTGAGAACCGTCATCGGCAAAAAGGTCTCTCACGAAGTTAGACCCTACTTGATGGTACTTTTTGTCAAGCCTAGTCCTACCATTGAATTTAATTAAAACATTGTTTCATAAAATTTGAGTAAAAAAGTTCGAGTGAAAAGCTTTAAACTTAAAGTTTATCCAAGCATGGCAAATAATTCGGATGAACTCATCCTTTATAGAACAGATGTCATCAGCACTGAAGTTATAATTAAACATAAAGCTTCCTCCATGTTTGTCAAGATACAGGGTTAAACCCTTTCCACTAATTCACCATTTGCTTTCCCGCAGTAGGCCTACCTTTTAAACCAAGTGATTTTCAAAGCCGAAATAAAACCACGAATTTGCATGAGAAACTTTCCTTCATTACA
Source organism: Holothuria leucospilota (assembly GCA_029531755.1). Taxonomy (NCBI): domain Eukaryota; kingdom Metazoa; phylum Echinodermata; class Holothuroidea; order Aspidochirotida; family Holothuriidae; genus Holothuria; species Holothuria leucospilota. Next base: position 47,367,091 of record CM055974.1, read on the forward strand.
TTTAGGTAGCAAATTTTAGCTCTCCTAGTCCTCATCTCACTGTAACTTTATCTCTTTTGCCTCTTGTGCGAACACACTCAGCTCACTTGTTTATCTCTCTTGCTAATACACCAAACTCATTGAACTGTGAGAGTTTATTTACTCATGACAGGTATCTTCCATTACCTACTCTAACCCTATCTGCCAGTGGCAAGTCGGGGAAGTAATATTAGACCATATTGATTTGTTTGCTTTGTGGTTTCCTCCTCACAACTGTTGGGGAGGCTCTCCCATTCAGGCCTAACACAATTATTCAGTGTGTCAGAGTGACTTTCAACAATACAAGCTCTCAGGAGTCAAGATGAGTTTATTGCCTGCCAGGAAGTTGAGCTGCACAGTTTATTTGCTAAGAGGATTAGTTGCGGTAAGAGTTTTTCTTAATCTTGACTAATGGACATTCCCCCTAATGCTAACACAAAATAGGTTCTACCTTGCTGAGTCAACTGTATTATTAGTTAAACAATGGGCAAACAGAACAGCAGCTCAACAGCCTGACTGAGGTGTGAGAGGATGTGAACTGTTGGCTGAGCTAGTCAACTGGAAACACCCAACCAGGCAGGCAATCGGTGGGTGTTTGGGAGCTACATTAATCTAATGGGGAGAAGCTCAGCATGTGAGTAATTTTGAGCCCTCGTCGGTTAATTGGTTTATACACAGTTTTACGTTTAATCTTATCCGGGTTCCCACCCCGAATAAAATCGAAGATACATCTTTCTTCTAGCAGGGGGATCAGGGCACTTGGAACATAAAATCCAGCTGAGACAAAGCAAAAGACATAAGAATAGCATTCTTTTTAATCGGGAGCTTTTGAAGGAAGTTGAGTCTAAATAAACCATTTCCATTATGTGTAAAGGAGATTCCCAGATATTTGATTGGGCCAAAATTTAAAGCAAAATTGAAGTCCGAGAGCTAAAGTGGTTGGTTCGTAACATCGGGAACCAACGGAGAAAAAGACAGGATTTCGTATAATTTATATGAAAGCCAGGTGCTTTTTTAAGTATAGTAATCATTTCATTAAACGTGGGTACACGTAATAACCTACATCTTAATAATTTCTGTGTGTACTCGTTAGGAGGAATAAGATTACCCATTAACTGGTCATTACTAGTAACTACTATAGCCAATAGCTTAGCACAGGGCGAAAATGCTGAGTGGACAACCCCGCCTAGACTCTCTGCGAACAGAAAAGAAACCAGTGGAATGCCCATTGTTGCAAATGCATTATCGGCTATTTTTGTAACAGTTAGAAACCCACGCTTTCAAATTATTACCGAAATTAAAGAAACCAACAGTGTTTATACAATTCCAGTCTACACTATCAACGGTCTCTTCAAAGTCTACAAAGAAAAGGAACCCGGGTATATTTTCAATACAAATATACCCAATCAAATCTAATACAAATCTTATATCTTCCCAATAAAACGGTTGATAAGAAACCCAGACTGGTGAGCTCAAATTAAAATGTTAATTACCTTTTAAACTTTACTTGCAATAGCTTGGTGGCAATCTTGTAATCCTTGTTCAATCGTTTGATTGAGGGTAAGTCGAAATTAAACAGGGTCTTTGTCTGGCTTAATGATTCTACCCCTTACGTTTTGGTCGATTTCCTCAGATTTTCCTTGAAATTTCATTATTTATATTCCTCAATTTCCTTTTACATCTGTGCTTCGCTAAGAGAAGTCCTTGAAGTCCCTAGAATTCCTACAATATCTCCAAAAACATGAAATTTCCTTCAAAGTGGAAGCACTGTAGGTTACCTTTTACACTACAATGCACATAGCGGGCTGGAATGTACGCGCAAAGGGGACAACCTTCCTCAGATATATTCTCGGAAAAAGTCTTGTATTCTGACGTTAACCATATAGAGAAGTGCCTCACCGGACACTCTCCCTATAATAATGTAATAATGCCCACCCCGGAGACAAAATGGGACACCATGTCCGACTGAAAAAAACTAGAAAGCAATGTTTTGTCTGAGGGGAAATAAGGGACAATTTGTACCTCCTCTTATTGGAAACTAGAAAAAATACAACAAAAAAAGCTTTCCAAATATTTGCTTTTTATACCTGATGTGTTCAAACCACGGTACCTGAACTCACAGTTTGTTTCGTGGATTTCGTGGTTTTGTTCATTTATTCGGTATACACAAGCGCTTTGAGTTGCCTTGACCAACCACTCAGTTGCCCTCCCTATTGAAAAATCCTTGAAAGTTCACTTCTAGTGTACTTTTTCATTTTCTAAATTCCATACAAAGAATTATCATCATGTAAACAATACAATAAATGTGACCACGTCTGTAACCAGGTTATCTAACGTGGACGAAGGTTCTATTTTCATTCGAATGGAACTCTTGTAGAATTTGTTACTTAAACAAGTGTGCACACAGTCAAAGCTGCGTGATTAGGCAGCTTATTTAAGACTTTTCCGTTAAGGCTTAAGAGAATGACCGTCTAGAGGAGGGTCGAGAGGAGGGATATTGATTTGAGATGTTGGTTCTTTCAGAATAGGGCTTAGTATCACAAACACCCTTTTTATCTCATTTTTAATTCCTCGAGAAATTAACGTTCGTGAAACAGAAATACCATTCTTTGTAAGGGATAATCCAAAAGATCGACATGTTGTGTGGAATAAGACGAAAAATATTGGAATGATAGAAAACGCGAATAGTACACCCTATACATTAATTAAAGATATTCAGCAAGAAAGTAAAACTGTTGCTTCCCTAAATAATAAACCTATTGCAAACTAGACGTGGTAGAAAGATTCAAACGTGGGGAGCAACGGTTAGCTTACACCCCTTTTATCTGTAACAGGATAGTTGCTAACTTGAGAAATGGCTTTGCTGGAAACATTGATAACCAGTACTTTGTCATAGACAGGTCTGTTTCGTTATGAAAGAAGCATCTTATAATGGAGGGTTTAGGGAAGAATGTTCCAATAGCTCCCAAGAATTTGGAAGTGTGGAATAATTTTAGGATCATAGTGATACTATGGCTATTAATCACTGTAAACAACGAGGGAGTCACCAAAGTCACTCTGTTGACAAAAGGAATTTATTTCTTAGAAGAATGACAGTCAATCAGTTATGGTGAAAAAAAAACATTATGTTTCAGCATCTTTTTTGAGCAGTTTAGCAAGTATATTGAGAGTTTTAAAGAGCGTTGGAGTTTTGGACCTATAGGCAAGATTTCAAAATAAATATCACAATAAAGAAAAGCAACTGTAAATTAGAAGATAGATCTTTGTTGGGCGCTTTATTGCATATGTATCTTTGCAATAAACACACATGGACGTCTATCGATGAAAAAAATATTATTTGTGTAAAAGATTGAAAACCGAAAGAGTCCTAGTGCCTTGCGGAATCGACAGAATGATTTAAGGACAAAATTTGATGTAAAGGTGCCCAAACGGCAGTCAGATCGACCATTTTAGATCATTTAAACATAACCTGCATCTAAGTTTTTCAAAACCATTGGAAAATACTAGAAGGGTTACATGGGCTGCGCCTGTTGCACTCCTTTATAATACCACTGTGTGCGGGTACCGTCAAGAAGGAGACACTTTGAGGATTACTTAATAATAAAGGAAGCTTAAATGCCAACTACTGCATCAGTTCATAATTTTTGAAGTTAATCCTTGTTTAAGAATTTTTCACTGCGGAACTCTTTTTAAAGAGGCTGACTAAAATCATTCAAATTGTTCTGTACATACATGGGCGTAAATCCCGGGGGATGGGGGGATATATCCCCCAACATTGACTAGGGGGATGGCCCATGTTATCATCCCCCCAATGTTTTAGTCTACAGATACGTGTATGATGGAAAGTATATTTTATTCTTCATTTTCGTAAGAAATTTTTTCAATCTCGCTTCACTTTCTATGATAAATGTTTCTCAAACTATCAGATTTTTAGCAAATCGTTGGCAATCTATCAAAATTTTCGCTTCCAACCTTACATCAGTGTCACTCGTATTATCAATATCTTCCGATAGCAACTTTTGGAGAAGCACAGCAGCAAAATGTTGAAAGTTTACGAATTAATAGGTAAAAGACTGGCTTATGGCAGTGGCATGCAGGTTTGTTGGGGAATTGAAAGTGTCTCGATGTAGAGTCTGAATGCAGGTTTTGTAATGGAATTATTATTCGTCACTGTTTACACTCCATGTCATGACCATTATTAAGGTAATAATACACGAAACTGTTCTGATCACGACACTTTCCCAAGAACAGATATACATCTCCAAACATCTGTGGGGGACCTCGCACCAATATGGGATCTTTCAATCTAATATACAGCATGGTGTAGAAGGTTGGAAGTATGTATCTGCCGTTATACATTTTTCAAAAAATTTTACCATAGCTTCACCAGTTCGCGCTGAGCAATTATAGGTATAGATGGTGATTGTTAATACACTTATGACGAAAACAGCACTCTGTAACGCTCTTATTAGTCCTTCACCCCTTTTGCTACACCTGTAAGGGAGGTCTAATATAACCTCCCTGCACCTATACTCTCCCTTCCTCTCATTTTTCATTGCTGGCAGCTGTTCGTCCGGATTTTAGTTCAAAAGTAGTAAAAATACGATAGTTGTAAAGTGTTCGGCGTCGTACTATATATTATCATTTGGATGTCAAGTAGTATACGCATTATTTAATTCCCCCTCCCCCAAATTAATATGATTAATGCAGAGCTTTCAGGAGGTCCTATTCAGGTATGTGCTAGCCTTAGATGCCCTTTCACAATGCACAATGAAGGAAAGGACATATTTCGTAATAACTCAAGATTGTTTCTGAGGACTCCACGCACATATTTTCGTGTAAAAACTTTCCCGAAATAGAAGGCAGTAAAATAGACAGAAGGGAGGGGGCTTCAGGAGATTTGTTGACAAAGTATCTGTCTCTTAATAGACAACATATTCTCCTCTTTTACCTTACCAAAAATAAACGTTCACTAAATTATGGACATTTTCCGGCCATATATGATCAGTTCCAAAGAGATCCCAAAGATAGCACCATTTTGCATCTAAAAGACCTTCAATTAATAAAAAAAAATTCTTAAAGGGGAGGGGAACCCCTTCCCCAAGACGACACCTTCATGTAGTGACAAACGAAAAATCAAAATTGCTGCATGCAAATGCAGGAACGCATGAAAAATAAAGGTGTAATTTAAGCAGACTTGGGGGAACTTAGGTATTATTACGACATCATCTATGGGCCCCCAGTCACAAAAAAATCTGGCGACGCCACTGATCTCAAGCCAGCTTGCAGGTCATGCAATGATCTCCGAATTCAAAATCCAGTTGTCTGGTATGACCCTATATGTTGATCCCTGACTTTTAAGCTTAACAGGACATTGTTGCTCTTGTACAATTTCAATCCAGTGCAGCTTATCAACGAGTTTTGTGCTCAAAATAGTAGGCTATTTCCTAAATGCATGAATATACCAATAGCCTACCAAAGAACATTACCACTGAAAATAACCCCTTAAAACAGTCTTCCTGGCACTTCTAAGACATTAAACCCCAGGAGCTTCCGGGGGTTTTGCCCCTGGACCCTACCAGGGGCCCTAAGGCGGACCCCTGGACCTCACCCTTCATGGGCTTGCGCTTCGCGCTCGCCGTGCACGCTTCGCGTGCACATTTCCCACATTAGCGGTAGTTCACCCAGTGCCCCCCCAAAGTTGAAAAGAAATCTACGCCCCTGGGTCTGTATCTTTATTAGAAGTAACTTCATAGTAAGATGTGGGAAGATTTCAAAACAACACATATTTTTCGTTTGAAAATGGAATAAGTCAATTTCATGACACCATTTCCCTCCATGATTTCGGACTATTAAGTCCAGTTGTAAATCAACGGTGCCAAAAAAACAACGTGACAAGCAAGGAAAGTAAACATTTCTATTGTAACGACTGAACGTAGTTCATAAAGAAAGCAGGATCTTCTTACCATACTAACCACATGGGGTCCCCGACTCCCACCTACCCATACCCAGAAGACCTTTTTGGCATGTAATTAATAATGATGAAGCAAAATTTGCTAGTTAACAACTCCATAAAGTATGCAATCTCGACAACAACCAATCACCAGACTTTACCTGCTTTGCTTCCAATTAAAGGGACGGATTCGAACGAAGAACCTTAAACATTTCGTCCGGCTTTGCGTGTTACAAGTGTTCTTTTTATCACTATATTCTATAGTCCATTTCTACCTGTAATCAGTGCAAGCCCCTTCCCCTTAACAAGTGGCATGTCGCTAATTTGTACCATACACAGTTTTTTGTGCAAAGGTGGGTATTTAATTAATAATGGTGTAGTTAATCTCTTTTACTGACTATGTCGCTCGGTACATCAAACAAGGGATACAATGCATGTGCCCAACGATTGGGGAAGGCGGATGCCACTTCTCTCAGTCAGACCTTTCTGACAGACTGCAGTAAATTAGCAGTAAACTCGGCTCATCCAGCAAATACTTGTATATCCCATCCTTCTCGTCGCCTCTGTAGGAGCTTTTAGTTGATGCACCTCTTAAGCGGAGCATACCCACAACTCAGCAGGCAAGTCCCAGTGGGACACTTATAATGTAAATGCCACACATTGGCCTGTTCCTGATTATTTTTAATTTTACGGTCCCCGGAAACAGAGAAATTCAAGGTAGTGGCCTTTTTTCTATTAAAACAGTTTCCGTGAGAGCTCTGTCAGCCCGTCATATCCACGCCTGTGTTTCCTTAAGTGGTTGCCTCGTCCTAACGAATCAGGTGTCCCAACGTTTTCTTGAAATAGATATTTCCCTTTCATGAAAATTGTAATGATTTCATTCAATTGTACCAGTGAGTCTTTGTTTGCCGAACATTCACGACTATGTCAGGTTTTTCGGTTACTTCTGAAAACGTCTTGTATTGTTGTAATTAAACACAAATTAGAGTTCTAAATCTTCTAATTTGCCTGCAGACAGCTTATAGTGCTCATTAATTTGAATGAATCAACCATTTCAAGTTTCATGGCACCTTTCCAATAATGACGGTGCCAACCAACAAATCAAAGTATTGTAATGCATAAAGTACTTGTTCAAGGATAACTAGACGAGAATGTTCTCAAAAGTGATTCATAGTAAATTATAAATAGCTTACCGTTGATATTAATCTTCTTCAGATAAGTCGTGCCTAAGTAATAGAAATTAATTAGGTTTTCTATCATGCCCCATTACAAGTACCATCTCCAAGACGGAAGTGATAGTAAATGATTTTGAACTACCAAAAGGGCTAGGGCAACCCAAAGCTCACTGATAAAGTGGCTTTGTTCAGTGATCTGTGAGCAAGATTTGTCTTAACTTACGTTTTGGATCTGGGGGCAAGAAGTTGCCTAAAGCAGCACCTTCCTGCCAGAGGGACTATCAATACGTTTAATGCAGTTGAAAACAGTGTTCTGTGACTGTGAAAAAAGTGTGACCGGCAAGTCACGCCAAGGGACAAGAAAAGTTGGTATGTTACTTTCAGTACTGTACTGGTGACTGTGGCTCAGTCGGGTCTCATTTCATTTGAGGTACTCAGGATAGTTTTTGTGTATATATTTAAAAACCCGATTAAAGTTTCCGTTTTTGCTGACTGCCATGACAAAGTTCCTAGTACATTATATCTTGCCAAGTGTGGGTAGGCGGACCATTTTCCAGAATTGATCTAGCAACCATGTCTTGCATTATTTCAAGCTTCTTTTTATAGAAGTGGGAAATAAGAGGAGTGCCAAGAGGAACAAAAATAATAAAAACACTGTTGAATCTTTAACCAGAATCTTAAGAGTGTATGTAATTGCCAAGAGAGTTTAATTGACTACATACAAAAGTTTTAAACGACGCGGTGCATCTGGCTCTTCATAATAGAATATCACCGGTAATAAAAATTTCTGATAGGGTCTCATCCAGATCCAGCCCAAGTATTTTAAAGGATTAAATGGCCTAATGGGAGTTTACGAAAGACAGAAACGGATGGAATTCTTTAACATGGCTTCCGATCTGGAGGGAGTCCCATCCAGGTAAGGTGATAGTTTGTGGTTAACCAACCATTCTCTACAATATTATAAAGATTTATTTAAACAATTGCAAAAATTCTTCACATCTTTTTCAGAAACAAACATAATGTCATCTGCACAGAGAATTAAGTTAACATTTCACATTTTTGCATTATGTTGTGAAGGTGAAAAAAAAAATTGTTCAAGAGCACTACCATATAGTGCTTGGCACTTTATCATAAGTTGACAAGAAGTGATTGATACCCTCCCATCACTCAGTCAATTGTTACATATGAGGCTGGATTTGTAGTCTCCTATTTTAAAAAGGAAAGCCCCAACTGGAAATTTAGGACCAATCTAAAAAGGAAGGGACAAGAAATAAAAAATATCTAACTTACCTGGACTTTCTGGTAACAGTGTACACTTCGAGCATGAAATAAATACTAAAATGAGGAGTCCAAGTTGCCAATTGTTGGCCATTACTCAGCTGAGTATGTTTCACAGCTTGGAAATAATTTATATACTTTCTGTAAATTTCTTCCAACTCGTCATGAAGAATGCAAGTTAACCTCTTGAAACCAAGATTCGCAATGGTGTGATCCTTTGCATTGGTCTTAAGTTTCGCATTCATATAGGGTATTGTATTCATAGATAAATGCATGCAGATTATATTACGTCATATTAAAATTTATTTATAGAACCAAGAAGCTTTATTGAAGGTATACACATTACATCAAACAACCATCGCCAAACAAAACTGAGAGTTATTACGCGCATAAGTTGTACAAAGTACAAAAGGTGATAAATTTTATAAAGCGATAGGATTACCCAGGAGGGGGTTATTCAGGAAGAAGGAATGTACTTTTAACATTAGTCGATCAATTTTGAAACCGATTGCCATGATCGAAACCGATTGCCATGATCGAAACCGATAGTCTCTGACGTAGCCACAGGGTCCAAAACGTGGGTGACAGCAAAACGGTAGAGTTGCCTGTTATATAATTAATAGTGCATTATTTTCAGGTTTCAGAGGCTTCACGGTGTACTGAGGCGTAGGGACCTAAATGACCGATCATGGCGATAGGCACTAAGCTTCGAGGGGTTACGGACCGTTTCATCACGGTCGACGAATCTGAGCGTCTTTCTTATGGGGACCAGGGTTAACACCTGTTGAAAAACAAGTGCGAAGATAGGTGCGACTACAAAGATCTTTCTTCCAATGACCATTTTGTATAATTGCATTTAACTCAAATTTACGACCTGTCGATTTGATATTGTTGCAGGGGATAATTGTGAGTGGGGATCATTATTTAAAACCGAGGATACATGGAGCTCTGTATTACTAACGCTGCTCAAGCTGTTCTGCAGGAAGCAATGAGGTAATTAGACATTAATGTGACAGGGGAGCGATTATTTACTTCATTTTACTTTGGATAAGCTATCCATTGCTCATATTAGTTGTCAAATTTCCATTCTAAATTAGCTCATCTATCCCACTTTGATTTTCATAACATTTGGGGACCAACCTGAAATTGCTGGAGAGGAGCGATAATCTAATTTCACTGGGGCAGTGGAAGATTTAAACTGTTCTTTAACTCTTCTGTCAAAAGAACGCTGAACCAACTTTCAAGTGTCCTGAATAACGATTCGTTCGTGGGTGCACTGTAAGTCTTACTTTAAATGATCGTGGGCATCAAGTGTTTTGCTTTGCCCTCGCTTACCATTCTAGACCCAATCTGTTATAGTCATTACCAGGAGTGCAGCATATAGCTGATATATCCTGACACAGTCAAAGATCATCGTTTTTATTGACTACTGCCAAGTTTAATATGTCAGAAGCTTTGAAAGTTTACTTAGTATTTATTGGTCATGACGTCAGATAAGTACTTTCATGAGTTCCCTTTCCTGACTAAAGATTGTACTTCCGAAAGTCCCTCTCAATATTTTTAGGGACATCCAACAAAAAAGATGTCTTTACTCATCAGGAGCAGAATGAAATCAGCTACTGAAAAATCCATTGGAATAGTTACACTATCTTTAACTGTTCTCAAGATATACCTTTTATCCCTAAAGAATTAGACCTTTTACTTTACGTTCATCCCAGTTACAAAAATGCATAGGGCTGGACTGGAATGATCCTACCAATGTCATACAATGCACCAAAAGTATCTCCAGAGAACTTATGTGGCATAAACAACTCCCAAATACTGCTTTTAACTTTTGCATCTTGCATTTCAAATACGTAGGTAAAACATGACTTTTTCCTGACAACTTACCTTTAACTAAGATGCAAGAAAGGAAGAACATAAGAGAGGTATTTATTGTTGTGTAATTCTGAAGCCTGAATGATGAAGAATCCTCTTGTGACAAATAAATAGCCCTGGGCGATGTGACTCCACACCTTATAAAAACTGTAGAACAGAAGAAAGTTGGGTTTTAGAACAGCTTTATCAGAGATGTCAATACCGCATGAGAACATTTTGAAGGTAATTTTAACAGCCAATTCGTAGTTACACATTTGTAATTTAAGATTTGTAGTGACTACTCCATTGATTTTCTTGAAACCATTTGTTGCTGCTGTCCACGGTATTCTCTGCACACGTTTGTACTATTCTGTATTCCACTTCGAACTGTACCATAATTCTGGGATATGAAAGCGGTTAAATGCATTTCCCTCTTGCTCATAAAAGAAGCCTGCATATTAAGATACGGTGATGTTGTGTCATGTTTCTTCTTCCTCACAACAAAGTTATACACGATTCAGTTCATCCTCTTACCCCAGGATACATATTAATAGTGAAACCTCTGTTTAAATGCAAATATATCCTAATCTTCTTAAAAGAAGGGGAGATCATCTGGAGGAGCCTTTTTAAAATACATCTTGTCTTCCTTAAGCTGAAAGTGGTAAATGTTCCTCACTAGACTATCAAAATAGAAAGAAGTTGCGCTTGAAAGTGGTAGGGGAGGAAAGTTTCTATGTAAGGTATAAGAACTCCAATTTTAACTTGTCCCTGGACGCTTATAAAAATGGTGTTAAAGATTTCAATGGCATAACAATTACAAAAGGTTTAACAATACCTAAACTGCCATGACTGTTTAGAAACAACTGGAATCCTTGTCAAATGCTAGCTACAAACCTTGTCATACTTTTCGGAAATGACCAGTTCTTACGAATGGGACACGAGAGATTGAAGCCGTCCAGGTAAGGCCCTTCAAATCACGTCATATGCACAAAAAAAGTCAATTAGTGGCGACACTGTCCTCCTTTCTGCCTAAATTTTTTGCTTAAAGTTCACAGTTGATCTACTGAAAACAAGATGGTAGGGTTATTAATATTTTAGTCGCATATCCGCTGTATAAACTACAAAATATGTGCAATGATGACCATGTGCCAGTCTTAACTTTATTAACCTTGACTATAATTACTTAAAAATTCATCACACATCTGAACCCCCAATGGATGTCAGTACCCCAGCAGTACCAGGCTAAAAGCAATATTCTCCCTTGTTGCCAAATCCGAGCCAAACAAAAGCTATGTCCAGTCTTTAACAATCCTATTTAAAGGTGTCCACACATAGTAGAAACCACAATCATTGGATTCAGAGCAATTGCGCTTGTGATGTCATTTTTTTTTTTGAAAATGCAATATTTCGCAATCCAGTGCGGGGTGAAATTTTCTCCATACTTTTACCCCAGTTACGAAAGACGTAGAAGGTCGAAGTGAGACACCGTATTTCTGACAGCAAATTACTGCAGAGGCATTGTTCTTTTGAGGCCCAGTGATCACGCCCTCACCCCACCCCCAATTTTGTCAAAGTAAAGAAATAAGCCACATAGGTGGATATCTTTAACTCCCACCCCGCCCGCAGTGGTACGACGTTTCTAAACCCTTGCGATAACACATTTATAACCAACTTTCATTACAGACATAGTAGGCTTAGTGACAAACTTGTGTACACTGTTAAAAAATAACCGTTATTTTACAGTAATACTGGCAGATGGGATTCCGGTGCCCGGCCCGTTATTTTACAGTTGTGCGTAAATCTGATAGTAACTGTACCTATGTAGCCACTTTTATTCCTGAACACTGTGCATGCCTCCCGTGTAGCATTCACGAATAAAAATGGTTACATATTGCTACGGTTACTATAAGATCTAGGCAGCCTGTAAAAAACGTTGGCTACCAGAATCCTGGCTGCGAGTACTTTCACTGTAAAATAACATCTTTTTCTAACAGTGTATCAATGAGTGATGGCCTGTGATGCAGGCATCTGCGGTGCCAAGTTTACTCCATAATCTCATTCCTAGTTTGGTAGATGCAAAAAAGTTTAGTGGAAAATATTTGTATTTTAGGAGTTTAGTTCTCTTAGAATCTGGGGCGCTTTCACACCTGGCATTAATGTTTAAACGTTGTGGTGAAAAGCTTTGTTTTTAGGCAGGGGTTTCTTGCAGGTTTTCTTGCAACTCTAAGGAGTTTTTGGTGCTGCATTACTTAACCTCGACCCCAAACATGATGGGGTTGAGGTCAGCTTAGGTCCCTCGTACAGTAGTGCCCCGATAAGGTGCTTTTGAACTTGAGATAGTGGTTTACAGCTGTCACTTCTGCTATATTGGAAATAGGCCTATGGTACACATTAAAGACTGAAAAACGGTGCTGTCTATATATTAAATCTACCCTCACATAACATAGATAGATATCGTGGACAATCCTCGCTCTTCCAGCGGATCATTAGGTAGAGGGTCATAAAGGCAGTTAGTAAAATTGGTTTGCTAATAAGGGTCGATATAATCAACAACCTAAGATGGTATTCTGTCATAGGGTTAATTAATCTAAATATAGGGTCTCTTTATCATTTTTCATAATATAATAAAGATTCGTTGATAAAAGGACGGAATCTTTATTAGTATTACCAAATAATTAGACATGATGGCCACAATGATCACTTTTCATGACGGAAATGGGTTCTTTATCTTCAATGGAGAGAGAGATTTTGGAGTTCATAACGAAAAAGGTTTGTTGATTATTGTTTAGAAAATTTTTCACTACTTATAGCAACGAGAAAACCAAAAAGCTTAGTGATTCCGTGCCTTTGAAAATGTTGTAGGTAATATGACTTCCAAATTAACGTGATTTGATAAGAAAAATCATCTAGGCTATTTCCCCTGCAGGCAAGAACATGGGATTATGCCCAGAAAGAAAGCGAACTTAAAATAAGTCTTAAAAAAGTTTTTTACTAAAGTCCTTCCAGCTTCTAGCCGAAGGGCAAAACTCAAACGTGAACTCCGATTGAGCTGTTCCCAAGTTGGACACTTTGATTTAACAGGACCTCATAAAAGCCATCAGACCCTTTCTTCGTAAGTCTGCATACCTGGCCCTGTTTCAGACTGCCTAGAATACATACACGCAAATAGCATTCATGGTGAAGCAATGTTTACTTTATTAAATCTTTTTGGATGGATGTTGAAGTAAAATTTACCTTTAAGTTTCTTTTAAACCAGTTTTAGTAGTCTTTTCTTTTTCTTAAATTCCCTTCGGCTGGGGGTGAAGGGTGGAAATCTCCAGTTTAAAGATGGGAATCAAATATTTCTCCTCAAGGGGGTTTACTCTACCAAAGGAGCTACGTCTCATGTTGCATACTATTACTTAGGATGACTGACGATGAATGGTCCTACTCCAGACTGACTGAAAAGGTAACAAAACAGTCTTTTGAAGTCCATATGATTAAGGAAGCTTATATATACAGTTTTGCCTTTATTATCTACTTTAAATACCTCCAAAATAAATGGGTTTGGGAAGCATTATTCAGTTTAATTAAAAATACCTTCAAAAGAGTAAAAGACCATAAGGGACAGGCAAATCAAAGAGGAACTAGAAGGACGTGTTCACCATTTCAGTCTTGTCCGTATTAAAGAAGAAATAATAATCAACGTTTTCATAAAAGTAAACAAACGAAAGAAAAGTAATACCAAAAGAAGAGAAGTTCATGAATATTGACGAAGTTTAATAAAATTATCTTTCATTCTTGAAAGAAGATGATACTTAGTGGTTTCGTAAACGTGCTGGGGCTAAAAGTATTATAAATGGAATTGCTGAAGGAAATCTAGAAATGTGCAGATGCAATTCTTATCTATGAATAAGCAGTTAGGCAAAGAATGTACTAGCACATGTTTATTAGAGACCGCTTTTAAATGTCGTAGGTTTTAAGAGGAAATTACTATACTCAGGTGGAAAGGGGATGAAGTCAACATAAAGAACTCAATTGCTTTCTTTGTTTGAAAAGATTTTTAGCTGTCATTTTACCTGTAAGTCTAAGATGAGAGCTTAGTAGTCATTCCATATGGTAACAAAAACTAGTTTCATTGCAGATAAATCTTCAGACGCCCTTTTGCAGGATGCTCAGCTGATGAAGGATATAGTCCTGGAAATTCTCCACCATAATACACTGTACTTGGAAAGCGGGAAAATAAAATCAGTATATGTTAGAGGCATCTTAAGAGGTGAAAAGTCTCACAATTTTGAAGTGAGACATACAATTTCAGAACCTTTGTTTGAGACGTCACATACATGACCTTTTCAAGCCACTGGTTATTAATTTGGACCACACGAACTTGGTACTTCAAACGCTTTTAATTGCCATGTTATTAATCGTAGTAAGAAATGCTCCCTTTATTTGCCGAAGACGAAAGGAATCTGTGCAATCACCCGAGTGTATGTATGTTTATGTATATATATATATATATATATATATATATATATATATATATGTGTGTGTGTGTGTGTGTATATGTGAGTGCATGTATGTGTGTTTGTGACGCTTGGCTTGTAAATAAGATTTCTCAAGATAGCAATGATGGATTGTTTTCGTACATGGAATATAGAATTATCATATTAAGAGCAATGCCCTATTTTTGGTGAAGGTCAAAGGTCATGTGAGATTAACAGAGGTAAAAACCGAAAACCCTGCAAACACGATATCTCCAGGTAGAAAGTATGGATGCTTTTCATACTTGGTCATGTGGATGCGTTATAGTCAGAAGATGTTGGCTTGGGTAGATGTCAAAGGTTTCATGAGGTCACCGGAGGTGGAAGTACGAAATTCTTTAAAACTTCATGTAAACACGATATCTCAAGATAGCAAATGGATACTTTTTATACTTGGTATTTAAATGTGATACTTTAAGAGTGAAGAAACCCCTTGGGTTTTTTGAAGGTCGAAGGTCAAATGAACTCATCAGAGGTGAAACCACAAAAACCTGGTAAACTAAATAGACAGTGAGCGGTACCTCCAAATTGTGGCCGGCGTTTCGTGGATGACGAAAAGTTAGGGCTGAATTTTCCTACCATTCCGAAGATGAAGTTTTAGAGAACAACCTTTTTTACAAGTATAACTGTAACAGTAATAATTCGAACTTGAATTACTTAATTATGAGTAGATGTAAAGGATGCTTTGATAATAGGATGATTAGAAATACCATTATTTTGCTTAACGAGTTATTTGATGGCGTAGTGGATTAGTGCTCGGTTTCTCACACAGACAGCCCTGGTTCGAATCCCTTGTTTTTCATGTTTTTGTTATTCAGGTTTTGGTGAGGTTCAAAGGTCATGGAAGGTCAGCAGAAGTCAATTTTAAAAAACATCGTATAAATAATATAGTCAAGAAGTATAAACTTGAGGGATGAACCGCAGTATACCATAGCACCCCTTTTCGACATCTGCTCCTCTAAAGTGAATAGTTTATTATCAGGACACAAGGCAAAATCCACGATATTAGATACTACAAGACCGAGGCATATCATTAAAATAAACGAGAGATCAAAATGGTCCTACAGTAGAATCTGCAGAAGCCGCGATGTCGGTAAAAGATGAACTTTTTCTAGAAAACTTTAAGGTCGTGTACGCCCAATTAAGTTATTATTAAACCATTTAAGGGCAAAACCCCTCAAACCACACATATACATTCTCTTAAACAATCTTTTAAGATCAATTGTGTCAATTATTTCCGATAAGTTATCTAATCTTAAAGGCAATGTCAAAAATGAGAGACGACATATAAACTAGTAAACAAGCATAGGGTGAGGGTAATGGAAGCCATAAAAGACAGAAAACATGCTATTATTCTTATCAATAAGTTTTCATACTCTACCGTGCCCAAGTCTTTCATACATGTTGGATAAAGCTGGGAGAAGAGAAAATGGGCGGTAATTTTATGAGCCACTTTTTACTGAAATTACGGTGAGGAATAAAGTTTGCAAATTTTAATTTGCTAGCAAACACTCCAGATGAGGACGTTATTCAAGTGAGAATAAGTGAAAAAGACGAGAAAATCACAGACCACGTTAACAAACTTTTTTTCTAATATTATCATAACCCGGTGAGTTTCCGTTTTTCGACTGAGTGAGGGCGATAAAAACTTCCTCTTTAGTAAGGAGATGCTAAACAAACGGATTTGGAATATTTGAATCAACATATTGAGCAATGTCCCTTTGTGTTTGTAAGCTAACCTTATAGACAATTAAAAGAGTGTTCAAACAATGAGCAACTTGCACAGAATTCTCTGCAGTGTATGTAGTACACAAATTGGATGTAGCTTGTCAATTATGTGTGCATGTGCTAACGAGGTGTTCGAAATATGACGTGCAGTGACGAAAATCTAATAATCTTTCAAAGCAACACTGATTTATGCCTATAAAACTGGGTCCTGCTATGCAGGTTAATAAAAACTTGGCAACGCTTATCCGTTTTTTCGCTTAAGTTTGTTTGGTCATATGTGGGTCCTTTCCCCTGCCATCATTTACTACCATGCTTAAAAGGGATTATGACCTCTTTCTAGTACTATTCCAAATTTACTACCATGCTTAAAAGTGTTATGACCTCTTTCTAGTACTATTCCAAATTTACTACCATGCTTAAAAGGGATTATGACCTCTTTCTAGTACTATTCCAAATTCTAACACTTGGCATTTTCTATGACTTACTTCAACCATCTAAACTCCGGAGTCTTAAATGGTGGCCCACGGGCCACATCCGACCCGCGAGGCGATCGTATTGAAAAAATTGAGATTTAAAAAAATGACGTTCAAGTAAGCAAATTCTCCAGCAATTATCATTAATCTTTTGGAGATATTCTAGTGTTGATAGAAGAATATTTTTTGTTCTTTTAAATAAAGTAAAACAACTGAAACATGTTGAAAAGGCTTTTTTTCGGAGCGCTTCGCGCGGACCTGTCGTTATCAGTTATCTCATGAGTACTCGTGTAGGACAGCCTGGGTGCTGTTTCACAACTAAATGCACTGTGGTAAGGGATGCCGAGGTCTCACCTATATTAGAAAACATGACAACCATGTGAAAATACGGGTGCGAAAGACGGAATTTTCGACGGCAACATTTTAAATTTTCTTGTATAGCCTGCTCGCATATTCCTGTAACAGAAAAACTGGATTTTGGGGTCAGTGAAATGAAACTTCCTGCCAACGAAATAAGCAAGCGCGCATCAAGCGGGATTGTGCTTCTTTTACTAGTCATGAGGTCATTTTTACAGAATATGAACCTCACTAGATGATACGAATGGTCAGGGCGTAGCTGATGTAGGCCTACAGTTTTTTTTTTTAAATTACCGACAAAAGAACACTTTTACCTAAAACACGTTGGTTTTTGGAACAAAGAGGTCAGGTGTATGACTATATCTTGATCAAATTGAGGTATGATTTTCAAGTACATATTGCAACAATTGGGGAGCACTCTACAAGATATGCCCTCTGGATTTCCTAAAATTCTTTCCTTTTACAATTTCTTGAAAGAACTTATACGTTCATGTAATGCATTATGTGAGTAATTTTACCTTACTGTACTTTTTGAGGTTGTGATGAAGCAAATAAATAAATAAAATGAAATTGGAATTTCCTGGCTTCAAAGCCCACCTGGAATTTTAGCACCAAGCCCACATCAAAAAACCCTAAACACGCCCCTGCACTCAACACCTACATATATGCATCCTCCCCACCCATCCACTAACCCACTGTATAATCAAATCGATTGTCGGTTTGTCTTACATAGGTAGGCCAGATCAGTATAAGTAACGGTGTTGGGTATGGGAAGAGCCAATGCAGATAGAACACGGTGCATATGGGCTTTCGAATTAGGGGACGTATTCTTTTTGGAAAAAGAAATATGGACCTGAAACGTTTTCTCTTATATGCTTTACCTCATTTTCAGTGTGCATTTCTCCTATCCAATGAAGGACATAAACTACCTACATCTTACAAAGCTTTGTAAGTGTCATTTTCAACAATTTGGGTGACAGTTCTAGCAAATACATTCTTTCACGCTATGTGCCAACCGATTGCAGGATGGTGAAGATCCCGGACAAAACGTGCCATGACAAAATCACCCATTCCCACCCCTACTGACTCTTTTCAAGGAAGAGGCTCCCCGCTGAATATGGCACTGAGCTTTTTACCTGCTCCGTAGGGACTAGAGATTTTGCTAAAACAAAATAATGGCCAAATTGTGACACTTGTAATCTTAAGGATAGCTTTATATTTCCATCTAGTATAAAAAGTTTTGTTAACAGCTTCTTGCGCTTCGCTCCGTTGTCACATAGGGGCATTGCCTTGGACCCTCTAAGAAACATTAGAACGGCTTCTAGACACCATGATAAATCACTTTAAATGGGAGGTTTTGCGTTGAGTTGCCTAATTTGGTCATTTCAAAATGAGACCCTCCGCCATGTTCAGAATAATTACCAGACTATTTGTGGCTCGCGAGATTTTCTTGGTAGAAAATGTGACCCGTCAACCAAAAAAGTTAAAAACCCCTGCTATAGGTAATGGTCCTGCACCGAAAATGACCTCATGACTAATAAAAGAAGCGCAATCCCGCTTAATGCGCGCTAGTTTATTTCGTTGGCAGGAAGTTTCATTTCACTGACCCCAAAATCCGGATTTTTCCGTTACAGGAATATGCGATCAGGCCATACAAGGAAATTTAGGATGTTGCCATCGAAATATTCCGTCTTTCGCACCCGCATTTTTACATGATTGTCGTATTTTCTAAGATAGGTGAGACCTCGGCATCCCTAGCCACGTCCCTGATTGCATTTAGTTGTGAAACAGCACCCAGGCTGTCTTACAAAGGTAATCATGAGATATTTTTTCCATCTCATTTATTTCACAATACGTTTGCAAAGATTTGTAAACAATTTTTACAAAGGCTATATACAGATAGAGGTGTGGAAAATGAAAACAATGTATCAGAAACAAGTTAATTTTCCATTGGGTACAACAGAACCTTTGTATAAAATGCTGATTGCCATCTCCAAACAACATATCACAATCGGCGTAGGCTTCTTTTATTTCCTCATATGAAACATAACGTTTAGTCTTACCACAATTGCTTCTCGAGATACTTTTTTCCACTTCTATAGAAACTTTAAATTTGAAAAAGAAATTAATAATTTTAAAGAGAGCATTGCTTTGCTTTTGCTGGAAAATATAAAATTTAACATTTAAGATCAAAAATTATATGGATGCCTCCTCATTAGCTTATAACCAAAATAAATATTTTATTTTGAAAAGAAAAACTGTCGTTTTTAAAAACATTTCTCTACTTCCAACCAGAAAGAAGAGGATTACTTGGCATCCCCAAAATAAGTGTTCAATAGTTTCATCGTAAACATTACAGAGCGAGCAGAGTTTGTTGTCACGAATATTCATTAAAAACAGGAGGTGATTTGTGCCTAAAGTTCTGTGTAGAAATCTATACTGAAAATACTGTAACTTAATCTCTCTGACAGAGAACCACGGGCTTAAGAGAATCTTTTGCCAAGCATCACTACAAAATCTAAAGTTTTCACTCCACTTGGATAAAGCCTTTGGAGGGACATAGACATTTCCGACCAAGTTCGAGTAAACAAATTTAGAAATTCTTGGTATTTGGTTAATGGCTTTAAAAAGGCTTTCACCTTTCCTTCTACTGATGTGATCAAGATGGTGATAAATCTTCCAATCCATAGGAATAGCACAGAAAAGAACTCAGTAAGTAGTGAATGACAATGAATGATATTAAACTTTTGTGAAAACAGATGATAGTTTAAGACTTTCCATTTTCCTGCAAAATATCCCTGACATACTTATGTATGTCAGGGATATTTTATCAAACAATCACTGATAGAATACAACTTCATTGTTCACTTTAATAGAAGAATTATTCCATATAATTTCATTC
This sequence comes from Holothuria leucospilota, assembly GCA_029531755.1. Classification (NCBI taxonomy): domain Eukaryota; kingdom Metazoa; phylum Echinodermata; class Holothuroidea; order Aspidochirotida; family Holothuriidae; genus Holothuria; species Holothuria leucospilota. The sequence goes on from CM055974.1 coordinate 47,387,352, forward strand.
TCATAACTACAACTTGAACTTTTTTTTTTGAAATTATACGTGTCAACCAAGCATTACAGACATTGACCGTAAAACTGTTTCTAATATAAGTGACGTAACATGGATAACAATAACATTTAAATAATAGAGTTCCACCATATCTGTGGAGGTAAAAAAAAAACAGCTTCCAGTAGCCCTGTCTGTTATCACTATATCTGCGAATCCATGTACATTTTCGACCGGCACTGAAGCTATCGATGTGAATGATATTTAAAGACAGACAGTCATCACCCCAAAGTATATTTTTAGTGTAGGGGTATCAAAAATCTCAGTTGGTGACTGCTCTTTGATCGACATCAAAGTTTGAAAATTTGAAAGATGCAGAGTAGCTCACATTTCACACAAGGCACAGAGAGTGCTTTTATTACATTTTATAGCCTTGTATGTTCACCAGGACATGGCCTTAAGCAATAAAACAGGTTTATTCCTGCACAAGGAGTAGCTTCATACAGTTATGGGAGGAGCTAGAAGTTGCGTAGTTGGGAGAATTGGAACTGTCTGGGATCATGAAAATTCCCCTTTAAACCCTCTTAATAATAAGGACTAATAACAGTATTCCGCCTGATTTTTTTCTGAATTACCTGCCCAAATGAAATTGAGAACAGTGCCATTAAGCTCCTTTATAAAATGAGCAGGTGGATTGGGGAGAACAAGAAATAGAAATACTAACTGTGAAATAGCATAACTTTTAACAAAAATATTCTTACCAACAGGCACCCCGAACCATCCATGTCAGATTTCTCCTCTACAGTGACAGAGAAAAAGTTTTGAAAGCAGCACCATCCAAGCTAAAAGGAAAGCTTTACAAAGGTTCAAAGATTTTTATCTCTGACCAAGTTACTTTTGCAGTGAGGGAAGCACGTAAGCACTTAAGAGTAAAACCCCCAGAAATTACAAAGGAACATGATATCATATACGCGTACATACCAAGGTCAGTTCCAGCTTGTATTGTTCTTGTTAAGAAAGACGGGTCAAGGCAAAAGCTTCTGAATTAAATCACCCAATGATCAAGCTGAAGACTGACGTCGACACTGGTCCAGGGGTAAAACAAAATCGTTGCTAGGTTCCAGAGAGATTCTGATTAAGTTTTAAGGAATAAGCTTGAGTGCGGTCCAACGTCTAGGAGGCTTACCTTCTACACCCACTGTCTCCCGACGACTCCGGTTGTCTTCATTATGTTTTCTTTTTTTCTTGTTTATTTTTTCTTTGTCTTTGTGTCTAGTTTTGTTATTCTTGAAATATTCCATCTCATTTTTAATACATATGTAAATAATGTTGGGCATTGCCATAACAAATTGTATGTGCATGGAGATACAGAGGGTTATGTATGTAATAAATGATGGCAGTTGATTTTAGTACATGTACTTATATAATGCAAGAGGTCATAGACAACAGAACAAAATGCGTGGTGTGTTTGCTTTTTGCATAACTTAAAGTTTGACATTTGTTTTTTACAAGAGACACATTCTGACCACAGGTAGGCTAGGTACTGGCAAAATGAGTGGGGCGGAAAGGCAGTATTCTCTCACAGCAATACTGCTAGCCGTGGTGTTTGTATTCTTTTTAAGCCTACCTTGTCGTTTGATATCATTAAAATGGATGTTCATGATGCTGGTCGTTATATTATATTAGATTTAAAGGTTCATGATTGTATTTTTACCTTACTCTGTGTCTATGGTCCAAACGTCGATGACCCAATGTTTTATCAATCTTTGGTTCCACTATTAAGTAATTTTCAATGTGACAATATCATCATTGGAGGTAACTTTAACTTTGTCTTTAATCTTGACCTAGACAAGCAAAACGGTAGTAGACGTACTAATTTCCATGCCAAGGTAAGTGTATAAAAGTAATGAACTATTTTGATTTAGTGGACATTTGGAGGAAAAAAATCCTCGATTGAAGTATTTTCCTTGGCGTTCCAATGTCACTCCGGGGATTAACTGTCACCTTGATTTCTTTCTTATCTCCAGAAAGCTTGCCGTCAAAGTACATTCTGATAATTTTTTCTCTGGATTACGTTCTCATCATTTCATTGTCTCTTTATTATTTAATTCTTTTGTCGACAGAAGAGGCCCTGGTTTTTGGAAATTCAATAATTCTCTTTTAGATGGTCATATTTATATTGAACAAATTACAGAAATTATCTCTCCAGAAATTAGTGCTACGTTGCACCTTGACCCTTCCCTAAGATGGGATTTTATCAAGTTCAAAGTTCGATCTGAAAGTATTAAGTATAGTAAAGAAAGAGCAAGCAAAAAAAAAAGCAATGAGGAGGAGAATCTGTTGGAGAGAGTAAGTTCGCTTGAAAAATTCCTTTTTCATAAATGGTGTGATAAGACTTATGCTGATTTAAAAGGGACGCAGAATAAACTATATCATCTTTATGATTTACAATCGAAAGGTATTATGGTACGGTCTAGGGCAAGATGGGTTGAAGCGGGGGAAAAAACACAAGGTATTTTTTATATCTTGAAATACGAAATCAGAATGGAAATGTTGTTCGCTGCATCAGTCGTGATGATGGTGTTATTGTTACCTCCCTTGAAAGTATTCTTTACGAATTGAAAATGTTTCACAATACTTTATATACTTCCGAAAATGTATATCCAGGTGACTTTTATAATGATTTTGTCTTGGAAAAAAATTGTCTGAGGATGCTTCAAGGTATTGTGATGGGCTTTTAACTGTTGATGAGTGCCACACTGCTTTGAATGGTATATCATTGAATAAGTCACCGGGCAGTGACGGTCTATTGGTTAACTTCTATAAGCACTTTTGGCCAGCTGGTTGTAGACGCCTTAAACAATGCTTACAGTAGGTAAAAACTTTCTCCTGAGCAACGACGAGGAATTATAACCCTTATCCCGAAGCCTGGGAAAGACACAAAATTTCTAAAATATCTCAGGCCAATCACCCTGTTAAATACAGACTATAAAATTGGTGCAAAATGCATTGCAAATCCATTAAAGCCCGTCTTGCCTTCTGTTATTGGGTTCAACCAGACTGGTTTTAAGGAGGGGAGATTTATGGGGGAAAACATTAGATTCACGTTAGATCTTATTCAGTACTGTCAAGAGAAAACAAAAACTGGGCTGCTTATTCTTGTTGATTTCGAGGAGGCGTTTGATAATTTATAATGGGCTTCTATTTTTAAAACCTTACAGGGATTCAAGTTGGGGAATTTTATGTTGAACAGAGGAGTAAGGCAAGGCTGTCCACTTAGTCCATATCTTTTTGCCCTGTGTATGGAAGTGTTTGCTCAAAAAATTCTAACAAATAACTAAGTTAGAGGCGTTACAGTGTTAAATCGTGAAATCAAATTATTGCAGTATGATGATGATACAACTTTTTTCTAGATGGTACTGAGGGTTCCTTAAAAGAAGTAATTCATGTTTTAGAAAGCTTCTGCCTTGCTTCAAGCTGGAAGGTCAACTACGACGAGTAATCATGAGATAACTGATAACGACAGGTGCGCGCGAAGCGCTCCGAAAAAAGCCTTCTCAACACGTTTCAGTTGTTTTACTTCATTTAAAATAACAAAAAAAAATTCTTCTGTCAACACTAGAATATCTCGAAAAGATCAATGATAATTGCTTTAGAATTTGCTTTCCGAACCTCACTTTTTTAGATCTCAATTTCTTTTGTTTGCGGGCATGATCGGATCGCCTCGTGGGCCGGATGTGGCCGCGGGCCGCCATTTAAGAACCCAGGATCTATAGTCATGTTAATACAAAAAAGTTAAAATTGAAATGTGTAACTATTAAAAGTAATCAGAATACATTCGTGATTCATTCGCAGAGCTAGGAGTTTTTTCAGGGGGTAAAATGGTGTTTAGGGGAGCTGTGTAGGAAGTAGATACCTAATTCTTCGAAATAACTACAGAAGTACTTCCCAACCTTTTCTGATTAATTTCCTGCTTAGTTGAAAACTTTCCCCTTTCTTTCCCAAAATACATTTACGAAAATTTACTTGCCTTTTTCTCATTTTTCTCAATCCTTTTCTATCCCATACTAGAAACTAGGCGAAAGTCCAGTTTACTAAAAGTTTATGTAACTGTTGGGTGCGGAGGTTAAAATGGCTCAATTTGTGAGAGTGAAGTTTAAAGGCAAGAAGCCTCCGAAAGAAGGCCTTCCCAGGAAAATGTTGGAATCAAACTGTTTGATGCGAATGTAGCCTCACTCCTTACGACTATAACAGGCAGCCAGGATTGATGATGCAGACGGTTTGAGGAAGGAGGGGGTGGTTGGATTGTTCTAAGGTTTTCTGGGGGCTAAATCCTGCAGAAAGTAGTGAGAATAGGAGAAGAAGTACTCAGAATGGGTGCGCGCAAAGAAAGCAGAAAATGCATTTTTAGAAGTTTATAGCGAAGGAGGTATTAGAACAATAAGAACAAAATAAGGAACGATTTCCCCCTTCGCCCTACGCTACGTGTCTGTCCAATATTTCGAGAAATTGAACTTCCCGTGCCTTACAATTACATCTTAACATTCTATATTTAAGAATCTTGAAAATTTACACTGATCAATGTGATAAAAATTTGTTCTGAACATTTCGGGGGCACTAACCCTGCCCCTCCCCGCTAAATATGACTAACATACTGTTCAAAATGGCAAAGACGGAAAGTGCCTGTCCTCGCCTAAGAAAACTTTGAAATAAAAGACTGTCAAATGTGAATTTATTGCTGATGGAAATTAAGGTATCCAAAATGCATTTCATCTGTTTATGGCACTGCTAACTGGCCAGTGACTAGCCCTTAAGCCAAACATCAGGTGCGTGTCAAAATGAACAGAACAAAAAAATACTAGGCAACTCATCAATCACAGTCCTTAAAAAAATCACTCCCATCCCCGTTCCTCCTTCTCAGTTGACCCAAAAGTTTCTGGGACCTGTCTGAGAAGCATTGATCTAACCAAAAGACCACCAATGATACGTTCAGACGTTAGCCCGTAACCCCCAAGGAATTTTGGGCTAAACGTATGTCCTTCATAGCATGGGCGTCAATCCTGGGGAGTACGGGGGACACGTCCCCCACATTTCGATGGGCGTGGGACACAAAATCAAATGTTCCCCCCCCCCACACACACACTTCGTAAAGAGAAGTGTCGTGGCTCTATTTGACTGGCTTTTTGAGTGGCATGTAGGTTTGTTGAAGGTGTCTCGATGCAAATTCTGAATGCAGATTTTATCAGGGAAATTCTATTTAATGAAAAATTTTGGCTCGCTTCCCGCGCATGCGTCACAGTTTGCACTCCATCTCATGACCATTAAAAGGGTGATTATACAAGGAACTATTACAACACCTTCCGAAAACATAGATACACCTCCAAACATCTGTATAGGGGCCCCGCATGGATAGGGGATCCTTCAGTTTAATTTGTAAGCATGATGTGGAAGGTTGAAACTTTAAAGCACGTTGTTGCCGTAGTACAGTTTTTAAAAACTTTTACCGAGCACTTCGCTCGAAGCCATTAACGGTATAGATGGTGATGGCTAATACACTTACGACGAAAAAGCTGAAACTCGCTTGTTAGTCCTTCACACCTTTTGCTCCACCTATCAGGGAGTTCTAGCATCACCTTACTGCACCTGTTCTCTGCCTTTTACCAATTCTCCATTGCTGGAAGCTGTTCTTCTGGATTTTCGTTCAAAATTAGTAAAAATACGATAGATGTAAAGTGCTTGGCGTCATAATCTATATTGCTATTTGGATGTCAGGTAATAAGTATTAGGTCATTGCCCCATTTTATATAATTGATCCAGAGCTTCCAGGAGGCCCTATATAGGCATTTGCCAGCCTTAGATGCCCTTTTGTAATGCGCAATGAGGAAAAGAAAAATTTTCATATTAGTTCAAGAAAGTTTCTGTTGACTCAACGCAGGTATTTTTGCAGAAAAACTTTTCCAGAATAGAAGCACTAAAGTAGCCAAAAGGGGGCTTCAGGAAGGTTGGTGAAAACGTATTCTACTCTTAGATAACATACTCCCTTCTTTCACGTAACCAAAACTTAGACTTTACTAAATTTTGGACATTTTACAGCCGTATACGATCAGCTCCAAAAACAAAAACCTAAGATAATACCATTTTGCATCTAAGCAACCTTAAATTTACGAAAATTTCTCAAAGGGGAGGGGACACTCCCTCCCCTTAGGCTCCTCCCCCAGGGCGACACCTTTATGTAGTGACAAAGGTAGGGATGCCACTGTTGTACACAGAACGCAGGGTGCATAAAAAAGGTGCAATTTACGCGCCGCCACTGCTGTTAGTAAAAGCATCCAGCCAGCCGAAAATTAGAATTTAGTCAATTATGGACATTTTCCAGCCATATACGATCACCTCCAAAAATATCACAAAGATAGCACCATTTTGCACCTAAGCAACCTTAAATTAACAAAATTACAGCCCCACCTCTTAGGCCCCTCCCCCGCCGGACGACACTTATATAGTGACAAAGGAAGAATCACCGCAGATGTACACAAAAAGCAGAGCGTATAACAAAGTTCAATTTAAACGCGGCCACTCCGCTGGAAAAAACATCCAACCAGCCGAATTGGGGACCTTCACACCCCAAAAATATGACCCTAGCTACGGGCGTGGTTGGGGTCCATGATCTCTGACAATAATCCACGCTGCGGAGCGTGGTTTCAGCTATTTTTGGACATGATTAAAGTAACAGCTTGAACTAATTCCGTGGGTTCAGTGTATTTCAACTGGCAAATCATCTGTGGTGGTCATGTTAACTTTGGAATCATTGGCGTAGACAGAGGGGGGACAGGAGCCATTCCCTCCAATCGAACTTTGAAAAAGTTTGGTAATGGAACACAAAAATTGGCTTCAAGTGATGTTAAAATGTTGCACCAGATTGCATCTGAAATTACAACTTAAACATTCAAAAAATTCTCAAAGGGGAGGGGGACATCCTTAGACCCCTCCCCCAGGCCGGCGATCAGGCCCCGCAGTTGACCCCCTCCAAATAGGAATCCTGGCTACGCCAGTGTGTGGAATCCTAACTTTAATTAGAATAGGACGACGTCAATCATCACAAGGGGAGACGCAGGGAAGGGCCTATAGAAAGACACGCCCTTTTCAAAAACAAAGGGCTTGATAGTTTGTGCCAAGTTTTGTGTGTCCTCCCTGACTTCAATACGGATTGACGCCCCTGTTTCAGTGTCGTAAATGAACCTTCTGTCTTGCTTAAGTGTAAACGATGTTCGCCTTCTGAGTATCTGTTAAAAAGGCCTCAAAAATATGGACAGACCAGAATCCTTTTATGGTGGTGAGTTCAGAAATTTGTCAATCTTCCAAAGATAGAGGCTGTGAGGGTCCAAAGTCGACCCCAGCCCTACCTAGGTTAGTAATGAGGTCACAAAATAGAGAATTCCAAACGCTCATTTTGCAGGGAACCCCAGTCTTTAACACAGCTGACTGGAAAGCGTCAAATGTCATGTTTGGGTCCCCAGTAGGAGAGAATATCGCCATGCCACCCGCCCCAGATTGTAGGTACCTGCCTTCCAAGCTACGAGATGAATTTATCGCTACTTTCTGCTAGTACCATTCTTTAACCTGTGTGGCCTAAAAGGCTGTCATCACCGACTACCAGTTCTGGAAATCCCTCCGTTGGTGAGATTCTAAATTCTCCCGGCCGGAAGAAATATTAGTCATAGGTGTGGTAATTATGCCTATTTAACCCACAATTCAACCTTGTTGTATCAGCACATTTTCAGTGGGTAATGATTTTTGTTACCCCTTGCAAAGTTTATCAGCCTAATGCCATGAAATGCTTATTCGGTAGGTGTATTGTCATAGCAGGGAGATGGAAGGAGATACGACAGCCAAATCTGTCAGACAATATGTACTTGAAAATGGTTCAATTCTTTTCAGGCACTGCAATTTGATTGACAAGTCCCTTTGTTCCTTTTAATAAGTCTTTGTTGACTAAACCCTTTTAATGATGATAACCCCTTTCTTTTCCAAGTAATCCCGAAACAAAGGCCATTGTCTATACAAGCTTTGAAGTAAGATATGTTTCCGCCAATGAACAAACTTTAATGAAGATTTTCAGTAAAACGACTGGCAACAAACACTTAAATAATGTACTTCAATTGTGCCCCCACGATTTTAATACGTCACCTGCTGGAAACATTGTTCACACCTATACATTTTTCGTACTTTTTAGCAAATTTCTGATCATTAAGAAACATATTTGAAAAGTAAGTTGTAAAGAGATTGTTAGCTGACTTTAAATGAAATGATATTTAGTGTGACGAATAACGAAGAAAGGTTAAAATTTCACATATTTGCATGACGGCTGACAACGAAAAGTGAACGAGTTCAACGTAAGACAATGCATGGACAATGCATCACTGACTATGGTTGATGTGGGTATTGAGATAAGAATTTTGAGAAGAAAGGCAAGATAACTATCGGAAACGAACATTGCTTCAAAGAGTCTATATAGAACGTTTCATCTCCCCCCTAACAACTTCCTGATCAAAGATACCGAAGCACTACACTGTTAAAAAAGAATGTAATTTTACAGTAAAAATACTGGCAGCTAGGATTCCGGTAGGCCAACGTTTTTTTACAGTTTGCCTAAATCTTATAGTAACTGTACTTATTTAGCCTTTTTTATTCGCAGACACTACACGGGGAGCCTCTACAGTGTTCAGGAATAAAAGTGGCTAAATAGGTACAGTAATTATACAATTTACACACAACTGTAAAATAATGGGTCGGGCACCGGAATCCCAGCTGCCAGTATTTTCACTGTAAAATTACACCTTTTTAACAATCTGCGTTAAATTACACCTTTTTAACAGTGTACGTCCAAATCGGTGGTTTATCACGTCGTATTTGAAAAAAAAACCGCTAGTTGTTGAGTGGTCTTCGTTTTTGCTAAACTTTGTCTATTTTACGTTAGCAAGCCTATGTACTGTGTATCACAGATCTTCCTCCATTCGGAGAAATTTTGATTTCTCTCACACCGGAGAATCTCCCGGGCTGACTACCGAGAGAAAATCTCATTCAAGATATCTTAATAAGCATATGTCAAGTTGCTACTAAAATCGTGTGTATACCTGGACTCAGCAGAGTGTGTTAAGAGAATTTATATTACTCCCTTTGTAATGCTACTTGATGCTCTCTACTTATTGCTGTTTCGTGAAATTGTTCACCCTGACGGTAGGCGTTGAATAAGGGCTGATCAGACACAAGGTTAGGCGCATATTACAGGTCGCCACCAAAGTCAGGGACAAAAAATGAAGTACAACTTCGCTGAGAATACTTCCCTGCACTGAACTCCCATATGGAAGATATATGGCATCCTAAACAAGATAAATACAGAAAACCACAGTGTCTGCCATCTTCACAAAGTGTTTCATCGCAGTCGTGCATTTTTCATTCTGCATCCTATCTCGCCTGTCTTTACAGGCTGTTATTACTCTTTGCTGAAACCCGCAATGAATAGTACTTGTGGCACGGGTCAGGTATCGATACTGACTAGTGACTCAAGTTACGGGTGGGGACGAGGAAGTTTTTTTTGTCCAGTACTGCACAGAAAAGTAAAGAGTTAAAGAAAAATTAAATTACTCGGTTGCATAATTCTGAGCTTTAGACGCTTTCCTGTCTCTGCAATTCCTCTCCTTAGTTTCTTTAGTCTCTCTTCTTAGGTTCTTCATTTGATCTTGATCTCTCTCTTCCCCTTTACCTTAAATCCCTCGACTGAGTGGTTTCCCCCGACTTAGACGGGGGGGGGGGACGGTGACCCCTCCTCCTCCCCTTTAAACACACAAGTGCTCTGCGTTCCAAACCCAAAATAAATGAGAATAACTTGTAAGCTAATACCATTCAAAATTAGGAATTAGGGAATTGAAGGCCACAGGGATGATATTCAAATCTAAAATTTTAAGATTTAAGCAGCAATTATTTCTTTCTATTTAATTAAGCTACTACATAAGACTTCTGAACGAAACCCTGTTTTTAAAGTTTTTGATACGAACCTAATTTCTACCTCAGCCATAAACTTACTGAAAAGTGTTGTGGTGGTTTATGTTTGCTCCTCCTTTAGACTTGTAATCAAAAAAACAAACGCTGGGCTAAATTGTGAAAGCCTTCTGATACTTCCTGTAAGCCAAAGCGGGAGCGAATCCTGAAGAAAATTACATCCGCCGACAGGGGAAAATTCACGTTTGAAAAGACACATTTTCAAAGATAAGCCATTCCGAATTCAGAATCTGTTCACTTAATAAGTACAATTCATTCCCTATACAGTTTTTCGGCCGTGGTACCTTTCCGGCGAAAGTCACAAAACCCTTCAAATAGTTATGAGATACCTAGTGGGAATTTTATGTTTCAGATTTTGCCAAATCAACCCATGCATTGACATTACATATGCATAAGATTATAAGATTATGGGAAGAGATAATTGGTTGCAAAGTTTAAAGAACAAAATGATGTGAATTGATTTATGGTTATGATGTCATGTTTATTTCATCAAGTTCACTTATGCTTGAAAATGTGATGATTTTAACTAATGATTTTAACTACTAATATCTAGAGAGCCACAAGTAGAAGTGAATAGAAAATTTCACTCGAATGCTCAGCTGAAGTCTCCCTCCAACGAGTGTCCCTTCAAAATGGTGGTCCAACCTCGTTTAGGAATATTTATTTTTATGTGTGGGCTTCTTCCCATTAAATTTGTTCAAATGAATGTAAAATATTGTACAAACTCTCGTAAATGTGTCAATTAGGCCTACTAAGGAAAAATGGAAACTGCCAGTCAAAGTAAAATTCAAAGTGGCGCCTGAAGATGCCTATGAAAAAAGTGACATCTAAATTTCTGAATTCAGTACACCAACATTGACAAAGCCAAACGAAAAATGATCCTATTGGATTGCACTTAAATTTAAACTTTTAGATTAATCATGCGTTAGGTTTAGTGATTGAAACTTTATAATACTTTGACAAATTTGGGTGCAACCGAAATGATGTTTATTGCCTTGCAAATTGAGCATCATGGCTTCAGGACTGCTTTTTGAGTACTACTTTGGCTGCTTTGCTCTCTATATAAATAATATCGTGAATCCCTTAGGGATCTTTCATTTTTGTCATTTTCGTAAGAGTAAAAGTGCCTTGGATGAGACGGTCAGTGACCCATGAATTCTTTTTGAAATTTCTGAAAACGATCACTTTTTTGCAGAAATTTATCTTTCTTGACAATCTTTCACTTTCACTTTATGGGAGAAGGACGAAGTCTAAAGGAAAAGAACGTTTTAAATATTCATACATGCCCTGAAAAGGGAGATATGATATTGTACTGCACCATCAGAATTGTGAAATTCTGTGAGTGTCTAAGTGTTGAAGTGCTTCAGTAACTGATTGTCTGTGTGTGAGCAGAAGTTGTGTCACAAACTTTTCCTAAACCTATAAACCGCGCGTCCTAGAAAGTTCAAGCTTGGTGGGTAAGCACTTGACCTTGTAAACTTGCCCATGCATACCTGACGACATCACAGGGGAAAGGGTTAGAGTTCGTAAGTTAAATTAGCTACAAACATGTTTTTGCCATTATTTGCGGGGTTGTTCCCGTTACACTTTGAAAGTAACTCGTTACAGTTACAGTTAATTCCATAAAATTGTAACTCGTTACAGTTACTAGTTATAATGTTGAAAAAGTAACTAGCTACAGTAACTAGTTACTTCAAGGTGAATATTCACTACCTGAAATGGAGGGGGGGGGGGCATAATTAGATAGTAAGAAGGGGGCAAATAAGAGGACCGACACCTCATTTAGGCCGGTTATCCTTAGGTGTTTCCCAAAGAAAGACAATGAAGCCAGCCAATCTTCACCGGGGATTCAGGCAGAGGCTCCTTACGCTCATCACGAAGCAGCGAATCGTGATACTGTGTCGGACCTTATGCAAACTATTTGTTAGACAAATATGGTTATAACCAACTTTTCGATTTACGACAGTACTTCTTTGAGGGTGGAAATCTTTATACTCCCATCACACAGTCGGCCAGTTTTGAGGTGTTAGCGGCTATTAATGGGGAGAGCATTGTTTAAGCAGTAATTAAAGGAGCTAAGTAGCCGCCAAAGCAGAATAAATTCTCGAACCCGCCGACTTCGTTACGTCACATCCGGTTATGCTTCTTGGTTTATCGATTCGATCCGATACCGATACTTATCAAAGCCATGCATGCAGTGTGTCTGGTGTAACAGTACACTGGTTACTGTCGTTAACAGTACTAACGTTAGCCTAACTTAGGCTAGCGTTAGGGCTTATGTCTACTACGAAAAACAAACGCATTGATCGAAAAAAAAAACAGTTTCAATACCTGCAAAATCCACAATGTTGTTCATGAACCTCCTGCAGATGATGCGCGAAATAAGTGTGTGCCTTGCCACTAGTAACGCTAATATACTACATGCGTACGTACGTTGTGAGTTGTGTGTAACTACATGCCTGGGTAGATGCATCGATCAAAACCGATACAAGTGGAAACGATTCAAAATTGTCGGTGCCAGAAGAAAAAGTAGCGAAGTAGAAATTCAAAAAACAAATTGTAAAGTATCTTGCAAGTGCAAAATCAAATAACCCAAGAAATAGTATAGGAACTTTATTGCAAAATACTTTGCAAGATTATTTTAAATGAGAATATAAAACACATTAGGATAAATATTTTTAAAATTAGCCCCGCACAGAGGGTAATCATCTCGTTTGGTATGATGTATTTATTTTGGAAGTACGCCACTACTCAGCTCCTTTAAAGTTTTTACCTCTCATGGGCATAAATATGGTAATAGGATGCTCTTTATTTGTTAACTGTAAAATTTTAAAATCTCACCCCTAAGGTTGGACTAAGTGATATTGCCGCATAAATTTTACGTTTCACATTGTGTCAATATAAAACAATGCATTGAAATGGTGAGACTGTAGTTTACACATGCAGACCATGTACCCATAATTCACATTCCCTTTACAATAAATAGGTGAAGCTTTAAGCCGAACACTTCTCTCCTCTTTCAATTAGCTCTGTTTATATACTTTCAACGCAATTTGACCATTTCAATATTGTTTTTTTTTTTAATTAACCTAACTATTATTACAGTGAAAGGAATTACGGACATTGAAAAGAATATGATATAGCCTAAATTTATACGGTTGTCTCATCAAATTAGGATAACATACATGTTAAATTATATACTTAAATGGATGCGCGGTGTTTACCGACGCTTGTCACTGCATAATTTACTGGACTCCAACGCACGAGTCCAGATTCGGCTAGCTTAATGCCGGTTTCAAGAGCGTTTTTCTAGATTAGGAATTTGCCCGGAATTGAACGTTCCGGAATCGAAATTTTTCCGGAATGAAATGAAGCTGGACTAATTGGGCTGGGAGTTAATTCCAGCCGAGCTTTCAAATACGAAAGTTACATTTAAAGTGTTTGGAGTTCCATTGTTACTTGTGCACAGTGTGCAGATGTAAAGTATTGTCACACGCAATCAACTAAATTACTGAGGAGGTCAGCGATGGAAGTGAGTACAAACGATGACCGGACACAAACAATAGAAATAAAACATCTGTATGTTTGATATGCTATAAATTAGCAAAAAAAAACTGGTCTCTGAATTAGCGCCATTGGAATCAGAACTGGCCGGAACTTGAGGGGTACGTACCATGCTCGGAAAGTACCCAAGATGCGGGAATCTATAATCGCAATTACCTCCGACTCGGATAGGGTGGACTCGGGTCCAGCCTTAACGTCTCAAAAGGCAATGATTAACCTTTCAAAGTAAGCCTAGTATTTGAATGCCTATAGGCCAACCCGTTTTCACGGTGCACTATCTCCACTGTGTCCTCTGAAGGACAATATCGGTAAACTAAGGCCCAGCTGACTTTATTTAGCAAATATGCTACATAAAGTCAGCTGGGCCTTGGTTTGCCAAAGGACCTTTCAGTATTTTCCAACAAATCGCACAAAGATTCGGTCTCATGGATAATAAACATTGATCTGTTTAACAAATAATTTGACACACAAATCAAATTTTAAATTTAGTTTAATTGACAATTAAGGGGCCCTGTAAGCTTGCGGCATGTGCATCTAATATCAACTTCTGATACTTATCCTGTCAGTGAATAAAATTTGATGTTGGCGAGGGTGACTTCGATAATAGAGATGAATGATAAATATATCGAAAACAATTTTGCTACCAAAATGTCATCAATTTCAAAGTTTTCTGCTACTTCTTCGAGTAAAATGCGATTTGTGGTCATTTTGTCTACTTGTAACGGGAAAGTCATGGGACCCAAGTGTAACGCCGTTACAGTTGCTTTTACACAGAATTGTAAGAAGTTACTTGCTCCTTTACTGAAATGCACATGTAACTCTTTACAGGGTTCCGTTACACAAAATGTAACTCGTTACAGTAACGACTCGTTACTTCCCAACACTGATTATTTGCTTAGCAATATATAAACGAAAAAGTAATTAAATCAAGGGATATACAGAACAGAATCCCACCCATTGGCAGAAAAAGCCTTCAGAAAAATTATGTTAGTACAAGCAGTCCGCCGTGCCCTATCCAATTTACATATAGTAAAATTCAATGCGAGGGGGTGACACTTCTTAAAATCAATTTTGGGTCATTTTTCGTCATTTTTGAGCAAAGACTTGATCAATTTTCATAATGCTGGAGCAGTTATTTTAATTTGCTATCAGAAAAATACCCTACTTTTGTCAATATTGACAAATTCAAGTTACAAAAAAAAAAAACAAAAACAAAAAACAAAATTAAAACATTCTTTAGAAAAAAATGTCCGATATCTCAAAATGGTGTTACGATGATGTACATTTTTTTAATGTGAGAAATTTTTTCTCATGGGAATAAAATCAGTTCAATAATGAATCATTTTTATACTTAAGCCATTGTGATAAAGTGAGCATTTTCACCAATAAAGGATATTTTTAAAGTTGATGTATAAGTATGGCCTAATTAAAAACCAGTACTTGTACTACAAAATGCCCACACAACTTTTCGAAGGCTTTTTCTGCTAATAACTGACCTACTGGAAAACGTTACGACAAGTTTTAAAAATGTGCCTTTAATCGATTATGACAAGTGCAACGGTCAAATCTAGGCCAAAGATAAAACTGGCCTCAATTTAACGAAAAGACGTGTCGCAAACCCCTCCTAAACCACAAGTCCAATCAAGTTTAAACTTCGTGGGTAGGTTACTAACCCTTAAAAATTGCGCATGTGTGATTGATAACATCAAACGTCAAATATCAGAGTAGGTAGAAACTGGTCTTTTTAAATTTTTGCTTATCAGGTTACCAGAAAAAAACTCGTTAAAACTCATAAAATAAAGAAAACAGTAGGGCATATTGTAAAATAGTGCGTTTTGGTAACTGAGGGTCAAAAGTCACATGTAGGTTCAAGATCACATTGACCTTAAGGACTTGAGACAACCTTTTAATCAACGCATAAATATGAAATCCTTAATTTATTTGTAGAACTAGAAAGTCCAAAGGCTTTGTGATTCCTTGCCAAAAAGGGGTGGGGTTTTACCCTGAGGTTCATCAGATCTTTTACAATGCTGTAACAATTTTACCTCTGTTGACCTCACATGACCTTTAAACCCCACCAAAAGTTGAATAAAAATATTAACCAAGTGTCTGTGCCTCCTCCCTTGTAATGCCATGTTTACAAACTTTCAGTTTTTAACCTCTGGTGACCTCAAATAACCTGTGGCCTCCACCAAAAACAAAAAGGGTTCCTCCTCTCAACACGACAAATCTATATTCAAAGTATGAATGGCGTCTGTCATTCCTATCTTCACATATCATGTTAACAAGGTTTTCAGTTTTTGACCTCTGGTAACCTCAAATGACCTTTGACCTCCAAAAAACACTAGGGTAATTCCTCTTAACATGACAAATGTATATACCAAATATGAACAGTTTCTGTCATTCCTATCTTGAGTATCGTGCCATTTACAAGTTTTTCGCAGTTAAACCTCTAATGATTTCAAATGACCTTTGACCACCACCAAAGACAATAGAGTTCTTTCTTTTATCATGACAAATCTATATACCAAACATGAAAAGTGTCTGTCATTGCTCTCTTGAAAAATCGTGTTTACAAGGTTTTTCGTTTTTGATCTCTGGTGACCTCAAATGACCTTTGACCTCCACCAAAATGATAGGGTTCTTTCTCTCAACATGGCAAATCTATATAGCAAATAGGAAAAATGTCTTTCATTGCAATCTTGAGATATCGTGTTAACCAGCTATTTACAAAGTTTTCGCAGTTTAACCTCCGGTGACCTAAAATTTCCTTTGATCCGCACCAAAGCAATAGAATTCGTTCTTTCAACATGACAATTCTGTATACTAAATATGAAAGTATCCGTAATTGCTATTTTGAGATATTGTGTTTACGAGGTTTTTCGTTTTTGACCTCTGGTGACCTTAAATGACCATTGACCTTCACCACAAACAATAGGGATATTCCTCTTTAAATGACAAATGTAATCACTAAATATAAAAAGTGTCTGGCATTGCTATTTTGAGATATCGTGTTTACAAGCCATTTACAAGGTTTTCGCAGTTTAATGTTTGGTGACCTCAAATGACTTTTGACCTCCACAAAAACAATAGGATTCTTTCTCTCAACATGACAAATCTATATACCAAATATGAAAAGTGTCCGTCATTGCTGTCTTGAGATCGTCTTTGCAAGATTTTCGGTTTTTGACCTTCGATGACCTCAAATGACCTTTGATCTCCACCAAAAGCAAGAGGGTTTTTGTTAACATGAATAATCTAAATACTTGATATGAAAAGTGTCCATCATTGCTACCTTGAGATATCTTGTTTACAAACCATTTACATGATTTTCGCAGTTTAACCTCTGTTGACCTTACCTGACTTTTGACCTTCACCAAAAGCAATAGGGTTCTTCCTTTTATCATGAAAAATCTATATACCAAATATGAAAAGTGTCCGTCCTTGCTGTCTTGAGATATCGTGTTTACAAGGTTTCGGTTTTGACCTCTGCTCACCTCAAATAATCTTTGACCTCCACCAAAAAAATAAGGTTCTTCCTCTGAACATGACAAATCTATATACCAAATATGAAAAGTGTCCGTCATTGCTGTCTTGAGATATCGTGTCTACAAGCTAAGTGTCACATACACACACCCACACGAACTCACCAACCCATAGATTCTTTGCCTAGATTCGGCAAGGAATCAAAAACAAAACAAAAGGAAACCAAGTTCAAATTTTACTTTGAAACACTGTACATGCGTCAATTATGGCAACATAAATCAAAGGTCAAATTAGCTAAAAGTTGTTTTCTTCACCATTATTTGCTCGTCAGTATGTTGTTTTCTTATTGTAAAGCGTCGAGGTGAAACGTCAAATGAAGGACAGGGGTCAAATTAGCCTGATATTTAGTTGCATTGCGAACTCTTTCTAAACGGTAGGATCGATCAACTTCAAATTTGATGGGTTCGTTGTCGTCCATGTCATCTTGAGTATGTGTAACTGATGACATCACAAGTCAAAGATCAGAGGTCAAAACCTAAAGTAGGTAGCAATATTGGTTTTTGCCGTTATTTGCATGGCAGTATGTTAGAAGAAACTGTTAAAGCACATGATACGTAAGAACAGAAAAACAAATTTTTAAGTAGTACTTTTAGTTGTTAAGGGTCAAGGTCAAAGGTAAAATGTAGGTCAATATTTCAATCGGTCCTAATTATTGAAAAAGGAACTATCATTCAACTCCTAAATCTGAAATCTGATAAGTCCAAACTTGGTGCACGAATACGACAATGAAAAATTGTGCATGCGTAATTAATGATATAAGTTAGAATCAACATGTTAAAGGAAGGGTAATCTAACACTGCTTCTAGTCTGTATCTGCTTGCCAGTATGTGAAACATTTCATCCACAAAAATGCATAAATGTTTGGGGAGGTGCGATTTGCAACTACATGGACTGCCCCTTTGTTACTCCTGAACAATTGACAAAATCCCCCCTTCTCGGGTTTTTAACTGAAACAGGTGATTACAAGTCATCTACATTGACTAAAGTATTGAGCTACTTTCCCAGCCATTTTCTCTCTGTTATTACATACAGAGTGACACTTTCACCTCTCTACGATTTCAAACAATCATATGCATCAGGACAGCAGAGTATTCACGGTCAGTTGAATTGTACATGTAGGATCTGGAGGTTCATTCGAGACCCGGATATATGTCTAGTGGCTAGTACAGACTGGTACATTTCATAAAATAATCCGGGGTTTGGTTAAACCTAAAATAAACATACCAGGGTTCTCTCTTTCAAAAAGCCTAGAATATACTACCGTTCACAATACAAGCCTACCAGATTATAAGCTAAATATGACACAAGCAAACATCCTTAATTAGGACATCTATCTTCCAAGTCTTAAGGTGTATTTAAAGGAAGCAGATATTCAGATTTGGAACTTACATAAACATTAATCAGGTAGTTTAAACGTATAGTCATATTTGAGTCAGATATATATAGTAGTAGTAGTTAAGTTACTCCTCTCTTTTACTGTTGAATGTTTACCACCATTTTAAAAGCGTAGTAATGTTCGACATCCTTAAACCAATATTCCAGTGAGGATTTCATATGATTCTAAATGTGTGACAGTACATTAAAAAACTCTTGCTAGAGATTTAAACATTTTTGAATACTTGTTTTGCTGTTCCACTTTGAGTATATCTTTAAATGCTAAAGACCCATGTCAAGTTGTTTAAAACTGGTGTTTATATCCCAATGGAACTTGACACCAATGAAACACTCTTCAAGGTTTGCCGTAGATTAAGTTAGTATGTGTGAGATTAATTAAGAAGTTTGTACATATATACTTCATTTACAGATTCAATGTAATAAGACGTACAAAGGTTTGGTTCAATTTTTCTATCTGTAGAAAATATTTCTTATTTTGTTACTCCCAAACACAACATGCAAATGATATGAGATTTACGCCAGTAAGAAGAGACAAGTAACACTAATTGATATGGTTTCTATACTTTCGTCACTGCCATATTCCTTCAAAGCAAACCATAACTGGGACAAAAACTTATGACCCTTGAGATGTCGCATGTTCCGAGACGGATGTTCTTTTTTGTGCAAAATTGCACGTAGGACTCGACAACACCTCTTATCGGGTACTCTTATAAGGAGTAGGTCACATGCTTAGTGTAGACCAGTTCACATCACATTTAAAAATTATTGGAATCATTTGCAGAACGTACAACAAGTGACAGATGGTAGTACACCATGTATTATTTCTACCGACAGACTGTCATAATTGCAGCCAGGTTCTGATTTCTGTCTAAGCACTGATGGCCTGCAAAATCCTGCACTTAGGAAGTCTTTCGTGTTTACAGCTTTTTAGAGTGTTTTGTGTTCTTCAATTAGCTCCACTCAAAACCTTGAACACTTTTTCAAGTTGTTCCAATTTGACATCATCACCGTTAAAGTCTGTTCAAATGTTCCTCATATATTTTTATGTGTGAAAATACATCATTTACGTATGTACAGCACAGATTTTTTTTTATTATAAGAAGCTTTCATAGTGCCAATTCATAGGTCGAGTGGAAAGCAGACCCACGACGATCGCTACAAAAAGCCGCTATGCTGGCATTAGTGACGTAGTCACGATTTTTTGGGCAGGGGGCACTGGGGGCACGAACCTTTCCTGGGAGGGCACAATTTCTGAATTCCATCCCTCTCTATATTATTAATATATATGAAACTGTATATTCAAAAATTTTCCGCGTGGGGGGCACTTGCCCCCTGATGCCCCACGTAGCTATACCACTGGCTGACACACGCTGTCTCCGTTTTGACGGCTGCCGTTACATGAAGCCATGATTTGCTTTACCTGTAAAAGTGTAACCTAGCACATGATTAACTCTAGTATAATGTTCCTATAAAAACGTTGTGAGTGTTTATTTTCATATTAATTTGTTTTTCAGACTGAAGATGTTATCCTGAAAAATGAAATCTAACACATGTGTCATTATCAGGTTGCTATAGGTAAGGGGGTCTATTTCCATTACCTTATGGGTTGGGCTTAAGCAACTCCCGCTTATTAAATAAAGAATTTTACCTATATTTGGCAAGGTAATAGTTACGGCCTTTTTCTACAAAAGATTGTTTTTTTTTACAATAGTTGCAGTGAGAGCACTTAAAAAGTTTTGATGGTTGCCGTATCAGTCCAGATGAATGGTGGAAATTTGGAACAGAAGGAGAGTCATACGAACCGATTTCATAGCGTGTAAAGTTAAAACTGACAATGGTTAAGAACCATTATCAATAAAAACAGTACAAAACTTATGGTTGATAGCCTTTGTGCTGGGTGCTCAGCATAAGCAATGGAGTAGGGAAAACAAGCCAGTGAGCCACAACTGGAGAAAAGGCCGTGGTCGTCTCGACTTGAACCAATTGGTTGGAAACTGGGACGTTAAATCTCATCTAACTAACTTAGATTAAACCATGTGCAGTTAAAACTAGATGACGTTTCTTTCAACTCGATTAAAGTCTATTCCTCTTTTGTCATAATTTTTGTACAATTAAACCTGATCATGATTTAATCTGTGCAATCAACCATAAGTTTTGTACAGTTAAAACTGATAATGGTTCTGAAAAACACCATATCATTTCTTCTGAACGAACATTTTTATCTTTCTAAAGTATATACTTGGATGACAGCCTGCAAGTTTTCTTACCCTCCCATCTTGACGTGCTCTCTGAGATGACTGCATCGGTTGACTTGGCACTGGCTTTAAACAACCTGAGTCACCACAAAGTTTAAGTTGACCTAATTAGCTACTGCAAGACTGAGCATATGTATCCTACCACCCACAATTCACCAAACTTTTTGAACTATTTTTCTATATATTAATACTTTGCCTGTAACCTTGAAGACCCTTTTTTACAGTGCTTGCGTGCAGTACAAGGTGACTCATACTGGGAACACATGACGTTACATTACACATTGTCGCCTGAGGGTTAACACTTTGCTATGCGAGGGCAACGTTCGGGTTATACGATTTTACAATATCATTTTTGGTTTAGGCTACTTCAAAGTCCCATAGCCTGTCTTCCAGTTCCTTTGCTACACCGTACATAAATATTAAGTACATGAAACTATTGAGCCTGGCTCAGTATCGAATTGTATATGTCATTGGGCCTTTGATTTTAAAACTAACAGGGATGTTAAAAAAAGATACCAAATTATAGTTACAAGTTGGAGATAATCAAAGGAAGCCTAGCAACGATTATGTCCGATTCAATGTTTATCAACACACACCCATACAACGATGATCAAAACCATAAACACAAAATGACAAGAGAAGGGAAGGAACTCATACTACGTTACTGTTGAGAGCTAGCGTAACCATGCATTATGAGTACCCTGGGTAACCATGAGGTAATTATGCATCAACGTGATCTAGTAGTGCAGTGTTCAATAAGAACTCGAAAGAGACAATTACCAAGGGCAACTATCTAGTCATGGAATAAAAATGTTAGATATGTGAGTTACAGTGCGGAGTTCTCCGGTTACAGGTAAATCTATACTCTAACTCTATACTCTTTACAGAAGATTTTGCTCCCTAAATTAATGGATTATATAGAAAAAGTTGGAGACGATATGCAATTTGCTTATAGGAAAGGAGTATCCTGTATTGATGCCATTCTTGTACTGATTCACAATATTGTTTTAAATTTGAATAATAAGGAAACAACTATATCAAAGGTGCTATTCCTTGACTTTTCTAGCGCCTTCAACACAGTATTACCGAACCAATTATTAACAGATCTAGCAACATTTATTGATGAGCCTTGGCTACTTCACTGGTTACAACAATTTTTACAGGGATGGGAAAGACAGGTAAAACTTGATAAAGGGTTTTCAGAAGCTTCTGAGATTAAGGTTGGTGTACCACAGGGAGGTCCTTTATCTGCTTTACTATTTACTATCTATACAAATGAAATTAAGTCTAATGAATATGCATCAATTATTAAATATGCTGATGATACTGCGTTGTCAAGTAACATTTCAAGAAACACTGTGACCAGGGATCAACTTAATTATCAACAGACTGTAAATAATATTGTTTCAACGTGCAATAGAAAGAATTTAATACTTAATCCTAAGAAATCAAAGGAAATGTGTTTTACCAACAAGAATATCAAACATGAAGGTTTACTTTTATCTAAATCACAATGTCTCAAAATAGAAGGATCAGAGGTGGAACGTACTAGAAAAACCAAATATTTAGGAGTATGCATTGATGAAAGACTGACTTTTTCTGATCATATTTCCAGTATTTTAAGCAAAGTTTACTATATTATGTCTGGATTAGCATATACTGTGTCTTTCTTTAATAAGGAGGCTAAAGAAAGTGTTTTAAATCTGTCATACTCCCACATCTAATTTATGCAGTGCCAGTTTGGTATCATTTTATTTTACGAAAGGACAAAGATAGAATTTTAAGATTTTTAAAGTATTCTGCAAAGGTCTTACATCTAGATTTCAATGATCTCAAACTGACTGTCAATGTCTCTGCCAAAAATGAGTTTATAAGAATGGCCACAAAAATTCATGATGATCATAATCACCCGTTACATAGTTATCTCAAAAGCCTCAGTGTGCAATCAAAGAAAAACCTAAGAAATCCATTCATTTTACCTAAGTACAAAATAACTTTATTCAAGAATTCCTTTGTCTACAGAGCCGCCCTTTTCAATCAATCCAAAACATTAAACGATTTGTTGTAGACTTTTAGACTCTTAGACTTTTAAGGTTTTAATGTGAATTAACCTTCTGTACATATATTGTCTTATCATTGTATTTTTAATCTTATTTTATTTTATTACTCCTTTTTATAAATATTTTATATATTTATACTGGAATAAATAAATTGAAATTGAAATTAAGTTGAAATTAACATTATTTAATAAAGCCTATGGTTGTCTTCCCATAATGGCCAACGATACCATCGTACCGTGGTTAATAAGCCATGCAATGAATAGCTTTTAATAACAATTGTGACGGTAATATCTTCCACTGCAGGCGAAAACCTGAAAATACACCCCAAAGTTATCCCAAGAAACACGAGACTAGCAAGAAGCCCGCCCTTAGACTTGTCATAGCAGGGAGTGCGGTTAGGAAGGAGATCAAACGTTTCATAGACTCTTTGAAGCAATGTTCGTTTCCCACAGTTATCTTGCCTTTTTCTCAAATTTCTTATTTCAATACTTAGATCAACTAGGATCAGTGATGCATTGTCAAAATGACGATGAGAAGACACACCTCTTACGTTGAAAACAACTTTTTGTTGCCAGCCATCGTGTAACTACGTGAATTTTCACCTTTCGTCATGATTCGTCAGAATAAACATCATTTCATTGAAAGTCAGCTAGGAATTTTTTACAAACTAACTTTTCGAATATGTTCGTAAATGATGGGAAAAAATTCTAAAAACTGATAAAAATGTATAGGCTTGAACAATGTTTCTAGAAGATGACATGTTAAACTCGTGGGGTACAATTGAAGTACGTTATTTAAACGCTTGTTGCCAGTCGTTTAACTGAAAATTCTGATTAAAGTTTTTTTCATTGGCGGAAAAAACCTTCCTTCAAAGCATGTATAGACAATGGCCTTTGTCTTAGGATTACTTGAAAAAGAAAGGAGATCATCATTAAAAGGGTTTAGCCAACAAAGACTTAACAATCAAAACAAAGAGACCTGTCAATCAAATGGCAGTGCCTGAAAAGAGTTAAATCATTTCCAAGTACATGTTGTCTCAGACTGACTTATTTGGTCGTTGTATCTCTTTCCTAACAACTCCCTAGTCATAGTAACAGCAGAAACTGTCATAAACAATGATCATGGAGCTAAAATGCAGTTAACTGTGAAGCTGATAAAGGGAAATAACACTTTAACACAGCCTGTGACTAAATATAGATCTTGTAAAAAGTTTCAAGTACCCGGTACACCATTACATACGTTTATTGATCTTAGCTTGACTCATCGCTTGCAAAGCAAATAGTGTATGAATGGATCAGTAGGTTGTCTAGTGTTGTAGTTTCACTCTTGAAGTACAGGATCAAAACAGGTTTGCCTTGAACTTTCTTACACGTTGTTACTTTCATAGTTATGTGTTCTGTGCCTTTCCCTTTGGTAAAAAACACGAGTGTTGCCTGTGATTAAACTTCACAACTAGCTGATGAAATACAGAGGCGATCGTTGCATCATGTCTCAGCGACTTGGAAAATCGTTCATGGGTCAACAATTACATTGAATGGTAAGTGAATGTTTGCCATTGCCTACAGTTTGTTTCCGTAGTATCCGTAGGGAAAAAAAGTTACGGTAGGCCTTATTGTCCGTCTATAAGTGACATCAAAGTGTCTTTACCTGGTGCTTGTCTAGGCTAGGCTACTCTTAAGTTCGCCTGTATAGATATCCGCACGTGCGTTAGCGGCTCGCCATAGGGACACAGAGGGGCAACTGCCCCCTCATAAGTTTGCAATGCATGGTCTTCAATCTTGCAAAAATTAACACGTTATACGAGATGGTATGGAAAAAGTATTTCAACATTTAGACGAAATCATCCCTTCCATCTCAAAAATGTCATATTATTTATGAAGTTGTATTTTTAAAATATTGCAAATTTTTCAGTGCATTTGTCAAGTACAGTATGTATTTCGTAATAATTTCAAGATTCAACCCAGGTTGACTGGGTCATTCGGCCACTGGTCATGTGAAATAATCGTATCATCCAGGCGTCGTGGTTTCAATTTATTTTCAGGCACGTATATCCCTCAATGCGGAAGGTTCCAGTTGAAGTAACAAAAATGATAAAATGGATAATAGGATAGCCATCATTTATTTTCGCGTATAGTGCTAAGGAATTTATTTTGCCAAAAGTGTTCTAGGTACATTGCAGGAAACGTAAGCTGTAAGTTAGACCTATCTGAAGGGGTGCTGAATTGCCACTCTGAGTTACACGTATTCCCCGTTCCCAATGAAAAAAATGTTTTTAAAGATGCTGAGATCCCAAACAGTGCTTTCATATCCAGGCCCGTAGTCAAGGGGGGCCGGGGGGCGAAGCCCCCTGAAATTTTTTTGCCCCCTATAGAGTTTAAATCTTACCATTGACTTAATACATTTGTACACATTTCCCCCTGGAAAAACTTTTGCCCCCCCTACAGTACCTTGTCTGGCTACGGGTCTGTTTATATTAAGTATCTTAATGATCTAAGTTTCGTTATTTTAAGAAAAACTTCCAAACAACCAACATTGTTATGGCTCCTTGGCAAAGGTGAAACGTATTGTGACACAACGGAACAAACAATAAAATTTTTAAGGGTGAAGCTGACTTCGTAGTTGAGTGTACTGCTTTGCATTCGAAAGGTCCTCGGATCAAATCCTGCGGTGGTATCTCCTCGAAAGTTTCGGAGGGGGGGGGGGGGGCTCAAAAACTGGGCATGGTTGTTTGCATTTATGCGGTTTCAGGTTGAGGGGCACAGCCTACTGCTATCCAGTTCAGGTCTTCACTTAGTTGGTTCAGCTGTCAAGCAGTGGTGTTTAGCAAGGGTCCTCCGTTCCTCCTAGCCTTTGAGAAAATTGCTCAGTGTTGGGTATACATACATTTCGTCCGTTGCATGGGGACTTTAAATGAGGGTTGCGGGATCAGGATTGGTAGAGATTAGTACACTCTTGCCGCGTTACCCTCTAAGCTCTTGTCGACTTTTTTCTGGGGTTCATACACGATCGAATTAGTACAGGGTACTCTACGAGCTCAAGCACGGTCCTGACCATGAAGTGTTAACCATTAACCATTGTAATATGTATAATTAAGGCTGTCTCATTTTTCCAAACGGATCAAGACGCTCAGTTGCCTGTATCCCCTGATTCTTACGCCTATTGCCAAAATAGCCATTGTCTGTTATGATCGTATTTATTTTTAAAGACATAAAAGGCTATGACTGACTGTATTAGATAGTTTCTGAAGAGCTCTTTAAAGCTGTATGGGACTTCACTAAAATACAAAATGATAACCATAAGTACGCTCATAAGTACTTTCCAAAGCGGACCATTGGTATTACCGAAAGGGGGGGGGGGTCTTCCGAACCTCTCTGAATATGGACCTAATTTTGCCACCCCAAACAAAATTTCTTAGAGCTGCCTTTGCGCACATGTGACACCCTTTCCAGCCTTTGTCAGTTTTTCCTGAGTAAATTGTATTTAAAAGCTTGTAATACACTTTTTCAAACAAATTCATGTGTGCAATTTTTGTTTGACATTTCAATAAGGTAGGTGAACTGGGTGGGTGTACGTAATGGTGTATATGTACACGTTTACTGCAGAAGCCAGTTGACTTGACAGTATTCTCGTGCTCTTAAACATTGAATAAAACTGGCGTGAAATGTTCGGTAGGATGTGGGAAGCCGAAAGAATGTATATCCACCAACTTTTATTTTCGGGACCATACGTCCTTCCCCTTCCCACGTACTCCCACCCCCTTGATAACCTCCCCTTCATATCACGCAAAATTACAAGTAGGCTAGCACGTTTGTTCAATTTAGGAATGTGACATTACGTCCCTCGACAGAAAACTAATACAAATGTTACGATATCGACAGGTACACTGAAATCTGTTAATCATGCAATGAACTATATCTGAGACTGCAACGCATTGCGAGCCGTCACGAAAACCTGATCTGTATGGCAAGCTGTATAAGAAATGCGCTTACTACTTAAACACGGCAAGCCAAGACTGACCCACTAGTTTATTGGCTAATCACACAGATTGGTGTCTAAGAAGACATATAATTAGTAAAAGAGCTGGAAAGAAAGAGGTCATGTGTGTCCCGACAATTAACATTCCGAACTATTTTCTCCTGTGCATGCCTACAGTTTCCGGGTTCGCCCTTCCCATGGGATATAACCCTACCCATCCCCGGTCCTTCATGGAGACACTGGGGATCGGAAGCAGAACTTAAAGGGTTGAGTCTATTCCTTACAAATTTAAGACTCATTCGTGACATCAAAATGAAGTTCCAACATTGCCAATTTAATTCACAGAAGATGGCTACGACTAGCGAAAGTAAAAGCTCAAATCGCAGTGACGAAAAAGCTCAAGGTCTTCATGGTAAGGGAGTATATATTACTATGATCATTGTTATCATAAGTTGTAAGCTAGCTCAAGCATGTGTAAAACCTACAGTGTGAATTACCTGCTCTGCAGTTTCCTTCAGTTTGTATGTTGTGTAGGCTATATTGTGGCCGAGTGGATCACACGTTTTAGTTTTTGTTACACAGATCAGTTAAAACGGTACATTGGGTGAGGCAATGGCATTTGAAGCGCTGAAGTGCCGAAGCTGAGCAACCGGAAGTTTCGGGGTTCGCCAAGTCAAAATAAGGTGGATGTTATATCCAAAAGCAATCTATAGCTTATCCGTCCTAACTAGCATTTCCAAAAAAAAACTAAATTTGATCTTAATTGAGGCAGTTGGTTAGGCAACCGACGTGAAGTTGTAGTTTAGTTCTATAAGACATGGGCCTCCTTTCTCGATCGCTATGTGTTGTAAAACAACTGCCCTTCAATCCTGGATTATTATACTGTACCCCACCACAGTTTGGGGGATAGCTACCTAAAAAGGTTTTACCCCTAAAGGATTTTGAACAATCGGTATTTAAGCCTAAGTTGTACAGGTACGAGGTTTTATCCTGCGCCTTATATATAAATATATATATATATATATATATATATATATATATATATATATATATATATATATATAAATATATATATATATATATATATATATATATATGTATATATGTATATATGTATATATATATATATATGCTATAGGCTATACTCTATCTAATATTGGTATGAAAATTCAAGATCGAATGTACTACTATTTACCTTTCGACCTACACATTCCAACTTCGATCAACCAACCTCGACCTATATATATATATATATATATATATATATATATATATATATATATATATATATTATATATATATATATATATATGTATATATATATATATATATATGTATACATACACACATACATATATACATTCTACATTAAGCTTCTGAAGAGTGAGGACCTACCACACTGGGCCCTTACGAAACAGTGCTGTAAAGCTGCCTTGTACCCTATAGTCACAACCTTTCAATATTTGAGCTCCCTTCATAGGTTGAGCACTCTACCATTGACTGGTTTACTTTGTTAAGAATATATATATATATATATATATATATATATATATATATATAACACTAAATTAAACATTTGGGAGACATTGGGATAAAATCCTTCCTTAGGGAGACAATCGGTTATATTCATGAAATTTAATATAATTCCTTATCTAAGCATACAAATATTCACACAAAAATACCAATAATTCTTAATGAATGCCTTTAACTTATGGTACGTTTGTTTTAACTGTATCTTTTACACACAAGGTTTAATTAAATAAACAAAATATTATAAAGTATTTCGCAATACTTATTTGTCTCCCTATAATACATATAAATTACATGCAGCACATGACACACCTGTATTTCTATGGTAAATAATAGCACCTATGATGTATTTATGCAGCTTACACAGTGGCATAATAAAGAGGGCGCTAATACGCTACCATAGAAATAAAAATCTTTTAGAAAGAATGTAGAGAAGGGGTTAAAATAATGGTGCAAAGAATTAGGGAGACGTGAATTTGTCTCCCTAGTGAAAATGTCTCCTTAATATACCAATTATAACTACAATTTGTCTCCCTAATAGGGTATTAACAGAAATATATATATATATATATATATATATATATATATACATATATATATATATATATATATATTATATATATATTCATATATTTATTCATATATATTGTAAGTAAGGTTGTATATGTTAGTGTTTAAGTCCATTTAAAATCAGGTTAGGTCTTTCGAATTCTCATAACTTTTGCTTTTGAAGCATTTTCGAATGAGCAGCACAATTTATCTCTGCATTACAGACTTTCTAGATATTTTCCAGAACTGTTTTATCACCGAAAGTATCGAATGTGTTCCGGAGCATATTCGCAAGAAAGGTACGTTCATCCACAAGTGGTATTAGATTTACATAGTTTTATTTTAAAAAAAGGTCAAAAACTATCGCCCACGGTCATAGTACCCAATTTTACTGTTAACGAAAGTTCAAGTTTCAGTTCAATTCATATTTATTTTAACAAATTCTGACGCGTTACGTCGTAAATTTATGGTAAACAGAATAGCATGAATTCATTTGAAGTGCACTCAACGGAGAAATGTGACCTAAGCTAGAAACCAAAACGAAAGTTAACGGAATTTATGTAGTCTACCAGCTAATCATTAAGCTTCTGCTGGGTCAAGTTTATAATTCCACTTAAGCTGTGTTCATATCGTGTTGAACGTTTCCCGTGATAAAAAAAAAACTAGAAGGAAGTCTAATAGGCCTTTACTTCTAAAAATACAAAACTCTGTAAACAACATCGCATACTCGCATATAGTATATGCGTTAAAAGGCAATAGCTTCGTAATTTACGCACCTTCCAGTGCTGGTTGCCACAATAAGAGAGGTGTGTATACGGGGCCTGTTAGAACAAAGGAAATAAAAAGAACACGCCTAAACCTTTTTAAACACTCCGTGGAAGAGAGGAAATAACGTTAACAAATGGAATTATTCGAGGGGATGAGGTTTTAATACCCTTTCGGATGTGAAGCTTTAAAATGATGGGAACAAGTATGCATTTCTTGTTATACTATCTTCATAATTGCCTTCAAGTCACCTTAGCCCCTCCATCTCTGTCTTCCATAATTGTAGCCCCATCAATAAAGCAGTCTTTTACCAAAAGTATTTTAAAGCATTATGTAGAGTAAGGTAAGCCCCACCCCACACCTCTTTATTCCGGCTGGGAATGTATAATATTTGTCGGTAATAATGACCTAATATTTTTTCAGCTATCGAATTGGACTCACTTAAGCGTCAAAGAAATCTCGAGTATGTGACATTTCTGAAAGACGTATGTATACCGCAATGGGAACGCTGCCAATCAGCCAGCAATGAAAATGTAAGTAATAACCTTCCTGTTATTATATCTTTAGTGTTGTAATCTCTGTGGTAGATACACTGAAAAAATAACACTCGTGCATTGTTTCCTAAACGGAAATAGGGTTATTATTACATTAGGAATTGACGTTCTATGCATATCCTCATGCTTCAGTGTTGTTGAAAATCTTATAGCTCATAAAATTAAGCTCTTGTGAATCCCCGAAAGGGTAATTTACAGGCACGGAACCAGTAATAGGGGAGAGGCACAGATCGAGGTGCATGTACCATCCTATGTTTTTCGCCGGCAAAAAAAAACTCGTGAAATGTAAGCTTATGGCATTGTGTGCGAAACTAAAATAGATCTTTTCATTTTGTTTTGAAATGAGATATCAACTTAGCCTACGCTCAGAACTAGTGTGTCTTTGTCTTATATCATTATAATATCCTGCCATACGTATGAGTATGAAAAGACAATGCAAACAATTTACGGTCACAAAAGCATATTTTCCGGCATGCACCATTGACTTCGTAGGGAACCTTATGAAATGCCACTACAAATATAGATCTATATATACACACACATACATGTACGTAAGCATTTACATTAAGATGCATGCATACTTTTGTTCAATAGACGTAATATTTTCTTTTGTTGTTTCATTCTCTTCCCTAGTTGCGTCCCATATTGCCTAAATAGTAAAACTCTCCCTTACCAAGAAACCTTCAGATAACCTACGAAGCCCCTGTAACGACTAGGAATTTCATCACCAATAACATATAGTTGTTTCCTTGTATTTGTCCTACGGTAGGCTACTGTCAGTGACTCTCGGCGGGAGGTTTCGCAGTTTCATCGGGCATCCGTGTTGGATAAAATACAGAACATTTAATCCCCTGTATAAAGCAGCCCCCTGCCCAAACTGTTGATCCAATTTTGCTCTCTATGACTATGTATAGGTTTGGCTATCTGTACCTAGAATTCTTCAATACGAAATAATAGTTGCATTATAGTTTTGTTAGTGTAGATAAACTATATATAGAAACCCAGGATCAAGTGGCCAAACAAGGCATACTGTGCTTTGACTATGCAATTCACTGTAAAGGTTTGAAATTCCATCCTCAATCACAAACTGGTAGTTTCATTTTCTGATTTTTAATGTGTAGCCTACAGTTGATGTCTTGCGAAACGTATTACGTTGTACTACAGGTCGAAACTGTACAAAGTATAATTATCCACGTTTTAAAAAGTCGCCCCAGGACATTCATCTATTTTGGCTCTTACTGAGGACGAACCCTTCTAAAAAGACCTAAGTTTTCGTGGAAAATATGAGCGCCCTTCACGCGTTGTGCACGTCTCTAAGTCGATAGAACACTATATTAGCACTAAACTAGGTATGTCAATTTTGTGTATTGTGCAAAGTATGCCATGAAAGTCATGCTTTAGGGAATGACGTCACACAAAAATACATAAGATTTAGACTGATCAAATGCTGTATGGTGACCAAGCACGTACCAAACTCGGGATTTTTTGGTGGTAATTTTTCGCATACTACCTCAGACCCCACCTCGTCAACGCCCCGTCTCTCCCCAGCTATGGTAATGATATTATTTTGCCGTTTCTAATATTTTCCTGGTTTATCGTGGACGTAGTCAGTAGCATTTGTTTTTCCATGTCAAGTTTTGGGAAGGCTTCCCAATTTTCATGGAGATTGAAGCCACGAACTGCTCTGTTAAATCTTAATAAAGCTTCACACTTTGTTTTAAAAAGAACATTGTTCAGAACAAACTACCTTGTGCTCAGGCAACGTTAGTGCAACCATCCCTACGCCTAATTCAAGATAATCTGGTTTACCCCTTCTCTCTTTCTAGTCCCAAACAGCCTTCCTTAGAGTACGCAAGGTAATGTGGTTTAAGTGTGCGTTTAATAAAACTTCCACAATAGCTGTTAAAACAGGATGCTGGTAATTCCATTACCAACGTTTTATTCAACTCTTATTGATAGTTACGTCATGAAGATTCAATTTGAAGTGATCTCAATACATCTATTTAGTACAGAAACAGGGATTACCCCTGCTCTACGGCCACATGTTCGTTTGTAATCCGAAGGATGGGTGTTGCCTAACTACATATTAAACCGAGGGGAAGCATGAAGTAGGGGTCTGGTATCTCTAGCACCATACTAGGGTCCAGAAATTTTCGAGGAAGGGGAAACACGATGGGAAATCCCAACTGCACCAAAGTGACACCAAGAGCGTAAAGAGCGAGTTTGTAGCGTGGGGTTCAGGGTCCACCATTAAGTGCCCTGGCGAGGGTCCGGGGAACCCCGGAAGTTCTCACAATATTATATGTGTAGAAAATCGACCGGGCTTCAGTTTTTCTGTTAAGGAGATTTTGTATCTTTCATATTTTATGAAATTCGATGTTTACGGCTATATACAAATTACTATAAAGGCACCTAGTGAAGCTGCAATTTGGACTAATGCAGAAAACTCTTGTGAGAGAAAAAGGCAAGCACCATTAAATGAAGAAATTTTTGGCATAATGCATGATGACATGATTCATCTAGTGACACATATCTCTAAGCAACGTTTTACTTGCAATTTGTCAATTTCTGTATTCTTCATTGGAAAATTCATACTGTGTCTTTCTTAAACATCTCAAATTACAACTGACTTGTGGCATCAAAAGTAAATATTCCCACGTAAAATACTGGCCAAAAATATATCTTTCCAATTAGCAGCATAGAATTTACTTTGGTACAAGTCAGCATTTTTAATCTATATCTAGCATTTTGTTTCAGGTATAAATTTTAGATTATAAAAAGATGAACATTAAATCGCACTGTTGATCTGCATTGAAAATACTTTTTCAAAGTTGAATGTAAGCACTGGCGAAATGGGAAGCAGCAAATTTGATAATGTTTTCAAAAAAGACTTATTTTTACAAGGTTGAGGTAAGATGGAATCGCATGCAGTATATTGTTCCTCTGTCCACTAAAATGCTACTAAACACTAGTTATGAGAGTATTCATTCTTCCTGTCTTCAAGCATTATGAAAACATTTTCAGAATTTAACCATCAAAGACCTCACAGGGTGAACATTTAAAACTCTTCCAAAAACAATGCACCTTTCCCTTCAGTATTGGGCATCATACCAAGTAAGAGACCTAGCATTGACTTCGAGAGATGGCGCTAGAACTGTTTTCGAGTCACATTAAACAACAAAGAACAAAGATATAGGAAAAAGAAACACGAATTTGAAAAGGTGGACATTAGTCTATGCTGTGACTGTATGTGCCGTACCGTGTGCTGAAGGTTCTAGATGTTGTCATCTGTTCCAAGATATTGGAATTTTAGTACTTGTTTTGGGAAGTTGAGACTTCTCTTCTTTCTATTCAACAGAGAACTTTATGTTCAGAAAACTTTTTCCCAGTGGAGAGCATGTAAACACTGAACTTATAACCAGAAATCTACTGCCCCGCTGCTCCATACGGTGTTGACCTCTTCTTATCCTTGAACTCATCCTACCAAAAATTGTTTTGAGTTTAATGTAATTTTCTGTTTGCAAGAAATCTCTTGTGCCATTCAAATGATTTATGACGAAGGGGTTCTCAGATCTGTTCACTTGTCCTACAACGCAAAAATATCATTGCTTACAGGGATACTTTAAAAGGGAACTAGTTGCAAGTAATTATCCTATCATTTACTCGGAAAAAGACTTTCTGTGCGTAGTATCAGATAATATTACTCCGAATCCTATTTTACTGATGCCCTTGAATATCCAATTTCGGTTAATGGCCTACAGCTTCTTCACCTGAAGAATTAGAGTACCAACCTAAAGTCACTGTTGCTTTCTTTTAAGCCGTCTGTGCTAGTTACACAGTATACAAGACATATATACATACAACATAGTCTGTGCCAAAATAAAGTGATGTATTGTAAAATCATGTACCCGCATGCACAGGGCACAAACTGATATCTGTATGATTCAAATAAGTATTGTAGAGGGCCATCTCCAAAACTTGTCACTGGGCTTCTTGTTGGGTGAAGTTTGTAGTAAAAAGGGACAAGTCGTCATCTTAGCGTATGCTAGTTACAATGATTACGAAGCGAAATATCCCAGCCCTAACCAAAACATTGTGCACACGCAAAAACCAAAATTATTTACATAGAGGACGTTAAACAAACACATGTTACTATTTTGTTATTTTAACTTACAGATATATTAATTGTCACTTGGCGCTCTTCCAACTAAAAACGTGACAATCTGTGACTTTTAACAACTAATAGGTTAACCTTTCTAAACATAGCTAAACATTACTAGTTTCGTTGTTTTAATCTTCGGACTTTATCACAAGAGGCCATTTCCATTCGTAGCTGCAGTTTTTAAGAAAAGGGTCTAAGCTCAAATCAAGTTTTGATATCTTAGAGGGGTATTTATGTTAAGCAATCTGGTGAAATTTCGATCATTGAAATCCGATGTGTGGTTCTCAAGATATGAGCAGTTTAAAATGTCACATTTTCAACACAAAGTGAACTTGAAGCAAGTTCATATGACGTCATAGCCTCATATCAATGAGCAGTCTCTTTTTTTAAATTTTACAACCAATTTTCCCCGAACAAACCCATGTTATCGGACTGTAATTGCATGAGAGGCATGGGAAAATTACAAACATTACATTCCCCACGGGGAGGTCCTATCCCTATTAACTTCAAGTTCAACACAACGAATTGAAAAAAGAAAACAAAGCATTTCTCATCAATGTAAGGAAGTGATATATTCCGTTTGCCTCAAGCTCACATTGGGTCACAAATGAAGAAACTTCATTTACTGATATTTCGAGTAATGCATGTCCGACTTGAATAAAACTAAAGATATCAAGAACAAGGCAAAACGAAGATCATTAACCGCACTACAAATACAACACAAAATGTGAGTAAATTATTTCAGTACTAGATAAGCTATCAACTCGAACTAACGTTTTCTTTCCTCTCATTCATGCAAATTAGAAATCGACAGTTTGTTTCCCCCTGGCAAATCGAATTAGACATAAGGAATAGACTTTCCTTTATTTTCATTTGTTTGACGTACAAAGATCTGATAACGTAAACCCCTTATATATTTCTCATTTTCTTGATGCTATTTCAGAATGGACGCGATTACATCTCGCAAGAAGTAGAAGGTACTGATTTCATAAAAAATAATTCACTTTCAATAGGTTGTTTTTCTACACACTAACACACACACATATATATAGGTATGAGAGACGAAGTGACTTTATATGAATAAGTGAATAAACGCTATATATATAAATATATATATATATAAATATATATATATATATATATATATATATATATTATACACAGAAAGACTGGTTAACCATGAAGGATCTTCTAGCTTTCGGGACCTCCGGTTCCTTCTTCGGAAACACATTTAACAACTAAATAGATAAAACGATAGAACAGAAACTTTCAAACGGAGACAAAAAGAAAGCCAGAATAATAAGATCAGAGCTGACACTGACACTTGCGCCCCTTGCGGTAAGAACAAAACCAAACCGTGTCAGCTCTGTAAGATTTTTATTTGTAACGATTATATTGTCAGTCATGTTTCTGGACGTAAATTTAAATATCGTAATTCTGGTACTACCTGTGATGCTAAGTGGGTTATGCATTGTATCTATTGTCCTACATATAATATTCAGTATGTCGGACAAACCAACAACTTTAGATTTCGTGTGGATGCAAATAAATCTGAGCTAGCGAAATGTGTTAATGACGATTTAAACCCTAACCTTTGTACGGAGCTGTATAAACATCTCAGAGAATATTCCCCTAGATTCTTTTATGTTCAAATTTTAGATGTTATTTTTAGTAGTAATTCAGATCGGGATTCTTGTTTGAATAGGAAAGAAAAAAGACTGGATTTGCAAGCTAGACTGTGTCCACCTGAAGGGGCTTAATGTCAATGATGGCTTTAATTGCCAAAACAGTAAACGCCGCAATCGAAAAACGTAGTCCCCTCATTTTATCCGTCACTGTTTGTTTTCTTATTTGCTTTCTGTTGGTGATTCGCCTACATTTTTATTCTTTTGTAGAGGTTTAACTTACCATTGTTATTTTTGTACTTCCTCTTATTTTTCTTGTTTATCACGTTAGCTGTTAGTTCTTACTTTTGACCTTTTAACCCTTACATCTTTTTATTCTGGCTTTTTTCTCCGTTTGAAAGTTTCTGTTCTATCGCTTTATCTATTTAGTTGTTTAATGTGTTTCTGAAGAAGGGACCGGAGGTCCCGAAAGCTAAAAGATTCTTCATGTTTTACCAGTCTTTTTGTGTATTCCTTTTACATTTTTACTAGACTGGTGCTTCTTCTCACAGTGTGTGTATATATATATGTATATATATATATATATATATATACATATACATATATATATAGTTTGTATATATATACATATCTATATCTATATATATATATATATATATGTATATATATATATATATATATATATATACACACACACAAAGGTACTATTTGTACAGTTAACAATTATGATAAAGAAACTACTCTAACTTTGCAGGGAACTTTTGTTTCCTACTGAGGTGTAAATTGCAGCTTAATGAGAGAGGTAATTTACCTGCGTAAAGATTTGAAATTACCAACAATATACCCAATAGGTTTGATTTTGTTACTTTTAGGTTTGCAAGTTGCATCAGTTGCGGAGGAACCGATCATTTTTACCTAACTGCAAAGGTATTTTACGATCATACAAAAGCTTGTCACTCGGCCAGTGTTTTTTAGTACAAAGTGTTTACTTTGTGCCCGTTACGCACGTCTAAAAGCAATTGCTACAATCGAAGCTGTGGCCTTCGGCTATGTAGCTTATGTTCATAAACATCAGTTACCATGTCATAAATTTCATGCCTTTTTACAATCTTTTTTCAGAATTTAAAAATTATACACCAAATGAGATAGGAAAAACAACAGAAACATTTGAGGTAACCTTAAAAGCTCTTGTATATTAAGTCAATGTTCTTTCCTCTTTCAATTTATTAGTCATTTCTTAAAAGTTCTGTCGTCAGGTTTTCCTTTATTTCAAAAAATGAGGTATTTCACTATTTTGGTAATTTAGGTATTACACTTCTATTCGATTAAATGTAGGATTTTTATCTCCCACAATCCTTCTGTACAACAATAAAAATCACGGAATAAGTTTAGAAGATGAAGGGGGTGTGAACAAAGCGCAGATATATTGCCAAATTTATGTAAAAAAAACGTTTCTGTTGACAGATGTTTAGTCACTTGTTCCACATTTTAATTTGTCTTTTGGAAATGCCCTGATAACGTCAATCACTCTCTTTAACACCCTTTTCTATGTTTGGTTATCGTTTCAACCTATTCAACTCAATATTGTAGCTTAAATACTTTCAGCCTATACTGTACACAAAATAGATGCTGCAACTAGGGATAAATTATCAAAACGGACTTCTTATTATGTAGACGAGGGATCTGACATCGGAAACTTTACATAAGCAGAGTCCTACCAAGGTGGTTGCGTGGCCAATTTAGCCTTAAGTGCTAAGTGTAGTTTATTTAAACTGTCTTACCATTTATTGATAAAAGACATTTTGAGAAACTTAAAAGAAAAATCAAAGCTAGGTAAAGATAAACGATAGCAAAGGAAGAATCCCACGTATTCTCGTCGCCATGATAACTTTGCCCGAAATGTCGTAGATTAATTATAAAATCGGCTAAGGAAAGTAGCCCGGAGGCCATTTTGGTAGGGCTTTGCCTAGATTCGTTCAAATGATAGCGGTCTTTTTGGTCACGTGATTCTCTGTCTATATTTAGAACAAGGCAGGTCCCTTTACGTAACTTCTACTTCCCAGAACACAACATATTTACGAAAACTTGAATTCATTACTGGAGAACTCGCCTGTCCTTCTTCTAATACATAATTTCAATCGTTTGATATATTGAAAGAGCTTTTCGCACTTACAGTATTACTCCTACAGTTGTCATGCGTCCAATTGTTAGGTCTTTTTTAGGAAAAGGTAAGCTTCACTGGATATTCCTTGTTTATTTACTTTTTGTCAAGTTTAAAAAAAAACTCGTCAAGGGATCGGTATAAGGTGTAATGGTGCATATAACTTTGCATGCCACTCTGTTTATAATGTTAGTGACACTGACACAAAATTTAGGAATTTTCCCATGGTTTCTTTTAATTTTCCTCTGTAACTAACCTTGAAAGTAGTTTTTTCTACATTAATTGCTTTGGAAACAGCAATATGAAAGTGTTCAGGGGTATGCTATGTTGGTTCTTCTTATCTTTTTTTATTATACTATAAGCTAAAGTATATTTTGTTACCGATAAAAGCAAAAACAAAAAGCCACCACAGGTAGGTAAGCTTTGTTAAAAGTTTGTTGTTATTACCATGTTTGCATATTCCATGTCACTAATTCCATTTTAGTTCAGTCCACGTTCTGGTTATTAGATAAATTGTCTCTAAAAAGAAAGGCATATTATTTTTAAGTACAATATTTTAGAGACTTTTATAAGAGAGTAGTTAGTTGGCGTATCAGAGAGGTAGCAAGGAGCTGCCGATCCGGAGCAAAAAAATTAAATCCCCCTCCCCCCTCCTGCCCTCCACTTCCTTAACTGAAACACTATACTTACCCAAACCCTCGTGGAGACGTCCATTGGTAAGCATAGGCGTAGGAGGAGGGGGCTGGGGGATGCAGCCGCCAACCAAATATTTTCCGTGAAGATTCGGGCAATATGCTGAAATTTTTTGGGCAGCTACTGAAAGAAAAATAATGCAGTGATGTAGCTAAAGGTAATCAATAGTTTAAAAAACTTCCTTGGTAATTAAAATGAAGTTCTGATTTGAATTGCACCAGCACGTATATATTCGGTGTCAACTCACCACTGTGTTCTTTAATGGTGAAACTTATATTATGATTATCAGTGGTGTGTTTAGGGGGGCATTGGGCCATGCTCCCCTCACTGATGCCGATTTTTTAGTACCTAAAATACGTAAATTTCTTAATACAAATTTTACTTCTAAGGTAGCATATGTGACACCAGATTGCATGTAATCACACCTAATTTTTCAAAACTTTTCAAAGGGGACGGGAGACACCCCTCCCCTTTGACCTCTCTCCCAGGCCGGCGATCATTCAACATAATGCATACCCCCGCTCATCTGAGAGAAATCCCCAAAATTATAAGCAATATGGGAGGGAAGTAATTGGTATGCGGTAAACGATGCATGCCTATATGATATGTACATTAACATGTTCAACGCTCGTGGAGCCCGCGAAATCTTTTGGTTACATTTTTTGGGCAAGTCGTTACAGCCCCCGAATCAGCATGGGCTCCTACACCAATGCTGGTAAGGACAGGAACGATCTAACGTTTAGCATTAAAGGGGCTATAGCATTACCCAAAACATGTTAAGGAATATGATCATATCTCCTAATACAATCGACGACTTTACTTAGATTGAGATTAAATCTAATAGTAGCTTCACTCTGATTGGTCAATGATGACTTTTGCAGTCAGTTGTTTTCCAAAGTAATTGTTTCGATACGGCCTTATGCTATTTAAACTGAATGCAAGCTACAGCTGTAACTTTGTCTGGCAGCTGCGCTGGACATTTTTTTTTTTTGTATTCGAGTAGGGGTTAAAAGTAAACTTAGTAGGGAGATTGTTCCCTGTCTGGGGCGAAATTATGGAGCCTTTTATATACTAGCCTGTCTCCGGCCTACAGTCCGCCTTAATGGGTATGTATCCTTGTCTTTACGTCATTGCTACAGGTCTTTACGATTTTCAATTTTAGGAAACACATGAGAAGTTCAAAGCTTGTCTCAACTTGATATCACGCGTTAGTCTAACTCAAGCAGCTGGAGATGGAAGAATTGAATCACAAATAAAAGTGAGTCAGAATCAAATGTTTCTACTATATTTAGATGCATTCGAGCAAAGAAATGTCTAGACGTGTATGAGTAGCCCGCGCTATCAAGTGATTATCGACCTTACCCCCACTGTGTCTTAATGTTCCTACACAAATTATCTCTTTAATTTGTCAGCTTAAAAACTCAGTAATAAGCAGTTTGATTCATTGATATCACTTTACATCTATACATGTATATTTGCCTCAAGGAAAGTCAATACTACTTTCTGAGTTTCTCTAATAATTCAAATCCAGCAAAAGAGAAAACATAGCCGATTCAATACTGTTTCGGAAAGTCCAAGTTATATTCATTTATGATAGTTGACAAACACATTCTCAGTTTCGTTTGGACAAGCGAAACGATATAAAAGCACACTAATCACTCCTAGTCCTGTTCCCGGAATCACCGTTTATCACCCCCCCCCCCCCCCCCAACCAAAAATTCTTCACAAGACCAAAGTAAAACTTGAACTTCTTTGCACCACTGACAACAGTTTTTGTCTTCAACAGAATACAGAGAGATTTCATCCCTGTGTTTTCTATGACTCTATCTGGTTCCCAAGAGTAAACAAAGTTTCTTCTCTGATCAACTTCTCTGACTTGAAAATTCGAATCAACAAGCAAGAGATGTCCTTTGAGGAAGGGACACTAAAATGTCTCCAAACATATTACAATAATGGCAAGGGTGTTTTCCGTGTTCCCGCCGTGATATTCCAAGAAAACGAGTTACATGTAAAACAGGCGACAGAGAAATTAACAGATTTGGCCTTAAGAACTGACAATGACGTTCAGGATAGAGAGAGAGATCCAACGATGAAACATCTGACCAATCACCAGAGGGATGAAGTCCTCCGCAAGAGAAATGCAAAGAGATCGGTTGAGGTAGTTGCCCATACCCTGGAAATGTTTGGACGACGTAATAACATGGATATGTTCGTATTCACAGATTACAAATATGCAAAGTATTTACAACATGTAAAATTAAACCAGAAAGAGTTTGTAACCGATGTAAAAGGTGATCATGATGTTTTAGTTATTTGCAGAGAGTTCGGAATACTCTTTATCCAAGTGAAGAGCACAGCTGGGGATAAAGCCATGAAAACAATCAAGAATGATATGGGATTAGCCTTAGAACAACTCTTGTCGGACAAGTATGCGTTTTGGCAGTCAAACAGGGACCTTGCGTTTATTCAGAAGTTACCGATACATAGTTTCATAGCCTTTCCTTTCTTGGATGAAACATCTGTTGAACATTATAGCATTTGCGCTTACCACAAAAAATTCATCCTCTTCAAATCAACGTTTGCCTCTGCGGAAAAATTCTTGGACTGGTTTAAGGAAAACATCCGAGAATTAAATACCATCACCGATACTGAGTACCAAACATTGACTGCTCGTTACGTGGGCAAAGCTTCTATAGCATCCCTCCCCGATCCAATAAAAAAATCTGCTCATCAGTTAGGCTGTCATAAAGCTGAGATATTCTTGAATCCAGATCAACTCGCTATCGCAGAAACAGACAAGGTAGAAAAGCTTCATGTCATAGCCGGGAACTATGGAACTGGTAAAACGCTGCTCTTGATACTTTTGGCCAAGAAAATTGCAAACAAATTTAAACAGAGTAAGGTTTATTTTATTACGTGTACAGATATTAATAAGGAAGGATTGTGTAGGATTTCAACCCCGTTCCAAGCTGCCAGCCATGTAGATGAGCATTTAAAAACCAACAAGTCAAAACTATTTGGGGAGGTTTACAGGGAAGTGAACGAAACATTTGACTCCAGAAAACATAACATCCTATTCATCACGCCAACTACATTCTTTGATACTTTGACAACGTTGAAAAGTAGATCAAGGGATTGCCATTTCGTTTTAGACGAGGTTCCTTTCTTTCTTCTCGACAAAAGCCGCACAGACTTTCAAACCTCGTTTCAAAGATTTCGAGATTCCTTAGGCACTGACTCCTTCGTTTGGATTTCGGTCGCATCCCATACGTACAAAGTAGATGTTTC
Source organism: Holothuria leucospilota (assembly GCA_029531755.1). Lineage (NCBI taxonomy): Eukaryota > Metazoa > Echinodermata > Holothuroidea > Aspidochirotida > Holothuriidae > Holothuria > Holothuria leucospilota. The sequence goes on from CM055974.1 coordinate 47,429,515, forward strand.
CTTAGATGAAAACCCGGTTAAAATTAAGAGTTCCTTAGACTCTAGTTTCCAGTTTCATTACTTGAAATACACAATGAGAATATGTGGAAAATTGTTTAGAATGGTTCAAGGTGTTGAAGCGTATACTAAAGATGGCCACCATCGGTTTTCCGAATGTGGGCATGTGATAGAGGGACCGATGCCACGCCTTTACATACTTAGGCTGTGTAAGTGTGACGATGTGGCTGATGTCATGCGTACCCTACCGTGTAACTGTAGCGAAGAGAGGTTGTCTAATGTTTTAAATAAAGTGTTTCGCTTTCTGGAAAACAATTACCAAAGTGACATAACCATCATCATAGAAAACGGGATAGAGGGACCCTTCTATCATAAACTGTGTACATTAGTCCACAATAGTTTACAAGGACATAAAACAAAATGGCTGCTAGCTTTCAAAGCAGGCACGGACGATGACATAGGACAAAATTCGGATGAAAAAAATAAAATAGATGTCATAACAGTAGCGGATGGAAGGACGTTTAGAGGCTGCGAAAGCAGAATAGTAATAATAATAGACCCATTTGGCATGAATCAATGGTTCCAAACAAAAGGTCACGTAGGTATGCCTACGGTAGTGTTTACGCGATGCTTAAGTCAATATATTCATGTAACATGGCCACAGGAAGAGTCATGCATGATGGCTGAGCGAGTTCTTAAAGAGTATAAATGTCTGATCCAGTCGAGGTCATATTTTCCACAGGAATGGGTCGCAAACACGTCGGAATATGTGCGACAGGCAACAGACAGTCCTCGATACTGTCTTCAAACATTGCTGCGTGATGAACTCATCATGCTCTGTAAAGACTGAAGGGTTTCTCTACAAGCAGAAAATAGTTTACTGGTTTCCTGGTAACTTTTCCATCAGTTAGGTGGTATGATAATCAATTAGCATCACGAAAAATTAAAAAAAGCGCTCAGATTGGGCATTGGAATTTTCCGTAGAGATAATACCACTGGCGAGGCTAGAGGACAAGCCTATAAAGCCTTCCAGAATATTCTAGAAATTAAGGTTGTTGAGAAATTACGTCGAACGCGTGAGTAATTTGTCTCTAAACTAAAGAAACAACTTAAGTTCTACTTTCAAATCAGAATGATTCAGCAGTGAAAAGGTCACCCATACTGGAAATGTGACTTAAAGGCAATAGGCAGTCACCCCAATCAGAGTTAGTATGCCCCGTCACTCTAGTTCATGAACGGCCTATTTTGATCATGTGACAATGTTTTTGTTGGTGAATTGTGAAATTCAAGGAGAATTTCTCCTTGCTTTACCTGTTGTTTGTAATAGTTATGTTCAAAACGTCTTCAGAGGTGCCTGTAATGCAATAAGAGGAAATTTTCAAGAATTTCCTGATTTTTCAAATCAAATTTTGGGGTGACTGCCTACTGCCTTTAACCTAACCAAACAGAGAGCTTGTTTAAAACGTTGCCCTTTAGTACTGACTGACTACAAATCTACCGAGCAATATAAGAGTACACAGTAAACTTCGACGTTACAACTGTTTTCCATTTGTATAGCGGCTTAAAGGTACAGTGCCTCTGCTACTGAGTTTCACCCCGTTTCGCATAACAGTAGTCTGTAGGTCAATGACATGTAAGTCAAAATATTCAGCCCCCCAAAGTCAAAAGTGGATTGTAGCCTCGTAACTTGAAAAAATCACAAACTGTAATGCAAAATATGTAACCTTTTAAATGGAACTTTCTCAGTAGGACTACTTCTATTGAAATGTGTAACTTGACAAACAATTGTGGGAAAATTCAAATAAAACATTAATCTGTTCTGTTGTTACCATAGTAACTTTGTCTGGAAAATGTAACATTAGAGTCATTAGATAAGGAATTGAAAAGATTATGTTATTAACAAGTATTTTCTGTAAGAGTCATAGCTTATGTTATACCTTCTTAGGATGTATCGCACAGTGCTTTTATTAAGAATACAGCTGGCTTGAAGTATACCTCCTTGTAGGTCCTTGTAGGGAAAACTCCAATCCAAACAATTCATCCCGGAATACAGCCAGGAAAAACTTCTATTGACACCCAGGTCAAGTCTTAGTCGAACACTTCGCACCCTGACAATTCTACTTGTCCCGTGTTATTGTCATTTTGAGAAATTTCCTTGGTGGAAACTGAGGAATGTTGCCAGAATTAAGCGTAATTATCATGTGCGGGAGTGGGGGTGGAGAGGATCTCATCGGGTCATAGATGGTGCCGTCAGCGAATAGTGCAAAAACCATAGTTTCAATTGCCATCAGGGAATTCACTCACTTCCCATATGCGAGTAAAATTCCTCATTGTTTATTTGGTCATTGTTTATTTGTTCATTGTTTATTTTCATTGTGAGTTGTGTTTGCAGGGAAATGCTTGGGGTAATTTATTGCGTAGGATAAAGTAAACAACAGAAAATATCGTAAGTCATTGGGCCTAGTGAGCAACTGAAGACCCGGAGCTGAGAGAATTCGGACTGAATTGGGATTAATCTGTAAGTGTATTCTCAGTCAGCGATTTGTTCATTTCGATTTGCAATCAATGTTTTATAATTTTAGCGATCGAAATCGGGATGGGTAGATGTCTGATTGATTGTTGCTCTTATCAGCTCTTCCTCCAACTTATTCGTATAGTGGTATCACGGCGTTTACTTTGATAATATTTTAATTGAAAATTACATGCTAAATATTTTGCACCATTGTTTTGAGATTTATTAGTTTAAAGTTAATATTATTGATTCGAATTTTATTTATATCTTTATAGAAGAGTATAATATCATTAAAGCCATCATGCAGGTTTGCTATTACTAGTCATTTGAACCAAAATGCTCACAAAATCTTTACCTTTATCTGAAAGACGATTTTTTGTGACATGTCGAGCTATAATAAATTAAAGTAACAAGTTCGTTACAGTATTTTTAGAAATTATAATGTTCATTGGAGTAAAGTTTCAAACAATAAGTCTCCATCCAACTTTGGTTCGTCAGATTAGTGAAAAGGGCTTTCGTCTTTGTAGTCAAGGCTGAAGTGCAAACTTTTGTAGGTTACATTTTTTCTCTATATTTGATTAAAAAACTTTCAAATGATGTGGAGTTGAAATCAGAGAATAAGAAAAGTGTGTTTCATTGCTTTTTCTTTTCCCTGACCGTATTTTTATAAGGCATGGTGGGCCCGAAATTGACGCACGTAAGGATTTGATTGCCGATATTTTTTAGAAAAACCATAAACTACCCACCTGGATACTTTTAAGGCTGTGTTCTATCAACCAGACAATATTTTGCTGTACAATTTACTATTCCATGTGCAACACAACGAAGAATTGCCAAAATGCAACCAATAGATTTCTGCTTTAGCAAGTTGTGAAAGGCAGTAAATTGACGCACCCTGTATTTTGGCCTCTGCAGGTGTCATTTGACTTTGTAGGGTATGTTTTGCACAGGGTTTTCCTCGTGAACTGATTGAGAACTGAAGGAGAACTAGTGCTGTCCCCAAAATAGGTGCCTGCTCAGGAGTTATGACGGATCTGTTGAGAAGTAAAAGAAGAGCCCTATAGTATACATTTAAGATTGTTGAGGTCGTGCGTGACCGGGTAAGTTATAATGTTGTCCAATCGTAAAACCCGTCTCAGATAGACTGTTTATGGTTATTAAACCGAAGACGGAATTTAGAGCCGGTTTCACCGACATAACTGTCTCAGTCTGTCACAATGGGTGCAGACCAATAATTAAACGACATTAGAACTGTCACATGTCAGAGGAGGGTTTGATTTTAGTTGTGGTACCTGGGGAAAAACAAGGAATTTTCTTGTTGCTAGCCTTTGCGCAGTCAATCGTTGTTATACGCTGATGAAGAACACAGACGTGTTCGAAACTTTCGTATCACTGTATATTGTATATAATTTGCAATAGGTCGAAATTAACGTGCATCAAAATGTCAACCGGCTTGTTGGCCTTCTTCACTTCTACTTTATTTTTGTATGGAGCATACGTGGATTCCATCATCTTAACGTATATATATATATATATATATATAATATATATATATATATATATATATATATATATTATATATATATATATATATCTACTGTACGGGGAAATCGATATATCGCGGTTTCGTTAAGGCGAAGAAAAAAAACAATAAAATACATTAAAAAATATTTCCCCTTTTGGAAACCAGATATACAACAACGCTTTTTCAATGGCCCACCATCCGTACGTGTTAAAAGATACGGGTACGTAACTTGGTCAACATTGAAGTAATAGCATGTAGATCATGTGGTGAAACGGACGTTACCATCCGTTTACGTATTCCTATATAAAAAGCGTGTGATTTCGCAAAGTCGACCTGATTTTTTCCCCTTTTAGACGATTTCCCCTTTTAGGCACGTTTTTTCATACAATATTTCCCCTTAATCCCAAATTAGCAATATATATATATATATATATATATATATATATATATATATATATATATATAATATATATATATATATATATATATATGTATATATTTCTATAATTTGGGATTTTGGCGAAAAGCGGTATGAAAAAACGCGACTGTTGGGAGAACTCGACCCTTAGGCGAAAAAAAACCGTTTCGCCTTAACGTTTTACACACTGTTTTATATAGGCATGCGTAACTCTATACGCAAGTTCGATTTACCACATAATGCTTATGCAATTACTTACCGGTAACTGCACACCAACTTACGTGCGTGCATGCATCCGTTAACACTAAGGACGTACGGGCCATTGAAATAACGGGCATATATATCTCAGAACCAAAAGGGGAAATATAATCTTATGTATTTTATTGTTTTTTTCGTCGCCGGTTGTATTGGCGGTATACAGATTTCGCCTAACAGGTCGATCTAGCGTTATATATATATATATATATATATATATATATATATATATATATATATATATATATATATATATATATATATATATATATATATGTGTGTGTGTGTGTGGTGTGTATATATATTTATATGTGTATATATATATTTATATATATATATATATACATATATATATATAAAGGCATGTCCGAAAAAGAAACAGGACCCTCCAAACATGTTTGGTGTTTCAAGCGGAATGGCCGCGATTTCTCCTGGGAGGTGTTATTAGCACCTCCCTGGTTTAAACATCCACTGGAACTCTTCTGGCTTTTACAACCTTTGTCAAGCCGAAAAGCTTGCAATAGTCGATCACCGGTCTCCCAACCTCCTAAACAAGAGATCAGAACCCCTCTCACAATGCAGACACCACAAGGAAGAAAATTACTCAGGCAGACAACGGTTAAAAAAGACACAACAAGGGTAAAAACCGACACGGCAGATTCGAAAATCATTATTCATGTGGACCTCCTGATGAACGCAATAACGTAAAAGTATGAGTCGAGATTTTTGCTTTTAAACCACTTCTACTAATACATCATGCGTCGAGCGTCAGATAATGCAAAATATCAAGGTTACATTCACTGCGTGTACATATTTGAGCACGTGCAAGCAGGAAGCTGTTAGCTCCCTGGTGCAAAGAAGTGACTTTAACGTTTAGTGCTTCCTTTCGGCGAAGTAGCAAAGAATTGTCTCTTTTCAATCCCTCTGTTCTCTGTGTTAATATTTCTAGAACGTTATTCGATTAAACTTTCACATGAGGAAAAGTTTCAAACTTGGTTTGGCAGTTCATATAAAATGTAGTCCTTTGGACAAATTCTATTTTATAATTTTTTCAGAAGTTCCCCGCTGACTTTGGTACAAATTCCTTTTTACGCACAGACAGCTAATACCCACCAATGACTAATGAGACAATTCACTTGGTAATGGTACAACGACAAACTACAGTCGTGACAAAAGCGGCAGAAAAGAATAGGCGTGTAATTCTGCCCTTGGGGCAAAAGGGTATTCCCATATTTCCCAAAATATCAATACTTAATGACGTCTATTGCTGCTTACGAACAATAACATCTGGAATTAGCTAGTTCCTCGTAAAGGCGGAACTCGTCTCCCGTAATACCGGGGAGTTCCTAACACCTCCATGGTAATACTGAAAGTCCGAAGTCCACACGCTCATAGCCTAGCGTAAACTGCTTCGCTTAATTAGGCCTACATTACTAGTTGTCACAGACCGCAGAACCTGCAGAATAGTATACTGTAGAAATATGGCCAATCCCCCAATTTACTTAATTCTACCAAATGCAGGCCGTACTTCGATGTGGGAAAGACTGTAGACGACAGCAATGAATTCAACCCTTTGAAACAGTCAGTCAGACGTTAAAGGTAGTTTACGAGCTGTAACTGTGATAATGGAGAATCCGCTGCCACCGGGTTTGAAAGGTGAGTAATCTATGACTGCCTATATTCATCGAGTCGAAACATTTGATGCCGGAAATTTTCAAGAAGTTCGGTTTTTCATTTGTGTTAAAGAGGAACGGATCAGTGTGAACTGTCAAGTGGGTAGTTTCCGACAGTATTGCTTTTACTCTATATAAATGTATGACAGAATCATCTTGTCTTTCAGGGACGTAGCCTGGGCGAAATTCCAAGGGGCAGTTCATGATACTATAAAGGGGGAGCACCAAGTGGCGTACCTATAGATAGTTGACACCTAGGCGGACCCTTCCGTTTTCACCTTTGCATGGGTACCATCCGAGGGAGGTTACCGTGAGGAGGGGGTTTAGGTAAGGCCTGGCTTAGGCGCAAAATGGTTCTATCGTTGGCAAAGCTTCGAACTGATTATAAATTTAGAAAGTGTCATTATATAGTGATTTTCTTCCTAAATTTGAGCTGGGCGTAAGGCAAGAGGTGCTGTATAAGAAAAAGGGACGACACCCCTAGTCTTTTTGAAACTTTTTTTTTTTCATTTTTAGGTGACTTAAATGCACAACGGTGCTATCATTGGTTAAGCTTCGTAAAGCTTTGAACGGATTAGGCTACATGTTTAGTAATCGTCTTTACATAGAGATGTTTTGTAGGAGGAAGAAGTGTTCATTCGTCAAGAACAGAAACCCACATAAGGACGCGTCCGGGGGTCTGGGCACCTCCCCACGTAATCCATATATGCATGGGCGTCCGCAGTAAAAAATCAGGGGGCAAAATTTATTAGGGGGCAAAAAATTTTTTATTGGAAATTTTTTACTCCCAAAAAAAGTTTACATGCTACTTCACACAGTGTTGAAAGGGGCGTAGCCAGGAATTTGTCAAGGGGGGGGGGGGCAAAGCCCATAGACAGACTCTCAGCGCTCCACACCACCATTAGTTGACGCGGAGCCCAAGGAAATTTTGGCCCAAAATGCCTCCCAGCTCGCTGGAAATGACACTTCCAAGGCCTATTTACCGCATATAAAAACGGGAAACACTAGCAATATAGTAAATATAAACTTTAAATAAACCCAAAAATATGCTCGAGGAGGGGGGCTGCTGGGGACTGAGTGTTGACGTTTTTATTCCATTCCTGTTTTGAGAGTAGAAGTTCACACTGAGTGAACTGTTAAGAAATGTTGATGTTATATTTTCTTTGTTTTTTCAAGTTTTTGATTTTCGGGGGGGCAAGTGCCCCCTCCCCCCCCCTCCGGACGCCCATGCCTATATGCGATTTCACAGATTCTTTGGGTCTTTAAATCATAACTAGGACAGTGGAATTTTCAGCAAATGCCCACTGCCCCCTCTCCACCCATCTCTCTCGCCGTAGGTTATGGCCAGGTTTTATGACGCCATCTAACTGACTTCTCTGACACTATACATTCCAAAAAAAAGAAAATAATAATAAAACGATTTTTTCCGTCTGGGTCACCTTCTACAATTGCAATGCCAATTGTGGAGATCCTGTAGGGAAGTTGAAAGCTCAGCCTGTCCCACTGTAGCCAATGGGATAACTTATGCATATCAAGGTTACTAAATTACTTTTATCACCCAGTTTTGAAACAATGGATGAGTCCTTGGGGATTAGGCCATAGCTTACCTATTAAGGTATTATGGGTAACACAGTGTGACAAGCGGCCCAAGACACTCGAGAACTGTACAGCTCTCTCAAATATAAGCAATTACAGCCAATTTGACGGAGTTTTAATAAACTACGTTGCTCGTCAAGTACTGCAGGTTTTCTTGATGTAACTCTACATCATTTAATTCATGTAATCATCTGAAAGTTTCTTCTGCTAGGAGTTCACATAGCTAAGCGTAATACCTCATGTCGTCTGCTAGGATCTCACATATATTCGTCAGGATTGTGGTGGTTGTACCATAGAGAAGCATAAGCTCCATAGAAGCACTGTCAAGATTGTTTAAAATGGCAGTCTGAGGTACGGTATGTACTCCAGATACAACGCTAGGTAAATCTTATGCGGATTGAAGCTATACTGGTTGTAAAATAGAATTTTGCGCCTTTATTTTGCTTTATACTAATAGGTCATATTTTCAATAAACAAAACTACACCGCGTAGAATAAAGTTCCATCAGCATATTTTCACTTTCAGATAGCATTGTTTGTGTAACAAAAGTAGCCTACACGCTTGTCAAATCCCTTAAAAAATTCCCATAAGGGTATGGGTAATTTCAGTTTCAGTCTGTATACGTTTATGCATACTGTATTACAGGCAAACTGGATAGTCGCTGCACCGTCCACGATGCAGCAAGAATCTATTCCTACTGCGTCTTTCCCTTATCATTTACTACAATATCCCATTTCATTATTTAGAAACAAGAAAAAATTTTAAGAGCAAATCTCCTCCTCATTTTCCCGAATGCACCTCCGCAAAACAAAGAAGATTCTCAAACGACCTCCCTTCTTGACCATGTTGGCGATTCCTTGATTAATTAGCTGAAAACTACTACTATAGCCATAATGAGAATGGAAGTTCAGCCTAATGGATTAACTCGTGTCAAATTGAAGTATATTATCATATTTTTCGTACCTCTATTACAAAAAAGAGACCTACTAACACAAAGGAGAAGGAATTGGGGCCCGGGTGTGACTAAACCCCCTACCACAGAGAGCTGAGAACAGCTTCCTACGACGATGCAACTAGTCATAATTCTTATTCAGTGTCGTTTCCTAGTAACGCGCACTTTTAAAAAGAAACTCGTTGTAGTTGGAGACATATTTGTCAAGTTTTAACTAGTTACAGATACTTGTTATGCCAGGGAGCTGTTACGGAAGGAGATAAAGCACCTAATCCAATTTCATCTATCAGACAAACGTATTGATAGTACAGACTTTAATCCTTTGTATTAAAGAGACTTCGATTGACAAGTCCTGTAATTCCTCTTCGAAGTTGGTTTGACTTAAGCTTCCAAATGAGAGTTTTATCCTTTCATACTAACGTAATCCTCAAACAAAGACTTCATAGTGACAATGCTTTGAAGTGATGCGCGATACCGACAAGTGTGAAACCTTCGTCAGTGCTCTTGTCTTAATGACTGTAAATGTACTTTTAGGTGATTAGATCCCTCATTATTCGAATTTCTTCCATTAGCTAGTGACATTTCCTTTCAGCAATTAATGTAAGTCTAAATTTTTCATATGAAGTTTGTAAAAGATTGTTTCTGAAAAAGCTAAACATGTGTCCATGTTCGATAAGTTAATGAAGCTGCACTGAACCCCTAAAAAAGTGAGCACATGGCGTACAGTAATACAGGCGCGTAGCTACGGGAGGTGGGCCTGGGGGGCTGCCCACAGATGTTCGCTAGACCCCCCAATTTTTTGTCCTAATAAAATGTGCAAGAATAAAGGACGGCGATCAATGCCGTGATCCCCACATTTGATGCCTAGGCCCCCTAAAAATTTCATCCTAGCTACGCCCCTGCAATAATAGAATGTTTATTTTCTTTGACGACTGGCAACGTAATAGTAATGTGTTAAATAATACCAAGAAGTGTAGGAGATCTAGCAGACCGCAAGATTTATTGTCGTCACTTCCTAATCCCTTTTAAGTGGTCCAAAATTTTCAAGAGCAACACAATCAGGAACTTATCGTCAGCAAGCAGTGTTCCGTTTGAGATGAAGGGGGGGGGGGGGTTGGAGAATAAACTGTTTGTTTTGACAAAATAGTGGGATCCAATCAAGGAGGTAAAAGACCTGTGGTGGTCTCTTATGGGGTCCAGGCAAGTATGGGTGTTCAATCGAGGTTTTTTTATTCAACAACGAAATGATAAAATTTATTTAGTAATTTTTTATCCCAGGTTACAACCAAGCGGCATGACTTTGCGGGTAAGTTACCATAGACAACTTCCAGAGTTAAAAAACACGAACGCTATAGCCCAATAGAAAAGCAAGCAATAAATTTTTGGTCGTTTTAGTAGTGTACATAAAACTCTTCCCTCTCAATATTCCGCTTTGGTCGACTTAGCGTAGACTACGTTTAACATCCTTTGTTCTCTTGTTATTTGAATATAGCAGATAGATATGGTTTTCAGTATTTTAGTCAATGTAGGTGGTTGTTTAGGGACAGCTCCATGATTAGCGAAACAAAGTTGGAAACAAAAACTAGGTTCGGTGACTTTATTCTACATTTTGTTCTTACTACAGAGCTTACGCTGAGGTAAGGCGAACTTAATGCTTGTGTATTATCAGCTTTCACGGTTGCTTAGGCCAGACTGTGCTAATTTGACCCCGGCGTTTCTGTGCTTTTCAGTAAATTCATTGAATGTATGTGTGCATATTACCTTTGGGAAGTCATCCATTATGAAGAAATGAAAAAATGATGTCTTTGCAAAAAAAAACGGCAGTCATTTTTAAGTAGAAGTGAATTTTAAACACGTGACTTTACACATAAAAATGCTTTAAATGAAAACTGATCAGAATATGTAAAGCCATCATGAGTTGTTAAAACACAGTGGCGGCACCAAGAGGGGATGGGGACATTTGCCCAATACATTAAAAATTATTTGGAATCTTTACATTGGATGATGTATTATCATGGGCGGCGCCACAGGGGGGGGCAGGGTAGGCATTTGCCCCCCCCCCCTGTGGTTTTTGACCCAAAACATAAAATCGTCTAAATAACGTTTTAAGACACATAATTTTTGTAGGGGGTGGGGTAAGGTGTAACAGTATCATGGAATAAAGCATTGTGATACTTTATCCGTCGCATATAGGACATTTTCGGTGTAAATCCTCGAAAATTTTGCGCGCTTCGCGCGGGTTGTCTTCTCTGTCTAACTCATTGTACATCCGCCTCATACTGCAATAGTCCTTCGTGCAAATATTTGGAATGTTCGAGTATACACGCATTCATCATTTGCTATATAGCCTATCTTCATCCACCTCAGAGCTTACACTTAGACCTCTTCTACATCCCAGAAGACCCATGATTGAATTTCTCTCTGAGTTTTTTTTTTTTTTTTTTTTTTTTTTTTTAAGGGTTATACCTAGTAGCGTAAGCAATAGGGGGCCAAAATACAGTATATCCCCTGGCGAGATTCTGTGAAAATGGCTGTCTATTTGAAAACAAGCTAAACATAGTATGCAACACTAAACTGACTGATTTGAGTGATTAAAAGATAATTCAAATCCGTATTTGACCGACGTATTTATCAATATTCTGTAAATTCTCGGACTACGCGCGAATGTGGTATCTATTACGAATTCCATGGCTACCTTCACGACCGTGGCTCACGGAGAAGTAGGCCTACATCATATTTTATTGTGTAAATCCAGTACGCATGGACCTACCAGCTCTAGTTGTACACTTGCCCTACACATGCAGTGGCATGTCTGTAGTGCAGTATCGTATCCAACCAGGGGAGGAGGGGGGTAGGATTTTCACTTAAGGCATATAAGGTATGTAACATATCTAGATGTCTTCAGTGCAATTTGAAAGATCTGGGAAGGGCCATTTCTTGCCATCTGGGAGCTGTATTGGCAAAAATTTTATCGGCGCAGTCCGCGCCAGCCAATAGAAATCATGCCACATATCAAGATGGCTTCAGTGCAATTTGAAAGGTCTGAGAAGGACCATTTAATTGCGATATAGAAGCTATTTTGGCAACATTTTAAACGGTACGCTCCGTGCCAACCGTTAGTGGCGCTCCGCTTCTATACCAACGCAACCAAACGCCGTTCACACGCTCATGCCTGTCAGTCGTCACGTATCATGTATCGTACGGTTCAAAACTGCCTCCAAGATCTCGAAAAGTGCCATTTCATGCAGTCTGGGGGGTCTGTAGGGCGAAAATTCTCTTGTACGCTTCGCACCAAAGTATGATGGCGCTCCGCTTCGATGGCAACTTCCATTCTGCGCCCCTCCCCCAATAGCCAACACAAATCGCCGCCCTTGCCCGTTTGTTATGTAATCGTCGACAACAAGTGCAACAAAACTGGAAAACTGTAGTCGGCCAAAAGTAAAGAACGTTGGATTACTTACCTAGAAACTAGATTTCTCGAGAAAAAATATGACTTCAAAAGATGCAAAATATTGTACCAGATTGCGTCTAAGGCTTCCCGGTAGTCGAAAAATCTTTCACACCCCTCCCCTTAACCCCTCCCTCAGAACCGCGATCACTCATCTCATGACTGGGGCGGATGCAGGGGGAAGGAATCAGTCGCACCCAAAAAAAATTCAAGAAAAAACGGCAAAAACGTTTGTTAAGCTATAGTATGAGGAGGGGACAGGATTCAAGTACGCTGCATCTTCGGTCTATGTCCGTCCCCTATACGTTTCTTTGCCTGTGTTTTTTCGTTTCTTCAGTTAAACGTACATTACCTATCCGTTCATTGGCAATTCTGTTCCTTTACGCTTCCGTTACTTATGCGTTAGTGTCCGTCGAACATTCGGTACAGGCACTGTACTTCTACGTTTCAGCCGTTTGTTGTCCGGTAATGATCCGGTGAGCAAATAGCAATCACCGGAGACGAACGGATACTAACGGAGAACTCCAGTATGAGAAACGCACGAGAAAATGATAAAACGGAAGCTTAACGGATAAGTAACGAATACGTAAGGGGGACCTTTTTCGGTCGACGTCCGGTCCAAGTTTTGTGCATGTTCAAAATCTTTCGCCGTTCATACCGGACGTTCCCGGTCATGAAACGAAGTCGGCGGAGGAGAACAGGAGACTAAACGGATACTAACGTACATCAACGGAGTGACATTTTGGGTCTTCGTTTCCTTTCCGTTATTGCAATCCGGTGAGGTGTGACAGGCGGGCGCTTAAAGACTGACGTGTGTTATGGTACGGTATCTCCCTCCCTCCTCCCTCCTCCCTCTCCCTCCCTGGTGACGCCATCCCAACCAATTATTTATACCTCTGCCTGTGAATCCATTCTTAAGGTTTAAGTCCAAATTTTACATAAATAATACTGCAATAAAATAAATTTCAATCAGTTTTGTCTCTTATCCCATACATACACGTTTCATTTTAGGAGTTTAAAGTGGACATAAAGCGTAGAATTATAACAATACATATTTTATACGTTGGAAACGAATTTCACTCATCCAACTCTCATTTTCATAGCTCACCCTGTTGCTGAGATATGAAAAGTTAAAATTTATTCACTTTATTTGAAATAGTCGATTGCGCAATAATTTGTGATGATCTTCTTGTAAAACTCACATTACTTGCTTTTGTTTCCTTTTGAAATTGAAATGTTTATATAACTTTGCAAAAATTACTGTTGTACGGAGAGGTTTTGTATAGTCAAGTCACCCTATAACAGTGAGAAAGTGATCAAATTTTGGCACAAGGTGCAGAGGCTTACGAAAAATAAAGAAAACAAAGAATGTAATTTGAGTAGTACAAGAATGACATTACAAATTATTGCGCCATCTACCATTTTAAATTGAATAAGCACCAACATTTTATATATCTCAGCTCAGGAATTCCTGTAAAGATGGCAGTTAGACCATTTGGATTCATTTTTCAAGCTTTGTAACATATGCTTTTGAATTTTTAGCCTTCAGGTACACTTTAAATTTAGCTAAAATTTGGCAGTTCTTTGTGGACCAAAAAAATGTTTTTTCGATGCGCGTTTCTTCCAATATAAAAAGTTGATTTAACTGTATTTTCAAAGCAAAGTGAACTCAAAGCAAGCTGGAGTGATTTCACATTCACACATTGATGAGCAGTTCTCCCTTTTCTGTGCCTTTAATCGTTTTGACTTACAGACCCTTAAGGGTGCAATTTGCAAAATTTCAATATCTCCTATGCATATTACGTAATCATGCCATACGATTATGAAGGACACTAAATCGGATTTAAATTTAACGGTATACATAAATCAGTCTATTAATGTGAGGAAATGACGTCACTCCTGTTTGCGTAAAGTTTACTTTAGCTTGCAAATTTGGTTACATCATTGGTTCAAAAACTCGAAAAAACTATAGGTAAAAATTTAATGTTATCTCATAAGAGTTATGATTCCTCTTTCTTTTATAAAATTCAATTTTGCGTATAACCCTTCCTCAGTGATTCGGCTTTTCTAGAAGCAAGAAAAAAAATCACATAAGGAGGATTAATCTTTTCTCATTAATTAAGAAATTGCAGACATGAGATTCATATTTCAAGGATGAATAAATACAGTTTAGAACACTAGGGAAGTTCCGTTTCCGGCCATCTGGAGGGTTTGCAAAGTCAAAAATTTTCTTGAACGCTCCGCGCCAACTGATGGTGGCGCTCCGCTTAGAAATATGTATTACCATTTTTCATAGATTTATTTTTTCTCCTTAATTGAGAAATTGCAGACATATGATCCATATTTCAAGGCTGGGTACATGCAGCTTAGAACACTCGTGAAGTGCCATTTCCGGCCATCTGGAGGGTTTGTGAAGCCAAAAATTTTCTTGTACGCTCCGGGCCAACTGATGGTGGCGCTCCGCTAAGATAGTCTTGCTGCACTCAGCCCCCCCCCCCCAGTATTTTTTCGTTTCGCCGCACCTGCTGCATAGTTGAAGCGTCTCATTCAGTGAGGGGCCGATTCTCACTGACAGACAACCAACCCTTCTTACAGTTCGTATTTATTTTAGAAAAAAAAAGTTTTTTTGAGAGAGAAAAATAGGGGTCCAGAAAATGAAAACGCCAAAAATGCAGGTTCTGACACGGGGGTGGAGTGGGGGGTAGGCTCGGAAGTCTTCATTGCCTACACCCTCCCAAACAATAAAGCTGGGTCCGACCCAGCATGCTTTGCCCCCCTATCGAAAAATCCTGGCGCCGCCCTTGTGTATTATATTTATAAACCAAAAGATACCTATCTTGAGGCTTAATTTTTTACCCAGAGATATGCCAAAACCTCAGAGCTTCCGGGGACTTGCCCCTGGCTCCCACCAGCTTAAAGGTATAGCGGCCTGACAGGAAAAATAGCCTAATACATTACAACTATTTGGAATCTTTGCATTTGATGATGCATTATGAACCAAAATATATCCATTCTTTATCCTTAGACTTAATTTTTCATCCAGAAATATGCTAAAACCTCAGAGCTTCCAGGGGCTCCGCCGCGTAGGCCCACCAGGGGCCCTAAGAGGGGCTTCTTGACCCCACCCGCTTAAAGGTATAGTGGCCTGATGGGAGGGATAGCCTAATACATTAAAATTATATGGAATCTCTGCATTTGATGATGCATTATGAACCAAAATATATCCTTCCCTGAGACTTTTCACCCAGAGATATGCTAAACCTCAGAGCTTCCGGGGGTTTCGCCCCCTGGACCCCCACCGGGGCTTTGCCCCTGGATCCCACCAGGGACCCTAGAGCGGACCCCCGTACCCCACCTGCTAAAGCTCGTGCTTCGCGCTCTTTTCTGTTACGCGCGAAAATTTTTTGCCTCCAGCATTCTCTTTTCAATCCATTTGCCCCCACTTTTAAAATTCTGATGCCGCCACTGTTTCAGAGAAGCTTTATACGGTGTTTTGCAACCCTTTTGGAGCATTTTATCTGAGTGCCACCTTCTCCCTGCTCTGGTCTCTAACCAGCAGGTCATTGAATTTGGAATTGCTCTCTTGGAGAGGTCTAAGGAGTGTCTTTTTCCACTCTGAAAATTCTTATAACTAAGTGTGCTTCGATGCAGTCGGTTTGATTGAAACATTTGACATACAATTATGTTCAAGAATTCGCATGTTTTGGTTAAAACAAACCAGACAGATATACCCCGTACATCTTAGTTCATCACTTTTGCGTTAAAGTTTGCAGCAAAGGTTGGGATTAACACTTTCCTAAGTAAACGTGCACGATTTCAGTGACAAACATGGAAAAGACGACCTTGGTAACAGTGGAAAAGTGACGAAATAGACACCAACCAAAATTATTATTAAGAAAAAGTCCATAAATTTTATATCTGTATTTGCTTTACCACGGGAAATTTAACTTTGTGGTCCTTATGGCTATTTGTGCCGAAAAAGTAATGCTTAAATATGGTGAAGCCGTTACTCTTATCTCCACATCATAGTTACTTCTTGTTCCGTTACTGTGCGATCGCCATTTTAATTCGTTACACTCATACGGGTACAAAAATGTAACTCATCACGAAACCTCGTCAACTACATTCTCGTTATTTGTATTCAATTGTGAAAACTACATGCTTGTAATCATATTTAAACGTAGTTTATATCAGTAAAATTTAGTAGTTCTGACATAGAATTTGGACAAAATGAAGCCACATAGTACAATACAGTTAAGAGCTAAGAAACCCACTGCCAGTTCACCACGTCTTTTGGTACGGATATAGGGCACACGCTCTTGAAACCACCTATTTATAGCTAAGTGGAGTTTTGAGTGGCGGCGCGTTACTGCCCCATCCCCTTAAAGATTCTGACCCTGTCCTTGACCCTTTTGCAGACCTAGTTAGTTGCCACTTGCCACACTCCATTTATCGATGATATTTTGATGTAACATGTATTGAGGATTTGATGCAATCCTGCAATGTCATGGCAGAGCCACAGCAAGGCCACTTGAATTGTATGAGTCGTTTTCCCGAGAAATAAAGCATTGCATTAAATTTATTAGCATTAAAATCTGCTAGTATACGTAATATGTGATGTAAATTCATAATGACAATGAAAATTCAAAGGCAATGATTGAAACAGATTATAAAGAATAGCAGAAAACCTGTTTCACTTTTTAAGGCTACGTGAAGTTTGAACAACTTTGCCAGAATTGAAAGTTTTCTGTTTTTGTCCCCTTTGGTATAAGTGTTTTATGATCATGTTTTAAGAATAAAACAAGTTGTAATAATGCTTGCCTTAACCTTTTTGATTCCTTGTATGCAATCACACGAGTGTATATGTGTATATGTATGGGTGTGTTTGTAACGCCTGGCTTGTAAAAATGATATCTCAAGACAGCAATGATGGATAATTTTCATACTTGCAATACACATGTATCATACTGAGATGAAGATCTCTGTTGTTTTTGGTGGAGGTCAAATGTCATGTGAGCTCAACAGAGGTCAAAAACCGAAAACATTGTAAACACGATATCTCTAGGTAGGAAGTATGAATCCTTTTTATACTTGGCATGTGGATGCGTTATAGTCAAAAGATAAAGCCTATTGGTTTTGGTAGAGGTCAAAGGCTATCTGAGGTCACCGGAGGTAAAGATAAGAAATCTTAAAAACTGCTTGTAAGCACGATATCTCAAGCTAGTAATGATGGACACTTTCATACTTGCTATGTAACTTAATCAAAATAAGAGGAAGAACCCTGTTGTTTTCAGTGGAGATCAGAGATCATTTGAGGTCATCAGAGGACAAAAACCGAAAACCTTGAAAAACATTTGAAAGACAGGGATGATGGATCTGTCTCATACTTGGTTAGAGTATCCGACTTGCAGCCGGAAGGTCTGGGGTTCGACTCCCTGGCCGGGTCATACTGAAGACTTTAAAAATGAAACCTACTGCCATTGTGCTTGGTGCTCAGAATAAGCAATGGAGTAGGGAAAACAAGCCACTGTGAGCCACAACTGGAAAAAAGGCCATGGCCGGCCCGACGTAAACCAATTGGTTAGAAACTGGGCCGTAAAACCTCTAACTCTAACTTATGCTTGATATATAGATGATTTTAAGAGAGAGGGAATGCTATGAGTTTGTCGGTTGGTTGAAGGTCATCTGACGTCATCAGAGGTGCAAATTCGAAAATCTCGTAAACTAAATAGATATTAGGCGGTACCTCCAAATTGTGTCAGGTGTTTTGTGCCCAACGAAAAGTTAAGGCGGAATTTTTCTACCATTCCAAACGTAAAGTTCAAGAGAACAACATTTATTTCTCACAAGCATAACTGCTACAGCAATAATTAAAATTTGAAGTAACTAATTATTCACACTTGTAAAGGATGCTGTGAATATAGCATGATTAGGAACACGAGTTATTTGATGTTCCTAGTGGATCAGTGCTCGATTTCTCACACAAACGGCCCAGATTCGCATCCGTTCTAAGACACGTTCTTTTTTTCTCAGTTTTTGTAATTCAATTTTTGGTGGAGTTCAAAGGTCATTTGAGGTCAGCATAGGTCGAATTATGATACATCGTAAAAAATGATATTGTAAAGAAGTATAAATCTGAGGGATAAACCTCAGTGTAACAAAGTACCCCTTTCGGCAATTGGAATCACCAAGCCTCTGGGTTTCTGGTTTGATTTTGTAACTTTAATAATGAAATAATATGTAAAATTAATTTTTCCCTGAAAGTGGTATTCACTAACAAATGCTCAATAGTTTTTCGTAACATCAAGGTTGGCCAATCATTCTTTCAATTGGTTAAGCTAAACGTTTGTTAGATTTCCTCTGATTGAATCAGCGTTTCATTCTGAAACTATTCACATACGTTTATCTCGGTCTAACCGAATTACTTCTATGAATGATGAATGTACAGTTTCCTTTTCTGTACTCTGTTTTTTATGTGCAACAGTTACTGCTATTTTCTTAATCCATTAGCTAAAGCAAATTGGAAACAAGAGGGCAATCCACGGAAATTTTCTGGGGACTAAAATTTACTTGTTCAGTTCAGCGTAGCTGTTCACAGTGATGCTGAGGGGGTTAAATTGGTGAATTTTAATTGGGCATCTGATTGTCTGTTTCAGGAAGCTGTCCGATTCTGGAAATTGTGAGCTTTGCTCTGCTTAGCTGCCTAGCAGTGGTGCAGAGCAAGGAACCCCCACCCCTCCCAGCCTTTAGGAAAGTGGCTAAAGACTGGGATACACTTACGTCCGTCAGATGGAGACGTTAAGGGGCAGACCAGGGAGCAGGATTGGGAGCGATTTGTGTACGCTTGCCTCGGTAACCTTTGAGCACTAGTCGAAAAGATTAGGCGAATCTCGCTGGTATTCATCCTCTCTCACTCTGGTATAGTGTCCTCTATTAGCCAAGTGGCTTCCTGACCCTTAAACGTTAAAAAAGTGATAGCAGTAACAAATATCCAGTCACATTTCCAATGAACTCAATATATATGGAAAAACTGATTTCTTCACCTTTGATCTCTAACCTTTTAACTTTCCTTCTGTGGGTCTTTGAGACACAACTTCCAACCTTGGGACACCTCTCCACCAGAAGTGGAGAAAATCGGTCCAACCGACTAGTAGGAGTTTTTGACACAAAAATGTACATTTGGCCTTCGGTCACAAAACCTTTGGCCTTGGCTGTCATGGTAGTTTAAATTTTGGTCGAACTTGACATTCCTATCATATGTGTGTAGTTTCATGTCGCTGCAATGTTCCATTTTGGAATTTTAGCCCACAACAATTTTACAGCTTTTATTATTTGACCTTTGAACTTTACTTTAGGGGGTCTGCAAGACACAATACCTCTTCCTGGAGTACCTTCTAACCACGTTTGAAGAGAATCGGTTCATCCAACAAGGAAGAATTCATGTCACAATTTTTGCACTTTAAAATATAACTTTGACTTAGGCTGCAATGGTAAAGACATTGTGGTAGAACTAGCATCACTGTTTTATGTGTAAATTTTCGTGCCAGTTAAATGTTTCCTCTTTGAATTCTAGCTAAAAAACGAATTTTACACAATCTGACCTTGAACCTTTACTTCCGGGGTCTCGCGACGCAATTCCTATCCCTGGAGTACCTTTCCACCAAGTGGAAGAGAATGCATACAGCCATTAGGAGCAGATTGTTCCACAAATTTTCGCTTAAAAATGTACATTTTCTTTTCCATGACGTGACGTTTGACCTCCGTTCCCATGACAACCATATATTTTGATAGCACTAGAAATCTCTATTATATTTGTGAGATTCATGTCAGAGGGTTGTTCCCTCTTGGAAAAAAAAGTGAAAAGTGATTTTCACAGAATTTGACCTTTGACCTTCGACCATTCACCTTCACTTTCGTTAGTATGCCTAGCACAAACGTTCTACCTAAGGTATCTTCCCATCAAGTTTGAAGAAAATCGTTCAAACCGTTTAGGAGATATTAACAACAAAATTGGAACTACTTATACAAACACACGGACACGTTTTGACCCTCCTCAGTCATGGACTTCCGGTCACCCTGGGGTACCCTACCTTGGGTTAGACCATGATACTAGAGACTTGAGAGTATTAACCGTTACGTTGTCAACAGTTGTTTTTTCAGCTGTTATTGCCGTATATACTTCAACTGCCAAAGAGACTACAATATCTCGTTATTGAGCGATGATATAATAAATTTGTTCATCAAATTTGATCATAAGACGATACAGAAAAAAGCTGGTAGGAATTTTCTAGTGTCAGTAAGAGTCGGTGACTTATTATGCTTGGCACAATAATTGTATCAACCAGCTTGCTTTAGTATGTAAATGTCTCTCACGTTAGATACCCATGCTTCATTTTTCAGACTTGTTGGAACTTCATCAAAACTGCTTCGCAACTGAGGCAGAACCGCCTCCGCCTGCGGACCTTATTTCTACAGGTTTGGTTGTAACTTTATTTTAAATCTATGGAAATTTTTAATATCAACATTTTGATGTTTGTTCTCTTTTGTTTTGTCACTGGAGGACAGGTATGGTGCAAAGGTTCCAACTTGCACTTTACTCAGCTCGTCATGAGATTTGAGGTGACAAAAGAATTAAAAATAGTACCGTTTCTGAGTTAACGTATGAATTGTGCCCAATTGCAGACCTGTTCTATACAGCAACGATTACAAGCAAAATCTAAGAAAAAGCAGGAGAACGGTGATTTTTGTTCATTGGGTAGAATAGTCAATGGGGGATTTTCGTTGGTCAGACTTAAGAAACTTGAAACGTACGGTTACTTTCCCCTTCGATTCGTCATCTCAATGCATATTAAATTTCGGGTAACTCTCACTTTTGATTCCTTGTAGAAGTAAAAAGGAAATCTATTCAATGACACTTGCAAGTTTATGTATGCGCTCGTATAAATCTGCATGTGAATGTCTGTGTAACGTTTCGCTTGCAAACAAGATTTTCAATGACAGCAATAATGTGCACTTTTCATACTTGATGTGTAGAGATGTAAAAGTAAAAAAAGATTCCTGGTGTTTTTGTCCGAAATTAAGGACCATTTTAGGTCACAGAGGTTAAAACTGGAAGACTTGTTAACACGATATTCCACCTTGAAGAGAAGAATGATGAATACTTTTCATACTTAGTATATGGATTTTTCAGTATATGGATTTTTCAGTCCTATCTAAAACTATTCTACCTTTACATGCTCTGTTCAGTTTGTTAAAATTGTCTTCCAAATGAATGGAAATATTCATCTCGGGGATGAATATTCTTAATTAGATTGTCATTCAATTGTACCTTTATCTACAGGTAAACAACTCGATGATCTGAAGCGTCGCAGAAATTTAGAATATATCCACTTTTTAAAAGATGTCTGCGTACCATTGTGGCGACGTTGTCAAAATTCTGACTTAACCGATGACGGTACGTGTGTTTTGGTAGTTCCTGCATTCAGTACAACAGTAGGATGGGTTGCATGTTTAAGAAATGATAATAAAGGGTAGGTAGGGTTTCCATATTGGCTGATTGTGTTTCATTTTTTCACGTTTCTGTATATTTGACGACTCGGGGGTTTGTCCCTTTCGTCAGGCAAATGGTCGTTTACTGTGCAATACAGGTGTTTCTCATAACAGGCAAGCCTCCCCGATAATTGATTTATATTTCTTTATCAGTAATGGCTACAGCCTGTTCCAAAATTTCGGAGTAGTCACACTGACTAATAATGAATGATTCAATCTAAAAATAAATGGAATTCCTAGATGCCACAAAATGATAACTCTTTGCGTGCCATCTTGCAAACTTTATTTTGATTGTTTACAGTATATAATACTACGTCCCATTTTCAGATTTAGAAGAATCGGCAATTGATGTGAACAATAAAATTAAGGTAAGAGGATCATCTTGATACTTTAATCTGTGTTTGGAATAGTACGTAGAAGTATAATTTCAGTATATGATGCAACTCATGCAACTTACTGGACCTTAAGATCTACTGCGATATCTCAGTTATTTTCAAAAGTGTGTTATAAGAGATATTTGTAGTCAACGAGTTCAATTAGGTTGCCTATATTGTGATTCACTTTTATTCTTTATACTGCTGTGACAATAGACGAAACAAAATTTATTCCTTCACCTTTTTAATGTTAACAAATATATTTGTTTACGTCATAAAATATACCCGTCAGGATAATACATTCATTATGAAAGATTAAAGTTATTTTGAAGTAAGGCTGGGGCTTGAACTTACGTAACATGTAAGCACGTACCTAAGTGAAGGATATGACTAAGAAAATTATCTTTATGTCTTTTCGTATGTATTCTACATTTCAAAAGAAACTTCAAGACGACTTCAGAAAGTTATACAAAAGCTTTCAGCCGAATCGATCGTCTTCCAGCAAAGAATACCCTACAGGAACCCAAAAATCTGATAAATGTGGCACGGTAAGAAAAGTCAACCTTTTCATCACACTTTTTAATTTGGATTCTCCTCACAGACAACATTTGATGTCACGGATAAGTTTCATTTTCACTTAAACGTCATACAAAAGGTGAGAAGAAAAAATAGAAATATCCGTGAAAAGTATGTCGGCAATAAAAAAAATTCCGAAGTCATTTCCTTTACCTCTTCGACGGAATCCCCTTTACTGTGTCTCAAAGGCCATATTAACAACGGCAAACTTCCAGATTATCTGCAGCTCAAAGAATTAATTTATTACTTTGACAAGAGACACATCTGCAACACTTTGCACAGACTGTGATCTCTTTTTTGTAGTGGTCTTCTAGATTCAATAGACTTAACACGGTAGGAGAAACTGAACACAAATATTTACGTCGCCTGCTATATTTTGAAGAGCTGTTTCAATTGCAAATTAATTTAAGGTTTTTTGCGCATTTGACGGAGGTTTTCTTGCTGTATTACCTAATGATCATGGATACACCTTTTTTTCCATTTTGAAAATGACATAAGCTCCACTTTAATAATCATCATCAATTTTAAAATACTGGCGTTTACTGAGCTGTCGGCAGCCTGATGGACATCAGACAATGGTTACTATAATCCTTTTGTGAGGCTTGTAGTGTGCCAGAATATGGTTAAATAGCACACGAAGTACTACTTGTATGAGAAAAGGGAATCGAATGCTCTCAAATGTCATGATTTGATTATCTCTTTACTCTTAAGCGGATCGAACAAAGTTGTAGTAGTATAAATTAAATTTAAAGTTTCAAAAGTGTGTCTGTCTAGTTAAAACACCCCCTGTTCTGGTAGCGAATTTGGGAGTCCCGTATTGCCTACTTTTACGCTTCATTGCATACTGGAAAAGTATGGTAGGTTTCAAAATTTAATGAGGATGAAAATATCATTTATGCATCATGTTCTAGTTCTCTTCTCACCTTTAATAGAAAACGTTAAACTGATTCGTAACCCACTTCAGATGAAGTTTAATATTTCACATAGGACAGTTATAAGTTACCGTATGCAATGAAATGGATTTCAACGTCAGACGAAATCTTGTTTGGGAGTCTTAATTACGGTGCCCACTGCACGACTTTTTCCACGAATTCTTGCCACGTCAAACGGCTTTTCACGACTTGCAATCACGAACATTCGTGGGAGAAACGTACGATATTCTGGGATATGCTGCGACTCAGGCACGATCTTTCACGATTTTGGGGTGCACACTACACGATTCTTTGGGGTAATATTTGACGAAACGTGACAATTTGACCGAATTCGATGAACTGAGTGCATGGTAAGGAAATTTCCTGGCCTTGCGTGCTTATTGACAATGGATTTCATCACCCATCCAGGAGGGACGTCCCAAAGGATCGATGAGAGTGTGTGTGTGGGGGGGGGGGGATGTCGGACCTTTTTTACCGTTTCATTTCTGACAAAATATATGTGTCAAGAACAGTTAACTCATAACCCTTGATTTAGGGAAATATTTGCCAAAAGTACAAGATGGCAAATTTAAGTAGAACAAGATGACAAGATAACAAAAAGGGGGGCTACCGGAAAATGTAACTTAACATTTTGCAAAGTCAAGTTCAACTCGGCGTGCCCATTTTCATTTATCTGCAACATCAGCAAGATCGATTTGGTCATAGAACTACTAGCTTCGAGGCCGTGCTTCCATGGTAAGATTGCCTATGGCTTAGGGCTCAGTTGCATGCATTGGGGCCCATTTTAGTAATGTCCTTCTGTGGGGCCCAGGGGCAAAACCCGGGAAGCTCTAAAGCATTTACACGATTGTCGGCAAAAGAGTAAAGTTTTTTTTATAACTGTCTACAAAATTGCATTGATACACACTAAACAGACCATAAAATCGCATTCTGTTTACATCTTTTCAAGTAGCATAATTCGGACTCTATCCGCCTGTCGATTTCTTCAAAATGAAGCGGAATTTATGGTAGGGTGGGTGGAGGGTCATAGAGTCCTACGGAGTTTTGTCATAATTATAACCACTTTTTTCTATGAGACGTTATGTCAGGGTTAACAATAGGACAAGATGCCTTCATTTTACATCGCAATTACCTATCTACAAATAACACTGAGTACACTCTAAACAGCCCTAAAAAAGGAATTAGCCCTTTTGTTTTATAATGGCCAGGAGATACGGATATTTGATTTCTTTATGATGCAGCAGTTTTGAGGGTGGGAGCAAGGATGGGTAATCGCGAAGGTTGCACGTAGTTTTTTAATCAAAGCACGCCCTGTCACGCCCTGTCACTCCCTGTCAGGCCCTGTCCTTCGATTATTAATTAAGCAACTATCTCATATGAAGGATGGGCTGGAAAAATAGGTGTTTTAGGCATGTTGGTAACCTTTTTAGGCTCTACATCTACAGAACGAGTCGCACGCTGAAGAAGGTGCAGCTGTCATCGACCCAGCTGCTACCCATTTTGTTATGAACTGCATGAACAACAAGGAAGGGTTTGTAAAATCAGACGACGGTTGCAGGAAGTCAATGTGCTCGCCCCATGTATGATGGATGAGCAGTAGATTTTAGGCTGATATGAACCCAGACAGTGTGCTGCTTGGTTAACTTACCTACAATCCGACTGCGACCCGACGCAACTGACCACGAATACCTACAACTCATCCCCGACGAGCAGTCAAGTTTAGTTTCATAACATACCAAAAGGCCCTAGGCTAATTTCACAGTGTAGGACATGGTGTCTATTTCATGGCAGACAATTGTGCAATACGATATACTACTATTTTCCCGATAGCCTGAATTTCGTCAAAAGACAATGACTTCCCGAGTACTGTAGTAGAGATCACTGACAACAGGGAGTTGCTATTTGACAAATAGCAACTCCCTGCTGACACAGAAAACTCATTTTGTGATAACCTCCTAACAGTTTACATTTTCCCAACAAACAGAATAGTTTCCCAATACAGTTACATCTAGGAGGGGTTAAGTCTCTTGTAAAATGTATGAAAAGTAATATTTCCACCCAACAAGTTCACTTAGGTGAAACGTTGTGGGCATAAAATTTCCCAAAATTTCTGTAGTTTCAAAAAACACTCTTTTTTCTTATAAAGTAAATTAATTGCAAAGGAAAGTGGAAATTTTCCCCGACGGAGCACAAAATTTTCAAGACAGACCGCACTTTGAAAATTTTGGGGGGTGTAGCACCCCCTACCCCCCTGGTTGTGAAGCAACTGCACTGGGGTAGAAACTCACAATAGCGCCACTATCAACTATTGCGGACGTGCGAGATTAATCCATTGCAGCGACAGCGAGAAGCTGCTGCAAATAACCCTACTTGAGTAGGCGAAGGAGAATGAGGAAGGAGAGGCAACGTGGAAATTTTGTGACCACGGCCATGGCTAGCCAAGTTTTGGGTCACCATGAAAGCTTGAGGAGTGAACACGCCGAAGAAAACATGCCAGGGTATGTGGCTTTTCAACTAAAGAGTGTGCCCTGAACAGTTCAGGGAGCTGCTTTGAAAAGTCTGACCACTGATCCAGAAAAAGTCACTTAAGGATTTCGATTTCACCAGCAGTACGGTTAACTCTTATATTGAGATACCTTGCAACTGGTATCTTATTTTGAACACATTTCCAAGTTATTACGATTATCAGATTCCATTTTATGAACCAATTCGGTAACATCCGTGTGTTTTGGTAAAGTGTGTGACAACATGTCATGCATTTTGATTTGGTTAGGCCTATTGATTTTTTGTTCAACACAGGGACCTGCTCAGGCAGGTCAGTAGGACTACACATGGAAAATTTTGCAACTTAAGGTGGGGTAGACTACACATATTTTCTTGAATTAGACGATCATCTACAGTATGCCCGGGGGTCGGGTTAACGGGTATGAAATCGTGAAAATAAACCAACTGACGCG
The DNA here is from genome assembly GCA_029531755.1 of Holothuria leucospilota. Taxonomy (NCBI): domain Eukaryota; kingdom Metazoa; phylum Echinodermata; class Holothuroidea; order Aspidochirotida; family Holothuriidae; genus Holothuria; species Holothuria leucospilota. The sequence goes on from CM055974.1 coordinate 47,456,279, forward strand.
ATATTTCCCACTACCGGGATGCGACCACCACCAGTTTAGAGGATTGGTTCTACTCCCATGAAGATTAAAGTCCTAGGGGTTGAGAACAAAACCATTGAACCTCTTAAAGTTTTGCACTAATACCAAGGATAATGGCTGCAGGATCCCTCTCCCTCCCCTCCTCTCCCCTCCACATACAAAAATATGACAAAACATTAAAACCAAATCGCAGCATCTGGATGATTGTGGTAAAAAATCACCACCTACTAAGTAAGATACATCCTCCCTAAGATACATCCTGCGTCTTGCATAAGTGTTTGCTGTAATTGTGCGCTAACCCGCCCAAATCGTGTCCACCGACTTGTCTTCCTACTCATCCAGAAGAAAATCCTATGTACGCCCCTTGCTCAACAGATAGTATTCACTTTGATTCTCTTAACTGTAATCTTTTTAATAACACAGAAAAGACTGGTCTCAAAGTATCAACTTTTTAGCGAAGATTTGAATTATCAGGTTTGAAAAACTTCAAGACACAGATTTAAATGTAACACCTTTGATAATCAGTACAAATATTACAGTACATGAAACTTTCTTTTCCAGGCCAAACATATAAAATTAATATTGACCTTTCGGATCAGTCATAACACTATATAATCGCATTGTGCCAGAGACATGGCAGGCTTTATAGACTGTATTAGCAGAAGATGACATGGGGCTAAATGTGACAGGACTTTACTCTTGACAAAAGTTATTTCCTAATGGTCACTTCTTTATTATAACTACAACAAGCCGAATTTGAGAAAAATATGTAGGGTAGCTTTCATTTGGCTATAGCACTTCCGGCTTTTCGTTTCCTTGATTGTGACAAGTTATGAGAGCTACGAAATCTCAGGAGCGTAGCAGGTTGGTGGACTGGCTGGACAATATCCATGGGCCCAACGAGTCCTGAGTCCAAGATATCAACATCAAAATTCTGGGTTTTGGGCCGGGCTATGATGCTCAATTTTTATACGTAGGCCTAGACTTGACTCTTGCATAATCGTAGAATTTCGTAGATGGTCGGAAAGGGCTTATGCTATTGGGTAAATACCACTGCTCCTTGTCCATGGGCCCAAGAGAGTTTTGCAACGCCCCTGCGACATCTCAACACATGGTTGCTACCTACGAATAAGATATTAAGTTGTACGCTGTACGACTTTGCTTGCGATATCTCACGACATCCCACAACATGGATGAGGTATCCACAGGAATTTTGAACATGTTCAAAATTGTGCGCCATCGATGGGATTTCCTGCAAATTTCCACGACTTCCAGAATTCACACGGCTCCTCTTGACCTACCCTTGAATACTGTGCGACTTTTTAATGTCACGAACAGAGTCTTCCGACATCTCGAGAAGTTTTTTCCATGTCGTAGATCAAAAGTCGTGCAGTGGGCACCTTGCTCTATTTAGAAAATCAGTAAAGGTATGAAAATAAGGTAGGCTATGCTTCTGAATTGTGAAATCCCCTTTTGGCAATGTAAAGCCACTTATCAAATACCGTCTACGTGTTGTTTAAATACCAATGTGTTAACGCATGACATCAGCATTCATTTTCTTTTTCAGGAGACAAAATCTGAACTGTACTTCCCGTGCATCTTTTATCCTTGCTTCTGGTTTCCAGATACGGGAACTTTTACCTCTAAAATCGATGTACTGAGCTCTAAAGTTAAGATAAACGACACTACCGTAGAGTTTCAGGAAGGCACAGTCAGATATCTGGAGCGATATTACTCCAACGGTGAAGGGGTTTACCGCGTGCCTCCTGTAATGTTCCACAACGACAGATTTGAAGTGAAAGAATCAAAAGGCAAAAGTCAGGAAACAGCAAAAGTTAAGAAAGGAAAGCTATGTCAATTTCAACAAGGAAAGAAAGATTTAGTCAAAACTGTAGAATCTTTGACGGGTATCAGTGAATTTGGAAGTGAATTAGTTCAATCTCGGACTGATTCAGAGCTACAGTCATTATGTGAACCTTCGCTAGATGATGGTGAGACAATGAATTCGGCTTTTTCTACCAGCCATAGTGTAAAAGAACCGTCACAGGGGTGGAAGGCAAGAAGTGATCTCTGTGAGGAGTCAAAGGAATGTGCTAGCGCACAACCTAAGCGACGGGAAAAGTCAAATCGAAAGCCAAAGAAGACGTTTGTCACCAAAATCAATCTTATGACGGACTATGACGTAATCAACAAGAACCATGAAGAGTTGAAAAAGCTGTCTGAAAACCAGAGGAAGGAGATCTTAAGGCAGCGAAAATCGCAAAGGGCTGTTGATCATGTGGCTCACAACTTTGAAATCTTTGCTCGGAGAGAAAAACTGAACGCGATTATTCTAACTGATTTTAAGTACAAATCCTATCTACAAAATGTACTACTGGAAGAGGACCAATTCGTATCAAATATTTCCGGAGATCATGATCTCATTTTTATTTGTAGGGAATTTGGAATAATGTTCATTCAAATTAAAAGCAATATTCCAGAAAATACCACGACTATATCAAAGGACATCTGCCACGCCTTACGACAATTGCTCTCAGACAAATATACCTTTTGGCAGTCTAACAGAGATTTACCTTTCATAGAGCAGCTCCCACTGTACTGTTTTATCGCTGTCCCTTTCCTTACTGACTCTTGTTTAAACCAGTTCAATATCTGTCCATCTCATAAAATGCTAATCATGTCGAATTCCGTTCTCGAATCAAGCAAAAGTCTTAGCTCATGGATTAAAGATAAAATACGAATTCCTCGTGATCCCGTTTTTGAAGTTGACCAATACCGAGTGCTCATTGCTAGGTACATTGGTCAAGGTTCAATCAAAGTTTTGCCTAATCCCGTGAGGAAAACGTTCGAACAGATAGACAGAGCAGGGAAGATTAACACACACCAAGACAGAATATTTTTGAATCCCGAACAACATGCGATACTTCAAGAACCTGTTAATAAGCTTCAAATGATAGCTGGAAATTATGGCACAGGGAAAACCTTGCTATTAGCGATTTTGGCTAACAAAATACGAAAGAATAACTCCAACGCTAAGATTCACTGCGTAACCTGTACTGATATCAGCAAGGAGGGCTTATGTAACCCATCCTCACCATTTCAGGCATCCCACCAGATGAACGATTTGTTAAGGAACGCAACGAGAGCAAATGTCTTTGGAGATGTTTACAAAAGTGCAAACAGCTCGCAGAAGGTTCCACCGTTCATTTTTGTAACCGGTGAAGTATTCTTCGATACTTTATCCAAAATGATGAAGCTCAGCTCCAGTGAGGATGAACAACACTTTCTGGTAGATGAGGCTCCCCTGGTGCTTTTTGAAAGAAGAGAAGATTCTAATGGACCATTGGATAAATTCTTGGAGTCTTTAAACCCAAACACACACGTTTGGATTACCATTGCATCCCACACTTACAAAGTAGACGTTGGCAAAGGTGAAGATCCCGCAGAGAAGGCAAGGGTCAACATGCACCCCAGCTTTAACTTTTGCTATTTAAAGTACACTATGAGGGTAAGCAAAAGGCTTTTCAAAATGGTTCAAGAAGTTGAGACGTTCACGCAAGATGGACATCACAGGTTCTCGGAATGCGGTCATGTTATCGATGGTCCCATGCCTCGCTTGTACACACTTGCTAGCTGCAAATGTAAATCGGATACACGTGAAGTAGGTACGTTGCCATGTGACTGCAGCAAAGAGCGACTAACCCATGCTTTCGAAAAAATTTTTTACTTCGTCAAAGCCAACCACAAAAGTGACATCATCGTTCTCATAGAATACGGAGTACAAGGCGCTTTTTTCACTAAACTGTGCGAAATAGTCGATGAAGTTCTTAAAAATAAGAAGAAAATGTGGCTTCTTGCTTTCAAGTCTAAAGTGGACGATCAAGGTGGACAAAGCTTATCTGAAGATTGCAAAGAAGTAATCACTGTGGCAGATGGGAGAACCTTCCGTGGTTGCGAAAATCGCATTGTGATTGTTGTTGACCCATATCGAATGAATCAATGGTTCCGAACACATGGTCACGTGGGTGTCCCAACAATGGTTCTGACGAGATGTCTTGGTCAGTACATCCACGTCACGTGGCCAGATGAAGAGTCCTGGATCATGTGTTCTCGTGTATTGGACGAATACGACGACTTGATTGGCAAATATCGTTTTATGCCTAAGTCATGGCAAGATCATATGAAAGAGTTTGTTCGCCAAGCAAGGATGTCCCCGAGGGGTACATTGATTACCACATTGGTAGAAAAGGATCTTCTTCTCCATTGCGGGAACTGAAGCTACCAATTTCTGAATCCAAATAGCCACCACATAACTCCCATTATTTCTGTAGCAAATGATCAGGCTATTTAGTATTTGCAGACAACACCCCAAATGACTCAAAGGTCCCGCGACGTTAAAACTTATAACTATTGTTTTTCTGCAGGAAACATGAAAGAACATAAGCTACATATGCAAATATGTGACGAAGAAAGAGGTACCCATGAGGCCTGTTTTATGTTTTCCTTTGTTTTTTTAAGCTTTATCCCAAGGATAATTGTAACGTTGGCATAACCTGAGGGCTTTTTTTTTTTTTTTTTTTTTGAAGTAGCTGTTGATTATTTTCAAAATATCTACATTACACTCTGAAACAGAAAACTAGATTGTAAGTAATTGACATCATTTCTCGGAAAAATAATTTCAAGCAAAAGTATGTTAGGATGGGAAAAAAAGCAACTGCATATCAACCGCTGGTGTCAAACTTTGGAATTCTCCTCATAACAGCTTGAAGGAATGCAAAATTTTGAAAATGTTCAAAGATATATACAAAAAAAAAACTATTGCTAACACAGAATGCTTCTTAATAATCATACAGATATATTATGTCCGTTGATTAATATCTAGTGAATTACTTATCAGCCTAGCACCACTTTGACCACTTTGACAATGCCGGTGTGTGTAATTTTATCCAGTGTATTTGTGTTGTTATTTCTCCTTCTTTCCTCCTTCTTTCTTCACGTTCTATTAGTTAGTTAATGAGGGAAACGATTCATAAGTATTGTCCTTTTTTTTCTTATTTTCTAGCATTTATTGTTTGCAATGTTTAATCAGTATTGTTGTTTGATGTTGATCTGCAAGGAATAAAGTGATCAATCAATCAATCAATTAATCAGTCATTCATTCAATCAATCAATATTCCTGCCTCAATCGATGAAATCGTGAGCTGCCAGAAAAGAACGATGAAAGACATACTTTCAGCGATCTCTTTAAAATAACAGCAGCGCCTTTCTGTGTCTATTAATTCCGGCTAATCGAATGTTATCACGTGACGTACGATGTAATACTTTCGTAATAAGTCTCTGCAACAATACCGACGTCTTTTCTGATACAATCCATAAAGTGGTGGAAACGTTTTTACTCGGCTTTTCTTCACGCCTCATGACCGTCCTGGAGATTCTCCCGTCAGGGAGAAACCAAACATTTTTCGAGTGGGTAAAAAATATATATAAAGCACAGTACTTTCTAGCCTAACATAAACAAGATAAGGCAAGAGCAAAATACAACTCAAGACCTTCCGTTTTTCTCCCAAACCCCGTGTTGAACAATCGATTACGACATAGCTTTCTTGTATCTATGACAATTAATATACCTACCAGATTTACATTTCATTAAGGGGGTTAAAAAACCAACAATAGATGTAAACAAAACGAGTGGAATTGTGGGTACGATAGGCAAAATAGCCCCGATCAGGAGAAAGCGAGATTCTCTCAAAACGGGGATTCTCCCGAACTGTTCCGTAAAAGCTGACATGGCCCAGGTAATTAAAAATAGCCATACTAATCAAAAAAGTTACCCTAGATGGGCGAAAATGTAACCCTCTTGAGCAAACAAATTTACCCAAGGTAATAAAAATATAACCATATTGGATAAGATTTTACTCAAGCTTTGTCAACCGTCTACCCAGGAATCCTACTGAACCAGGAGTACTCTCCTGGGAACACTAACAACCCTCATTCTTACACTGTTGTATCCAGAGACAGGTGTGAAAAATTTTGACGGGGTGTACACCTATTTTGAGGCCGGCTAAATTTTATGAGACCAGCTCATGCTGTCGTAGCCACAGCAGTGGCGACGAAACAATTTAAAAGCGAATACGCACTTTGGGGCCATGGTGGATCCATTGGCAGCATCTCGACGGGGGAACTATGAATGAAATTCCCGATATCCACAAAATTGTGGATACTACCATGAAGTATTTAATTATCTTCTATTAGCAACGGATGTCACCTAAACAGAACATTAAAATCTCGATTTGATCATTTTAGTACCGTAACAAACGGTTGATACTGTAACTAACCGCCGGTCGATACGATGATAAACCGTCAGAAACTTGTTTTATGGGTGGAAGACGATTGATTGTATCGTTCGTTTGGGGCTTTCGATTAGTAGTCCAATCAAGTTGTCCTAAAGTTAGTAATTGAGAAAAGTTATAGCCTACTGCCGGAATTGAAACATTTTTATTAAAGTACTGGTTATGTTTTATTCTCTTTTATATTAAGAACGATATTCCTTACAAAAAATACCCTGCAGTTCATTTTTTTGTCAGATTTTGCTGTTCATAGCCAGTTAAGAAATAACTAAAATTAAGGGGATAGTGAGACAAATTTTGAGAATTCTGTAAACAATTAGGAGAACCATCGCCTCTGCCGCCACTGCGCATCAGCCTGCGAAACGTAAGCTAACTTGGGAGCACGCCTTGTTATTTGCTTTATTATTACAAATATGCTTTCTTCACGTACCTGATGCATCAATGTCATTTGAAAAGTGGGTACATGAATCACTGAAGGAAGCCAAAGGGGTGTGTCCCAAGCTCTTCCCCAAAGCTTATTGGTTATTGGCCCGCTTTAAGGCCCCTTGGGACCAGAAGTGGGACATGGGGCTACAGCCCCATACTGTCGGGGAAATCTATCCCCGACTTGAGAAAAAAAAACCAATTCGTTTCAGTTTAATTTTATAATCTTTGTCACTATAAATAGTTTGTAAATATATTTATTACAAATAAAATATTTAACTGATTTTGTCGATAGTTAGTGGAGATTTAGTAAGTACGCCGGGGAGCCAAGGTCAGCAAAATAAAACATTAACATCCGAAAACAATCAGTCGCCCTAATAAAGTCTAACTCTTTAATGTTACCCTCAAGTTTTTTGCAGCTCCTCGCGCTCAGGAGTTCAGATGATTTTTTTCCCAACTTGACTTTATTATATTTGTCAGCCTTTTGGTCAGAGGGTTACGTCTTAGTCCTAAAGACATATTGTTCACTCAGTTTTGTGCAAGTGTCTGGAATTCGATCCTCATTCAAATACTGTCGTTCTCTTGTGTTTGTCTAACGAGAATCTGTAGCAACTGATTCGGGGGAAAACGGTTTTATAAGACACATTGCATATTATCCCTTTCAGAGACAAGCTGCCCAGACAGGTAATTGATCTATTTTCTCCCTTAGTGAGGATAGATAATCCTGTGTGTTGTTAAACCTTTTAGCGCGCTTTGCCCGCTTTATACTTCCACATTTCGGAAAATTAAATTAATACTTAAATCGTTGCATAATGCTTACATATTGTGCAAAAAATTCTATCAAATGAAATGGTAATTGAGAGACTTTCTTCTTCCTTTACTCGGCCTCTCGTGCCCTGTAGGGGGTTTTGAATGTCTGGCCCACGATGGTGTCCCCCACCCCTAGGCAAATTCTGGTTCCCATCTGACTCATGCATATTAGATGAAGCAAAATAGATACAAGGTAGTGATTATGGGTGTAACAAACTGCACTCTATAGGGCTTTGGGATGTTAAATTTTCTTGCATAGCCTATTAGAGACTCGCATATTGGAGACGAGGAAGTGTATGCTAAGTTGTGAGAGGGTGTGGTTTCCGGCCATCTAGAAGTTTGGAATGAAGATATGTGTTCACAGCAGCAACCATGTTAAGACTTATGTTGACTTTGGTCTCATGTGGTGCTCCTTGTTACTCATCTGTAAAGCCCACCCCTGTAAGAATAATTACTAATCCACACCTGCTCAAGTACGCCGATAATTCTCTCATAACGTTACTCGTCCAACGCAAATTTAAGGAGATGATCGTGCTAAATCCTATTGTATTGTCTTTGGGCATTGTTGCAGTAGCTGATGTTTTGATGACGATTTATACGGGTTCCGGTAGGTATATTGTAACGGTCATGGTCAGCATTTGAAAACGAGATCCATCCATAATTGTAGATAATTGAATATTTCGTGGATTTTGAAAAAAAAATCAGCCTTCATCATTAATCTGAAAGTGTTCTTATTCGAAGAATATGCAAATGCTACTGAATGACATTCAGTCGCGTACAAAGGGGTCGGAAAGGTAAACGCAGGGAAGGTTGCTATGCCATGTGGTGGGCCATCGGACAAACTGTTGGGTAAAGAAACTTGACAAGTTGCTCACAAAGTGCACATGTTGAGTAGCCTTTGCTAACTTTTTGACCAGCCTGGGTGGTTTCTTTACCCAACGAATTGCCAGGTGCCATACGTACCTAAAAGTTAGTAGGGTGTGCGTTCTGCTCTTACAAAGGAAAAGTGATGTTAGTACCATTGTCATGGAAAGGGTACTGACCTCTGACATAAGAAGAGTAACTGCTCATGATAAAACCTTTCACATTTAATTTAGGAAAACAAAGAAAAACGAAAGTTAGAACAAAAGGAGAAATTACACTATGTGTTAACAAAACCACAAGCACGCCAAAATTATGTGTTGAATAACACTTTTATGGATTAGCTGTATATGAAGGCAAACAATTACTTCGATATTGTTCATTTAAGTGAATACTTTAGACTTTGGAAATGTCTTGTTAATTCACTGCATACATGGCACAGAGACCTAGCTTGTGCCTTTTTCTGCTGAAACTTTGAATTGTGTAAAATTTCCTTAAAATGTAATTTCTCAAAGCTTTAATTTAAAAGCAGATAAGCCGGGCTAATATTAATAATATGTGATATTTTTCAAACAGGAGGTCGTGCCCTTTACGCGAAACAGCTAAAAATCCCCCATAAAATGTGCTTTGTTCTCCTTTTAAAAGAAGGTTAAGCTCAAAACAAGTTTTGATATGTTAGAGGGGCACTTATTCCAGGGAGATGTCAGGGAAGGAGATCCAACGCTCAAATCCCGCAGACAATATGTGCTTGAAAATAATTTAATTCCTCTTCAGGTAACATAATTTGATTGACAGGTTCCTTTATTCACATTGTTTAGCCTTTTCTGATTTATACAACTCAATTATTGTCTGTTCCTTTCAAACCCAGGCAATCCAAAAACAAACGTTACTTTGAAAGGTAGCCTCTTTGCCTATTAGGTCTTAGCTTTAATAAAGATTTTAAGTTTAAACGACATTCCATAAGCGTTTAATTAATTTAAGTTCTTTGTGTTTCTAAGATCTTGATGGGTCGTCTACTTGACACATTGTTAAAGCCTACGGCAAAAATCACAATTTTCACAATTTTCTGCATTAGTAGCAAACATTGTGCACAAAGGAGGTTTTAAGATGTTCTTGGTTGAAGATAATTGAAATGACTTTAACTGTGACACGACAAATGACCAAAGCTTAATATTTTGAATTTTTCCTTGACGACTGGCAATGTAATGCTAATGGGTGAAGTCATCATGATGTGTCTTTGAGATATAGCAGACGACACAAACCACTGTCTTCAGTACCAAATTTCTTTCAAGTCTTAAAGACTGAGATTTCAAGAGCAAGATAATAGGCAGCTTAATGTCGGCGACTACCTAATCCCAAAGGACATATAAATGTTAGATCTCCTTCCCTGACAGCTCCCTGGTGGTTCTAAGATATTAGCAGTTAAATTTGGCACATTTTCAACACAAAGTGAACTTGAAGCAAACATATATGACGTAACAGTCTCTTATCAATGAGCAGTTTTTTTTTTTGTTTCTTTAAAATTTACGACAAATTTTCTCCTCCACAAACCCATGTTATCGGAATGTGATTGCATGAGAGGTATGGGAACTTTACAAACTCCACATTCCCTATGGGAATGCCCTATCCCTATAAACTTCAACGTCATCAAAGAAGACTGAAAAAACAAAGGAAACAAAGCATTTCTCATCAATGTGAGGAAGTGATATAACCCCTGTTTGCCTCAAGTTAACTTTTGGTCACAAATGCAGTAACTTCATTTGCTGATATATCGAAAACTGCTTGTCCGATTTGAATGTAAGTTTTACCAAATTGCGTCGAGTAAGTTCTTCTTTCACAGTAAAAAATTACCTTTCCTTTCAAGTTAAAAAAATGATTACATCTTTTTTACTTTATTTCAGGTTAGAGTAAAAGTTATTATAAACCATCGATCTAATTACGTTCAATATTTACAAATACATCAAGATTTCAAAGAACTGTGAAACATTTTCAAAGAAGGTAACATTATAACTTCCTGTTCGAATGAACTGTTGCTCCCCCGCTTTTAACCGTGTTCTTTCTTCAGATATTTCATGTTTTATTTATGCATCCGTTGTGAGATTACCAGGTTGATAAGTCGGGTTGGCGATGCCAGAGTCATTCGAAAGGGTGCTGGTCGGTGTTAGTGTCGGGTCATCTCCATTGCTCTTGTACTTGAAATCCAGGGTTGGGGTAGCTCGTCTTGAACGAATGAAGAAGAAGATACCTACAGCGACGATAACCACGAAAACTACAGCCACAATGATACCGATGATCATACCAGCTTTGCTGCCTCCTCCAGTGTATGGTTCCCTCGAAGGTACATCAGCTAAGAAAAGAAATCACATAACGTTTAAAAAGGAGACACCTTTCTCTATTGAAAAGTTTGTTAGATAACCCTACTTTCTTTTTAATGGAAACATTCCATCTTGAAAAATCAAGTTGTCCAATGATTTATATTTTCTATAACTTAACGAAAGTGGGCATATACAAAGTTTGAATAACGTCAGGTTGTCATAAGACACTAATGGTCTGAAACTTCTCAAAACAGTGATCGCAGAGGGGTCACCTTCACGACCTGAATACACGAGGGAATTCCACTAGAACGATTTCTACCTTTATTGCTTTACTTGTTGCTACAAGTATCCCCCGCCCCTTACGCGTGACGGGCTTTATCTATTTCTTACTAACAGATATATCCTTGTAGTTTTGTGTAGGTGTGGCAGTCCCAACGTGCATTGAACTTAGGCAAGATTAATCATTTCAGTGTATTTGCCAATAAAGTTATTGTACTTCGGTTTTGTTTGTTTACAATGTATAATTTGTAATGTTTAAAAGCACATTGAGTGAAAAGAATGTCATTAGTGTAACACGTTTAAAAATGGATGTGGTCAGACGTTACTTTTAAAATTTCGAAAACAGGAAAAGGAAACATTCACCTCACGAAAAATATACGTCAGGCAGACTATTAGAAACATTACGTCATAGTAAACAGACTTAAACAAATGGTAATTAGTATAACAATATTTTGCTAATCTCATTGAAGTAGCTTGTTTTAAATCCAGAACCTCGAAACAGGTAGGTTTAAAACTTTTATATAAAACAACCTTGAGGGTGGCTACTCTCCTGAGCTTTCACTTTGAGAAATTTTTTTTTTCGGAGTTTGCAGCCCACCTTGTGGTGCATCTAAATCCAGGAAAGCAAACAAAAGCTGGGATAGAATTTGATCATTTGACGATGGGGTACGGGTTTTCTGAAATCATAACCTCTTATTGAATGTCTCCAAAGCTTATTTTCTTAAATCAAAAGACGAATTTCAAAGATACTCACTCCCTGGAAGCTGAACATCCTGACATGAACCAACAACCACCATGACGTTATCCACGGCGATAGTACCAGACGTGGTCGTACCGACAAAATTAATCTGGGGTAAAGGAAGACATTTTACTTAATTAACATATAGCGATTAATTTGCATTTAACTATGAAGTCGAAAATGTTCCGAAAAATAGAGCGATAGCTGAAAAGAACATTCAAGAGATGGGGAGGATTTTGACAACGTCATGTAACTTACATCATGTGAGACTCGTTCTCAATGGTCTGCAATTGACTTTCCTTGATATGACCAAGTTGTTGACGCTAGTTTTATATCATCTTGTAATTCTCACAGTCGATCAGCAATACAACAATTGCAACCGAAAGTCCTAATTTCGTTGGAAATTTCTCCTACTTGGGTTTCACTAAGGTCGTTTGTTTTGTGTTGCTGGTATTTTGTTACTGTGTTGTAGTAACATTGTCTATACATTTGTCGTGACCTTCCTGTGCTGGTTTCAGGGGAGAAGGGGGGCGGCCTCATATGAAGTGGAGGAAATTGTGGAGGGACAGCCACATCCCTCGCCACCTTGGTTTTATATTACTGCCCTAGTTTTTCCTCACGCTCCTCAGCTCGAACGTGATTGTTACTTTATCAGCCGGCAGTTCCCTAGTCAAACTCTGTTTCATCAACAAGTTGTCTTCCAAATTTTACTCTCAATGAAGCATATAGTTTTGGATGATTTGCATTTTTCAAGTTTAATGGCAGATTATCGTACTAAAGTGAGACCAAGCTATTTCAAAATTAATTGCCTTTTGGCCAACTTTCATCATAAAAGCTGATCTTAGCCACTCCTTTGTGAAATGTTTAACCTTTTCTTAACTTGGATTTTCTGTTCTAAGATCAGATACACGGTTCAAATCTGGTTTCGTGATTCGTTTGGTTGGTCTTAACGCAACGCACTAACTTAAAAAGTTGCTGATGACTTAATTCCTTTTAGATTACCAGACAGATTCCAAGACATGGGGTTCGGTAAAGGAGCTGTATTTGGACAGGGACGTTGTCACCCTTCCTTATAAGGTGTGGAGTGGTTAAAGAAGGAAACACTTCACACCAGGAAACAATTTAAAGACAGTTTTTCTACAAATAGTAAATAGTATGGCTAAATTCATCCCTCACATTTTCTCATCGTGGGTAACTCGGTAACCTTGCCTTGTAGCCAAAACCATTGTTTCAACAGGTGTGGGACAGGGGGAGATGCCCCACAATTGAATGTGGGGATATCATATCGTTTGCCCCAATTCCCCCTTACTTTTTTCCAAAACCAAACGAAAATAGTGACACATGCTTGATTTTCTAGTTCAAGATGGGAGATTCAATGGAATAAAACTCGACAATGGGGGAAACAGTCATTCACAAACTCTTCAGGGCTAGTTAGTCTAAGATACCAGGCTGGGAGGGCTTCTTGAATGACGCTTGAATTAGTTCTTGTCAATGTTATGCCCCCCACTTTTGAGAAGCTGTTGACGCTCTTTGCTACAGTCTTATCTTTGAAGCATTTGGCCTTGAAATCGGAAGTTTGAGTTTCACTTTTGACAACGAAATAGAAGATGATGTTTCGTCAAGAGCAGTCTACCATTTTCCATTTAAAATTATCTTTTACGTTGAGAAGATTCAAAATTTGTCTGAAACAATTGAATTGGCATGAAATGAAGTCCATCAGCCTTTAAAAAGGTTTTTTCTAACATTCACTGTAGGTCTTAACGGTTAAAACTGACTTAAGATCTGGACGATTACCTTTCCAAAACCATCCTGTACAATATCGAGTGTTGTTTTAACATTTCTCCATTGGGTCGTAGGTTGATCTAAGGTTATCATATCCGTCGTGTTACCTGCCTCTGACTCCAACTTTAGTAGGAGACTTGATGTGCTTCCGTTTATAGAGTAATCGAACCCTACACAGTGCACAGTAGTCAGTTTGAAACCACTTGATAAAATAGACGCTACAGTTTTCCCAGAGCTGGAAGAAGTGTACATGTATGAACCAGAACCTGCAAATAGAATAAAAGGACCATTTCAAGAATAAAGTCAATGGTGTCCATTAATGCTTTCCCACATGATCCCATGATCCTCCACTGCCGATCCCACAGTGGCTAGTCAGCTGGAAAATGAATCGGAACACCTACTCCGGTTCCTACGGAAGCTGAGAACATCGCGGTGGTGTGAAATCTGACATGCCAGTTTTCCCACCCCTTTCTTCCGTAAATATGGGAAGGAGAAATCAAGATACGATTTCTCCTTACCATTATCCACCGATAATATGGAGTGGAGAAAACCAAAGTTAGTGAGAGGGTCCTTCTAGAAAAGACCATTACATAGTGTCTATTTTCGAACACCCCGTCCATAAACGGACTATGTTCATCGATCCTCTTTTCATGTTTAAGTAAAATAGCTAGCTCGCTCGTCGACGATTTCCCCGTACCACGGTGGGATCATCCCACGTTGATAATAATATAACCAAAGTTATATAGCGCCAATCCGTGTCATGTGCGGGAGCGTCCATTTATTGACAGGGTGTTCGAAAATAGACACTGTGTAATGTTCCTTTCTTGAAGTACCCCCTCACTAAATTTGGTTTTCTTCACTCCACATTATCGGTGGATAATGGTAAGGAGAAATCGTATCTTGATTTCTCCTTCCCATTTTTACGGAAGAAAGAGGTGGGAAAACTGGCATGTCAGATTTCACACCACCGCTATGTTCTCCGCTTCCGTAGATTCAAGCGACATAAAGTAGCGTAACTAAATGGACGTCTCAGGCGCATGCTTTTTCACCTCTGTGTAATACTTATTCTTTGATCTAGGGTCAAATTTGATCCACTGTTGTACCCACACTAGTTGTTCTGATCGCCCGCTCGGAGTCTTACCCAAAAGAGCAATCAAGTTTCGAGATCTGATCCGCAGAATCCGGAGTTAACTGATCTGTTGCTCGGGGTCAAATGAGGATCTGATCTCTTGCTCATATACAAGTGGAAAGACACTCCATGTCTTTACATCAGAGGCTTTGGCTCAGGTCTCTCAAACTCGTATGCGTTGCATCATAGACTGTTTCGACCTGATGCAGAGACACGAGCACCATTGCATTTATTTCCGTTCCTAAATACTTTAATTTTAGACATTACATGTACATTCAGGTTAGGGCTCTTTGTACACAGACATTGTATGCAGACATAAGGAGTCTGGTCACGTGACACCCGAGTTGCGCTGTTTTATTCGGGGATGATTATGAACAACGCTAATGGGGTTGTACATGTAACGGAGAAGTAAAAAAGCAAACTAGCTCATATTTTATGAAATTTTGCTTATCATGAATTATCCTCTCCAGCTGGTCAAAATACTTGTCTAATCACGGCGACACGAATTAAACATAGACATTGTGCATAAGCTGCATCCCCAAGCACTGCTGGCGCTAGGCTGAGCAAATTATTGTGTTGAAAGCTTAAATCACATTACTTATCTCCTAGTAATGTTAAATGGCCATGGGCTGTAGGGATACTGTCATGTTTTTGATTGAAAACAAAATAATTCTGCATATCTGGAGTCCATATGTGATAAAAGCAATGTACTTGGAAGATTAAATATTTTGAGAACATACTCGCTTGGGTATCCGTAGATCTAGTTTCACGTTAGAATGAGTGGGCGTAGCCAAGGAGTCTCTAGGGGACTAAATCCTACTGTGATCAACATCAGGCCTAACGTTAAAATTTTGACACCATACGACATTCTGTGTAACGTCAATGTTACATTTACAAAACGCTAGGTTTCTTTTAGAAGATATTCCTTTTCTGACAAGCGGAGCGATGTTGAATATAATACCTCATACTGGACAAGCAGCTGTGATCAATTTTGCGATTTTTTCTGGATCGAAACCAGGATAATTCTCTACGTTGATGTTTTCTACGGTTTGAGTTTTTGGAAGAAAGCTGTGGGGTCGATGGAATTTGCTCAGTCCTTTTTGTTTGGAATTGCTGCATGATTTGAGACAGGAGAATTCTGTGAGATCTTTCCCCATGCCTTCATACTTATATCTCTAATTCAAAATCATGCTTGCTTAGGGTATCTCCTGGATATTTTTCTTATGTAAATGGATAAGAATTTGCATTCTTCCCACTGGGTTAGTCCGATCATTTCTTCGGGTTGGTGGGTCCTTGTACTCTTTCACAAAAGAAATGAATTTCCCACATAGAACCACACAATTTCAGGAGCTGGTTTGAATATTTTAGGCCTAAAAGTGAGCCTTTACTTCCAGGTCAAAACTGAGATGCTAACGATAGGCCCAGAAGAAAATTCAAAGCAAGTCCGTAGCCAAGGAAGTGGCAGGGGACTAAGCTCGCCCAGCTATGCCCCCTGTGTCCAGCTATCAAAAAATACCATGACCTTAATGCATTTAAGTATATATTGTCCCCTCGAAAAATTTTTGCATGGGCCTGAATTAACGTCAAAAGTATATTATCAAAAGATAGGCAAGGATGGTATGACAAGCTAAATAGGTTTTCCATGAAATGCAGTGACTAAACCCAGCACTTCTCAGAGTATTAACAATTGTTGATTTTTTGTTTACAACCATAGGAATATAAAACTGAGGTCCAGGAACGCTCCCCCGTGGCCACCAATAATGTTGATTATGGGCAAAATGGCTTTTCTTTTCAGAGAAAAATTTACCCCATGAATATCTCAGTTAGGACGAATTACAATTTCAGAAGCATAGACCTTCCACCCGCAATACGCCTCCCAATTTTCCTATGATAAAGACTATCCGGTCGCTTTTTTCTCAATTTTTAAATCATTTCTTTGGAAGGGGGAACAATGGGAACAGTCAAGTAAATGAGTCGGAAAAGGAGAACGAGGGACGTTTATTACCCATTTTACTCTTGTCTACATTCCTTAAACCTTGTCTTTTTAATATACAAGAAAGGATCTTCGCCTCCTTCGGATTTTTCAGAACGATGTAGCAACTTTTATAAGAAGGTAGGCTAAGCAGAAAAATTAAGGAACTTAAAATCTTGGAAAATGTAACAGTTACTGCAAGGAGAGCTTAATTTGGAATATAAAAAATCGTGTCAGGATAAGAACATTTACAGAAGCTTCGAGCAAAACCTGAACTTGAGAGCAAATTAACGTAGGAGTCAAATCATCTCAAAGATTGTGTATTAAAATATAACTTACAAAATACTATTGGTAGTAAAGAACAGGTTCCAAAAAAATCCTTCAAAACAATTAGTTAATTTTTTGTATTTTGAAGAGGCATTTTATCTACACATTTTTGACCGATTTAGTACTCTCCAACATCAAACGTTTCTTACATACACATCACCCTTCTGTATTGATCCACCTACTACCACTCGCCCTACACGAATCCACTCCCTGCAGGGTTGACTCATGTCTATTGTTCTCATCTTACCGCATACGTGTTACCTGCTTCTACTGGACCATCACCGCTGTAGAAATCAAACCAGGTCCAATGTGCGCGTCCATCATTGTCCATGAAGTCGTATCTGCAATCGTCGAAGCCCAGTTCGAAGTCACAAGAAATTTCAGTCGGGAATCCGCCACAAGGTTCACGAACGGTCTTTATATCATCAATGGCTATATCACCATATATTCCCGTTCCAACAGAGCCCTCAAGACTAATCTGAAAATTTGAAAGAAAACCTTAAAGCGTGCAAACATCGATCGTCTGAATCTATGCGGTACCGTTTACAGGATTGTTGTCATATACAGAAACTAAGATCCTGTAACTGCAACAAAACTTATGAGGCAACAAGTAGGCTAATGACGTTCAAAGCAAATAAAGGCGTGGACGTGGATCTGTCTCCAAAGGTGAGGCGGGAACCAGGGGGAGGAATGAACCAGTCTAATTCATCAGAACATTCATATTTACCGGCATACTCCTCTTATTGGTCATTCATATGATAATCTGTACAAAAAGTAGCAAATTATATGGCTCAATTTTTATAATTGCAAATTGTGGAAATGTCCACCCCTGGCAAAACAAAGAAAACATTGATGGGCACGCGACCCCCTCCTACATTATCCACACCTATATGAGTAGAGAATGTGTAACAAGCAACATTTAGTGAACAAAGGTACAGATATTTAGAATTCTTTTAAATACAAGAAGACATTGTAGACTTACTCTCATTCCTCCTCGAACTGGCGGGATGTCAACCAACAAAGGTCTCCAATCGGCCTCTTGTTGTCCGCTTAATCTTGTCAGTTCACGTGTTTCTTCGTTGTCGACTGTTTGCAGAACTCGGAGCCAAGCAGTGTTCTCGCCGCTCATGTGGTAGTAAACTTGCAGGCATATATGATCGAAGGTGTTTAGAAGGCGAGGGGAGGTGATGGCAGCGTTGTCGCTTGGTCTCTGCGGCTGAGAAGCCTCGATATACAGGTAATGACCTATGACAAAAACTACAAAATTTTACCAATCGCAAAAAGTACAAAATTAAAATTTTAACACACTGCTCTCTCAGATTAACGTGTTTACACCAAAAGCTGTTAGACCGCACGAGGATTGAGGGCATAGGTACACATTTCACTTGCCGGGCCCTGATCATATTTTTGATGAACGTCAGGTACTGCTAACGGGAATGTCATTAAATTGGGTTGGTGTGACGCAAAATTCTGCAAACAGGAATTTTTCTGCCCCATAAAATTAAAGTAAAGGAAAACGCTAACAAAGTGAAGCATTGTTTAACCAGTGAAACCTCGAAACTTGTGGAGGCGCTTCCTCTGTACGGTGAGTAGCAGTGATTGCGTTCGTACAGTGTGCATTCAGCTTCAGAAGTTAAATGTCATTTTATCCATTTTTTTTTTTTTTTTGAAAGATTAAGGGTAACTATCGGAACTAGATAAGTCATAGTGCTTTACATGTTTTGTTTTATACTCTAACTTAACTTGTAAACTTTTAGTTTCTCCGCCTATACTACTGGGGAAAAAGCAACTAGGCCTACATGATTATTGTATTACGCGCCGCTGCCCTGTTGCCCTACAGATAAGACAAATCAAAGGCTTCAGTTCAGATCCTCAGACGTCATTCTCCCTTAATTTCTATGCTCTGACCTTACAATTCTATTAAAACTACAAAACTATTAAAGTAAGTGGCATATACCGCCATGGTCATGGTACCTATACCACACAAAACTTACTATTTTGTCCTGATGAAAAAGCGGAAAAATGCCGTGACTGTGGTGCTGCAAGACTATACGGGTATCGAAGCGCACGAGTAACGATTTGGACTCCTGACTTGAACACGGCAACTAAGGACGCGGGTGGGATACTGACTAGGAAATACTGGACTCAATTACAGAATTGCGTGTTGACTTTAGTGGAGAGTTGCCATTCGGATAGCAATTTTCTGGTCTTACTTAGAAACACTTTAATGCGATAGCCATTTGAGATTCGAGTAATCGTCGATCGTGCAGTCTAAACACTTTTTATGAACAACTTAGAAAGATGTTGCGGACATAAACTTGAAGCTTCAACAACAAATAGTTCAGAGGGGATTCAAAACCTAAATGTGCAACATTTCAACTGCTACACTCTTACCAGCAGACGACTACTAGATTTCGCGATTGTCCGAGCAAGGTACCTGTTAATGTTATGCTTAAACTCGGCTTTTTATTTGCCTTCAATGGGGGAATGATTTATTAAATTATGATGAAATACTGTGCCTATTACCATTGATTGAAATGTGCGCTGAAAATTCTGATCCTACAAATTTTGTAGGAGCACATACCGTTACATATGCAGCCAAGTATAACAGTTTCGTCAAAGTACTCACTGACCTTCTTCAGTACCATATGTATGATCACCATTTGGTCCGGTTCCATCCGTAGATGTAGGTCCTGTTTTAATAAGCCAATCCACATCGTCGGTAAATTTGGAATTTATGGGGCCCTGTTGGTATCCACAGAGAGGATCGTCCTCATCCTCGAAGTCACAATTGATGTTCTCAAAGTCGATTGGTTTAAACGGGTCTGCAAAAGCCACAACATGAACTCAGTTGACAAAGTATGAACAAATTACGAAATTACATCTATTTATAACTAGTCTTACTTCTTTATCAAACTTTTATGGACAGGACCAATTTGAGAAATTTGCTGAGGTAGCTGCATTCGAAAAAAAAAACAAATGTCTAGACGCTAATGTAGTGCCACTTAAATGAAACGAAACGAATGGGAAGGGATTGAGTAGAGGGGTAGGCATAGGGTTTGCAGAGAATAGGGTCGATTGCAAGTAAGATTTTGACTTGGGGACGTATCAACCAAGGGACCATGTGAACATGAGGTAGTGTGGGTCCTCGGTCACTCTTTTTAGACAATTGGTGAGAACCAAGAAACACCACCAGGTGGACCCCCCCCCCCCCCGGAAAAGCCTCGAAGCTGTTGGGTATTCAGTGCTACTAGACTAGTACTGAAGATAAAAAGATATGATCATATTACTCCTGGCCTTCAGTTGCTCCACTGGCTTCCTGTACAACAACGCGTCAACTATAAAATTCTGTTACTGACGTGGAAGGCTCTTCATGGTTATCGCCTAAGCATATCTCTAAACTTGTCATTCCATATACTCCCGCTCGTCATCTCCGCTCCCAAAATGCTAATCTCTTGGTCGAGCCTCGATTCAATTTCAATCGCTATGGCAGTCGTGCATTTTCCAGATTTGCACCCAGGCTATGGAAATCCATGCCTCATGATTTACGGAAATGCAGGTCACTGACTTGTTTTAAGAAACATCGAAAGACGTATCTCTTTCAAAACGCTTTGGAAGTGCCTCCGATTTAAGCGCAATACAAATACTGATTTATGATGAGTTTTATGGAGGGTTGTGTTCGAGGACAACTGAATTGAAGGACCCCTACAATCGTCTTCCAAGGAACCTATAATTGTTCCATGGAAAGGTTTCGGGAAATCAAAAAAGAAAGAGTACCACATATACTATAAAATCAGAGCGACCTCAAAGCATTCTAGGATGTTTTGCATAGAAGACACTAGGCCAATTAAGGATGTACACAATAAAGTTACATAGGTTTAACAAAAATGGCGATAATGAGTGTAACCACTTTATAGGTTTGTTTCTTTGTTCATTGTATATATATATATATATAGATAGATAGATAGATAGATAGATAGATAGATAGATAGATAGATAGATAGATAGATAGATAGATAGATAGATAGATAGATAGATAGATAGATAGATAGATAGATAGATAGATAGATAGATAGATAGATAGATAGATAGATAGATAGATAGATAGATAGATAGATAGATAGATAGATAGATAGATAGATAGATAGATAGATAGATAGATAGATAGATAGATAGATAGATAGATAGATAGATAGATAGATAGATAGATAGATAGATAG